>CM076581.1:1660412111-1660977343 GCA_034641835.2 Pinus albicaulis
GAGGGGAGGACTGTAATGTTCCCAATTTTTAGCCTCAAGCTAAAAGGAACATTATAGTTTGCATATTTTCATTTTGTTTAATAAAATGGGTATGGAGACACCTTAACCCCTTTTGATGGAGAAATAACACTCCTTGTGTGAAAGGAGGAATAATAAAGCAGCTGATTTGAGCACCACATGGTGTGAACAGGATTGGATCATGCTTGATCTAGTCATTTTGACCAAGTCAACGAAAATTGTCTAGATACATTGAACCTACTTGGACAACGCAGTTTTAGTGGAGGCTCCACTTGCTTGAGCTAGGTGGAAAGTGTGAATGGGATCCATGGTGAGAAGAGTTCATTTTCTTGATAAGGAGGAGATGGCAGCCTATTTTCATTATGCATTAGCTTATCATTTTCGTAGGGTCTGCAGAGACTTGCATCCCCGGGCTGTTTAGTAGGGTTGTAGTGTACTTGAACCCAAGGGTGTTCCCGGTCGGGAATCCCTTCCTAATCCTCAAGGAAGGAGAGGGTTTGAGCTTCATTTCCTCATTCCGACATTTTTCCAAGCTTATATCTGCAGCTACAACATTATTTTGTTGGGAAGAAAACGTTGTGTTGCTAGGAGCAGCAATAGAGGAACTCTTAGAGTCATTCTTGGCTTGTTCTTCGGTGGAGTTCTTGCACAATATTTGGAGGAGAAGCATAGGAGACTCCCGGGATTTATTTCAGATCTTTGGCACCAAGAAAATCATTCACAATCTCTGAAAACGCAGTCTTGGGTAGAAACTGCATTATTTATGTAAGCAGTTGCTGGGAGAGCCATTAGAGCTTGTCAGGAGGAGTGTTTTTGAGTGAAAGGGATCAGCCCTTTGATTGAGAAAATTATCAGAGGAGGGCATAAGTATTTCAGATCTGCCATATCCTCATTCTCATTTTGATTTAGTTTCAGTGACAACTTATTTGTCACATTGTACATTTTTTGGCATTTCTAGCAATCTCTCCTAGATTGGCTAGAAATCATGTATTGGAGCCCATTCTTCTATTCTTGGGAATTTCTTGTATATTTCAGTCATATTTCATGTATACACACCTATTTCAGAAGCTACACTCCTAGAGACAATGCTTTTACTGCTTTCCGACATTTTATGCAGTTGCTGCATCTCTTGTATTTCATGTGTTAATCTTTGGAGGTTGATTCCCATTGCATGAGGGGTTTATTCCTCATGATATTTCTGTACATTGTTGTTGATATAATAATGTACATGATGGATGTAATATATTTCCTCTTATGTTGCATTCATATTTTCAGAGTTTAATGATTGTGTTCATATATTGTTGTAAGCTCTCTCTTTGATCATTCTTTACGAGATCTAGTTTGGGGAGATCTGAATAACCCAACTAGATTCATTTCTTTGGGCTCAACTTCTGGAAGAGAACTGATTAGTGAGTTGAAAAGGGGATCCAAGCCCCCTTTCAACTTATTTTTACACTGCCTCCCTTATACAACGTCCTTGAGTACCGTATTGCAGAAATTCCCGAAAAAGGAATAGTACAATTTAGAAGAGGATGATCCTCTTACTGAGACGGAGAAAAGGTACTAGAATAGAAGTCATAAGAAGTATGACTACGCCAATAGTGATCCTGACAAGTATCAAGACAAGGGGAAAGCCCCTGAAATTTGGAATGATAAAGAAGTAGAGGAGTTTGCAAAAGCGCTTTTGGAGACCATGCAAGATATTTCCAAGAAGATCAGAGAGATGAGGGTAGACAGAATGAGGGAATCTCTTGGGAGATTACAGTTTGGAGAGAGCTCAAATATGTTTCACCATGGGACTAGTCAACTGGTGAATCCCCCACCAGCTCCACAAGCTTCACAACACTCCACTATGCCTACCTTCTTGGTTGTGGAGAATGAAGGACTACATGAGAAAGATTCCCTTGAATATTACTTTGTGGAGTATGATTCTTAGAGTTAGAGATTCAAGGATCACTTGAGTTTCCAAGACTTTTTTCACCTCAAGGACAGAAGGAGAACATGGCAGCAGTATAGAGATGGTGGTCTCTTTCATAGTAGACACCACACTATGGGCATATTCTTTTTGCCCAAGATTTATGGATCCTCCTCCAGTTCTGCCAAGGCATGGGTATAGAAGGTGGATATCTACTTCCAGTTGAACAAGGTCCCTAAAACTGAAGCCATCAAGATTGTAGCGCTGCACTTTGAGGGAGAAGCACACAATTTGTGGTTCCATGGACTATCTACATTGGGACATATCAATGTGACTTCCTACTCTGAGTTTACTAGAAGGCTGGTGGAAAGGTTTGACAGGAAGGATCCTGAAGCACCCCTCATAAGCCTTGCAAAGCTGAAGTATTCAGGAGATGCAAAGACTTATATCTCTGAGTTTTTGAGATTATCAGTCATGGTCCCTGATCTATCTGTAGCTGGAAGGGTCTACATGTTCATTGATGGCCTGGAAGAACCTTTGCATGGGTTGGTTAAGTCTACCAAGCCCTCACTTTGCATGTGTTACACCATTTTTTTGGTCATTTAACCCATTATCATTAGATGAACTCAAGTACACCATGTAAGACCAATTTTACCCTAAGTAAAATTTCTTTCACCATGTAAAATAACATTTGTCTATATTTCCTGGTCATATTTAACCCAAAAAAAGGAAATTAATTAAATAAATCATTATTTATTTAATTATTTCCTAGGAATAAGTTATTCAAATCATTATTTAAATAATATTCCTAGTTAAAAATTTGACTAAATCATTTTTAAAAAGTTAAATAAATAATTATTTATTTAATTATATTCCCACCATCTCCCTAAAATAATAAATAAATCATTTATTTATTTATTTATTATAAATAAAGGAATTGACCCAAGTCAAAAGACCTTTTCCCTCCAACAAATATAATAAAATATTCCTAAAGGGTGATTCTAGAATTTGATTAATAATATTTTATTCATACACCGAGTTCTAGAACACCCCAATATTTTTTTATAAATAGAAGGGTTTTCCCCATTCATTAGTCACCTCCATTGCATTAGATCACTCTGGATCTACTCTTGGTCACCATTTTCCATTTTTTTGCCTTGTGAACTCCCATTGAGTTCTATGTTTGTCTGGGTTTTCTACACCAATAAGAGAGAGGAATTTTAGATCTGAAATGCTGAGGACTTTCAAGAACCCATCCCATTGAGGAGAACCTGAAAACACCTTTCTTGTTTTCCTCTCAGGTGCCCCATTTTTTAATATAATATAAAAAATTCTTTTAAACACATTTTTCTTGTCTTGTCTATTGGATGCATGGAGCCATATTGTATTTTATCTGCTTTATGTATTTTGTGCTTAGATTTGGATTTGTGCAGCATTATTTGGAACACCTCATTGCAGACTTAAAGATATTTTTCAGCCATAATCGATGTTAGGGATATTTTTTATGCGTAGCTTAAGTAATATTTTACAACGAAAGATTCATACTAACAATTGGCGACTCCACACGGGTTTTCTTTTGCGACTGTTATCACTTCATATATTCCTGCATATCCAGCTGTTTTAGACCCTAGGGTTTCTCTTCCATTTTCTGTTTTTCCTATTTTTATGGTGCTTTCCACCTCTAAAACCCTCAAATAGTCAATTTTTTAACTTTCGTGTGTTTTTGGCCTTATTGCGCAGGTGACAGACATCAGCCGCAGCTGAGACGACAAATTTTTCTGAAATCTGCCACCGAGAGAGTCGGATCTGCAGGTTGCACTTATCGGCCCAAAAAGTGCGACCTGGCCTTGAGGTCGCATTTTTCTGCCCCAAATCTGCGACCTGGATTGCAAACAGGTCAGAACCCTCAACCTGCACATTTTTCTGCAATTTTCCAGCACTTTTTCTGGGTTTGTCTGAAGCTTTTGTCAGGGTTTTCCAGCCTCTGTCTCCGCCCATTTAGCCCTGTTTCTGATCTGTTTCACTCAAATAAGTGGGAATCTTTCCCCTTAGGGCTCTAGTACCCTCCACTTTTTGTGGGAGAGTTTTTTCTATTTCAGAAGTCTGAATTTCTAGGCTTTCAACCTTTTTGCTTCCAGATCTGATACCTCATTTTCAGATCCCTTTAGATTAGCTCTTCTCCCTTTCAAATCACCTCATATAGTTTTTTTGGGTTCATTTCTAGGGCCGCCTCCTTGTCCCTTCTATTTTTAGCTGATCTCCTCCTTTTTAGCAGCAACCTTGCCTCTGCCTTTTTAATGTTCTATGCACCTCTTTTCAGTAGATTTCTCCTTTAGATGCCTGTCCCTCCCGACCTTAGATCTATTGACCTCTTTTTAGCGTGATTTGCTTAGTTTTTTCTCTCTTATATACTAGTTTTGAGAGACCCACCTTCTTGGGTTAGATTGATGCATTGGTAGCTGTTAATTTTCTAGTCTTATTTACTGCAGATTTATTTTCAGTTATGCAGCACACTTTTTCTTTTACTCTCAAAAAGTTTGGGTTTAAACAATTAAAATTAACGCATGCCACACACTAACCCTAAGTGAAGAAGAGCCTGGTTAACACCGCCTGGCAAAGACTTTAAAATCAATTGACACTCCACCTCTCTGCCCTTGTTTCGACATTGATCTCACTTGATTTTACCCCTCCCTGCCCCTGTCGGTTTTCTTCTTCCCGTCATCATTGTGCCTCCAATGCATTTGTCCCAGAGACTTCTTGGCCTTCACCCTTATTTTTTGGTTGGTCGACTTCCTCCTTCCCATCGTCATCGAGTAAGTCCTCCCCCAAGTCCACACTCCGAATCTTCTTCTGATTGTTCGGGTTCTCCCCCTACTCCTGGTTCTCCCCCTATTTCTTTCGCCATGTCCACTTCAGGGCCTACTACCAGCAGCAACCCCAGTTCTACTGCTGGGTCTATTTCCAGTGGAACCACTACGGGACCTACCTCAACTGCCCCTTTTCTCGCTTATATGGCTGGCCTCAGTCTCCCTGACTTCAATCAGCTGATTAATGATCCTATCTGCCACGATGTTAGTTGGCCTGATATGCCAACCAAAATCCCCTCTGACATTCTGAAGTTCGAAGGCCTTGCTAGTGAATATCACTCCAACCATATCCGCTCTTTCCACATGTGGTGTTCCTCCAACTCCATTACCAATAACTCCATCCGTCTTTGATTGTTCCAACGCACGCTTACTAGCGAAGCTTCTAAATGGTATGTTGATCAAGCCACCTCTTCCCATACCACCTTTGCGACCATTGCCCAAGCCTTTTTATCCTATTTCCATCTCCTTCTTTGAAACGACACTGGTACTGAACTCTTAAATTCTTTTCATCAATCCTCTTCGACTTGCCTTTCCGCTCATATCCAGGAATGGCGACGAAGACGGAGCTTGTGTTGTGCTCCCCCCTTTGAAGATCGGATTTACATGGAATAGTTCCTTCTCTCTCTCTTACCTCCCATTGGAAAATATGTCACCTCCCATTTTCCCCAAACCAAAGAAGCCACCCTCCAAATAGCCTTGAAATATGACCTTATCTATGCCCAATCTGGTTATGTTTATACCGTTCTTCCTGACCTCCCCAAGCTCGGTGGCCCCAATGCCTCGGGGGCATCTCACTCTGCCGACAATATCGTTGGAACCCTATCACATACCTCTGCTCCACCTCTTCTAGGCTATGGTTTCCCTCCAGGAGGGGCCAACCCCTCCGACACTTTCCCCCTCCAGGTAGCATGTACCCAGGATATGGCATACCTCCTCCTTTTTCCCACACTCCTTCTTACCTCAATGCTGCCCATCCTACCCCTTATCTGTATCCACAACCGGGTGTCCCAGCTCCTCCATCATTTGGACCTCCCACTCCTTTGCCTTCTCCACCCCCACAACCGCACTTACTACCCCCTCCCAAGCCAGTATTTTCACAACAGGGGGCAACTAATTTTCTTCCTTCTCAAAGAAAGAGAAAAGGAAATCAATCCACTTCTGGTAATCATGGATCCAATCCTTCCAGTATTGACTCTACCACTGCCAACTAGCCACAGGGCTCCCAGCCCAAGCCGGACACGCCGCTTCGCACCAATAAGCCATGTTCATGTTGCAGAGTTTATGGTCACTACACTCACGCTTGTCTCTTATTACCACAAATGTGGCAGATGTGGGAGTCTTAGGCCACCGTGCGTGGACAACACTCCTCCCCTACTGTCCCTCCAACTCCAGCTACTTCTCAACCCGTTGTTTTTACCGATCCTTTCCCTCAACAAGGATTTGTGGCCACTCAACCACCTCATGCCCCGCTAACCACTCAACCTTCCCCTTCTGGTTCCTCTAATTTCCATATTCTCATGATGGCCTCTGACCCACCTCTCACCGTCGACCTCAACCTTCAATCTCGGTCCCATCAGTATTCCACACCTCTCGTTATGTCTGTCTCTGAGTCTCCATCTTCAGGTCCTACAAAGCCTCTTTTGACACCCAATGGTCCCTTGTAAATCCCTCCACCCAAAGCCGAGGTTCATCCCAAGACTCCTAAGGGTCCATTACACCGAAATGCTGCCTATGGTCGGGCTACCCATTCATACAGTATAGTAGATGATCTGGCACAATCTCCTGCTGCCATTTCAACACTGGAACTTCTCCAGTCGTGCCCTTCTCAAAATAAGGCTCTACTATTTGCCATGGGTGCTGTAGATCCTACTGATGACCAATTGATTGTTTTCGACGCCTGTCAGTCAGACCATCCCCCTATTCCTCCTTCTGTTGCTTTCCAAATCCCCGTCAAAATCCAAAATTCCAATGTCGCTCGGTGTATTATTGATGAGGGGGCATCTACCTGTGTGATGTCTGCTTCGGTTTGGAAACAACTTGGATATCCTGAGCTGGCCCCTTCCACGATCACCATTCGTGCGTGGGATGGCCATGCGTCCCAGCCCATCGGCCTATTTCGTAACTGTCCTATCACCCTTGCGGGTAAGACTGTTTGTGTCGACGTGGAAGTTATCGACGCCCCTCTTGACTACAACATTCTTTTGGGGCGTAGTTACACCTATGCCATGTCTGCAGCCCCATCCGCAGTCCACTACAAGATGTTTTTCCCTCATAATGGAAAAATTGTCACAATTGACCAATTGACTTACCATGAACCAAAATCTCAAACCTCCCCTGAGTCCACCATATCTTCTATCACCAATAAGCCAACTGTTGATTCTTTGACCAGTGTTTCCCCTGGCGTCCACAAAGACTCCTCCTTGCTCGGAAATTTTCCTGGTCCTCCTCCTCCTCCTGTCTTTGACCCCAGTTCAGCCAATGTTTGCATGATGCAATCGTTTCAGGCTGGCCTTTCACAACCTACTTCGGCTAGTCAGCAACCTCAATCTTGCCCACCGCAACCTGCTCCTATCCCTTCGCTTCAATCGACCGACCCTTTTTCACTTGGACCTTCCCATCCACCTCACACTCAGGAACCTCCCTACCCACCTGAGTCGGTTCCCTCACGTCTCCATCATATGGGAGCCATCCCTCCTGGTCATTACCCCGCTGATCTGATCCATTTCCTTGGTCCCCCCCCCCCCCGCTTCTATTCGGTTCCCGTCATGGCCACCCTTTCCCTCCCTAATTTAACCCTGGGAATACCAATATGGTACCTTAATCCTCCAGCTCAGATCCCATAGGGCCACCCAAAACCATACATTTCTATGACACCCGTGCAACCGATTCCCTTCGCTCCTTCCATCGCTACAGTACCCCTAGCCCCTCCGCCGAACCCTCCTCCTGCTGTGACAGCTATAGGCAAGGAAAGAAAAAATCGCAAGGGGGCATCCAAATACAAGGCCACCGCACCCGACCCTACCCCTCCCCCACCCACCAAGACTTGTGCCTTGTGTGATGGTATCAGTCATCCAACCCATACTTGTATTGAATTGCCTCGTATCCAACCCATGGTTAAAGTCGCGTTCCCTGAATCTATAGTCCCTAAAACCTCTGTTTCTTCCTCATCCGCAGCCAAGAACCCAAGACTCTTCGCACCAACAAACCTTGTGCTCTGTGTGGTGTCCATGGCCATTAATCTCACCATTGTCCTCACCTCACGCATTGCGGAGCCTCTTTAGAGGTCATTCGCGAGTACAAAGTTGAACAAAATCAATCTGCCTCTCCCATCCTTGCTCAATATGCGTCAGGTCTACTCGAGGATCCCCCTACTACCATTGACATTCCTCCCCCTGATGTTGAGATGTCGGAACCTGCTGCTCCCCTCCTATACCTATCACCATCCGCATGACCCTCGGAGTACATTCCCTCTGAATCCACTCCATCTATTCTGCTTTATCCTCCTTCAGACACATTCTCGGGCTCTCCATGTTTTGACCATATTTTTATCTGTTCTTATGTCATTCCCCGTGAAGACCCGTATCTACACCTCTCTTCCCATAATGATGATTTAGCTAGATTTGCAGCGTTGTGTGGTCTCCTTCACCCTTCCATTTCCTCTCATAATCCTGATCATACCATTCGTATCTTCGATGTTCTTCGCATCCTGAGTTCCTGCTCTTCATTCCATAGTTCTCATTCCTCTCCCTCTCGTCGATCTATGAGTCCTAGACTTCCTACCCGGAATGCTCTCTCCCATAGCCATCAGTGGATGTCTATCCTCTACTCATGTTGCCATCCTTTTTCTCATCCCTCCCATTTCTTGCCTTGTGACACTATTACACCGGCCCTCTCGTCCACTCATTATCTTGGCTATGCAGATGGGGCAAGTCGCTATTCCCGGAATTTCGCTTCGGCAGCATGGGCCATCTTTACCCCCTTGCATACCATGGTTCTTACCAATGGGGTCTGCATTGGTAATTCCACCAATAATCAGGCTGAATATGATGCAGTACGTGGTCTCTTAGCTGATGCCCTCTCTCATCACATCCTCCATCTGCATGTTCATTTAGATTCCCTACTTCTTATCTTACAACTTAATGGTGTCTATCGCGTGCATAACCCTATCCTGTTTAGACAATATTTACGAATGAAACTTTTGATACGTGAATTTAGATTCATTACTTTCAACCATATCCCTTGACATCAAAATCACTATGTAGATCAACACAAATCATGTTCTAGACTGGCATTTATCACACACAAGACAATAACATGTCACATCATCAAAAAAATGTACATAAATCATATATATCATATAACATGTGTTTTTAGATTACATCTGCTCTGAAACATATGACATGCCCATAGCATGGTACAAAAAAAAAAACTACAAAAATAGGGGGCACCACTTGCCCCTACATAAACACTGGGGGGCACCACCTGCCCTACATATAATCACTCTATGGAGGATCCCGAGCCAACGGCTCTGCTCCCGCAGCTTGTAGATCACGCACCATCTGACCAGCCATCGCCATGCATCGCATGATACCTCGCCATTCCGAGGGTATCCTAATACATAACTCTATGTACTGGTCATCTAAATCTTGCCAACCATGCTACGACACACCGGTCAGCAGCCCCTCACATCTACGACAGATGTCCTCCAACAGAGTGGCCATATCCTCGTTCTGTGCTGTCCTTGATCCACTTGCACCTATAGCTCCTGCTGCTGTCAGTCGTCCCATATATCCAGCCGGTTTTACCGGAGCTATATCTACATTCCAACAAATATAAAGATTAGTACCATGAATACTAGTCACAAAATCTAAAATGCACATAACAGATTAGTTCCTTGTCACTTACCATTGGGCCCCCACACTCGACCAGGCGGAAGCGGAAAGTCCGGATCTCCCCAATAACTCATCCCACTATAGGGATAGTCATCTATGTATAATGGCATCTGATCCCCATGGGTGAAGAACTCTGGTCGGAACACCCGTCCGACTGCCCCTCCCCCTCCTCTACACAGTAATCGTCCCCACCGATGCATCCGGGGCTCTCTCGGACCTCCATTAGGTAACTGTATACGAGGTCGCAAGGTCGGGATCTTCTCAAAGAAGAAAGAGCACACAACTGTCCCATAGGCACAATCATGATTCACTTGTCGCTTGCATAGTGACAGCTGTCGTTTCACCAACATCATCTAGGCCCACCCATAGTAGGTCCCCCCCAACACACTCTCTACAATCATCATCTACCCTCCAGTGATGTGATGGAATGCCTGGCTGCCCAGGATCTGCAACACTGCTGCGGCCACTACCCGGGTCTCCAACCTCTCTAGATCCCCAATGGATATCCGAGTCCCTTTCACTCGGACACCTGGTCGACAATGTCGCTCAACAAACTCCATAATGTTACACCCCCGTGGTAACACTGGCTGTGTATTTCCCACCATCCCTAATGGTGGGAGATCAGTTAAGAAATACAGATCCTGGACCGTCAGCTCGATCCTGTGTCCCTACACTATAAACGCCTCATGATCTGGATCCCAATAACTGATAATCCAGGCCAACAAGGGCTCTCCAACCCTCATCAAAAGGTTCTCCAAAAATTTCAGAACCCCATACCTAGCCAGTGCACGACAGACACCCTGATCCGCTTGGATTTTCGTCCGTAATGTACCTAAGTCTCTCTCTCTCCACTTGATCCGTATATCTGCCATATCTGTACAAAACCATCATTTTTTTCAGTCTACAGATCAGCAAAACTGCATTAACTTACACCAAAACTAAATCGCAACCTATAACATCACTGAAACCTCCCACATTTAACAGGTCGCACTTTTTGGGCAAATCCTGGGCCAAGTCGCACTTTTCAGGCCAAAACCTGCATCCCAGGTCGCAGCTTTTGCCGCAAAAAGTGCGACCCGCCCGTAATGATGAAGTAGGGGTAGTTTCTGAGATTTAAAGCCCTAATCTAAAATTTGAATCCATCAAAAACAAAGAGTAGGATTAGGACTCTTACTTGCAACTAACGGATCACAATTCCAATGGTCGTTTTTTTCGCTACGGTCGCCGCAAGATTTAGGGCCTTCTCTCCTCTCCACATTCACCACAGCTAGACAAGCAAATGAATGATTTTGGAGGAAAAATGCCTTATTAGAAGAAAACCCCTATTTTTTCTTTCGCCCGCTGTGACCAAACCGTAGCCCCGTTTGACACACCATCCACACCGTTGGAAAGCTCTCACCAAGCACTCAAATGGGTATCTGTTAGTTTTTCATGTTTTGATACTTCACCAGGACACATTTTTTCCATGAAGGGTCTATTCAAATATTCCCAAAATCGAATTTCTTCACTTACAACACTTGTACTTGGGGCACCACTTTTCCCCCTTACTCGTCTTCATTCGTGTTGATTTTCGTCATGAGCTACCCTATTGTACTCATGATTTTATGGTCCCCCATTGGACCTTTACTATGAGGCAGCACCATCGCGTCGCCCTTGTTTCGAGCATCTGAGTTGAGTCATCCTCGCATTCATGGAGTATATCCCGAGTCCCTTTGTACCTCGCTATAGTCCTTCATCCTTTCTTGCTTGGTCCCTCTCTCGTGTCGCACATTATGGCCTTTAGTACCCTTGTCCCCTATCCCTCATGATATTGTGTCAGTCACTACCAAGCCATTCATGCCCTTTATGCTCTAACAAAGGAAGTCATCCAACCACTCCTCTGTATCCCTCATTCCATCATCATCATTAGTGTCTATCTATTCGTCGCTCTAGGGGTTCCCTTATTGCCTCACCTTTGGCGGACCTACTTCTGTCGACATCAACTCATTTACTCTAGAAGCTAGGTCTAGGGGGCAGTGTACCTTGGTTTGAGCTCTTCTCAGCATGATCTTGATCTTTCACTTGATGGTCCAGTGATGCAGCAACAACTAGTGGTGATTCCCGGGCGTGTGTGAGATGTCTCAACCCTCATGAGCGGGTGGCCCTGCAGGTAGCCCCCCACATGCCCAGATGACTTCTTCATTTCCGCCCTTGATGCAGCTCCTCTCATTTGATGATATCAGCCTCAACTGCTTGCAACGCCTCTTCGATTTGCATGTATCAGTCAGATTTTGCGAGCCCTTCCCCATGTGTAGGGGGCATTTGGGTGTATTTGTATCTCATGTACTAAAATCTTCTTGTATAAGTCCTGAAGGTTATTCCAGGCATCGCATGTATGTGGGATTCATCATTTTATTTATCTGGCTCATGTTTAGGCCAGCACATGCTTCATTATTGCATTCTGTGGTTTTCCGGGAGCCTTATTATTTGTACTATTGTCTCGGCGGTCATAGGTATGCCTCCCTCGCCACCTTTAACACTGGTACCACTTCATCACCTAGATACTTGTTGCACATGTAAGTCTCGTCTCCTCCGGGTCTAGTCCTTTAGCACATTAGACTACCTTACATTTCTCTCTCTCACTTCCCTCTTTATGCCTAGTGATTGAATTCTTACAACGTACTTTGTTCATATGATTTTCTCCTAACACTTGTACGTTGCGAGGAAATCTGTTACACCATTTTTTTGGTCATCTAACCCATTATCATTAGATGAACTCAAGTACACCATGTAAGACCAATTTTACCCTAAGTAAAATTTCTTTCACCATGTAAAATGACATTTCTCTATATTTCCTGGTCATATTTAACCCAAAACAAGGAAATTAATTAAATAAATCATTATTTATTTAATTATTTCCTAGGAATAAGTTATTCAAATCATTCTTTAAATAATATTCCTAGTTAAATTTGACTAAATCATTTTTAAATAGTTAAATAAATCATTATTTATTTAACTATATTCCCACCATCTCCCAAAATAATAAATAAACCATTTATTTATTTATTTTTTATAAATAAAGGAATTGACCCAAGTCAAAAGACCTTTTCCCTCCAAAAAATATAATAAAATATTCCTAAAGGGTGATTCTAGAATTTGATTAATAATATTTTATTCATACACTGAGTTCTAGAACACCCCAATATTTTTTTATAAATAGAAGGGTTTTCCCCATTCATTAGTCACCTCCATTGCATTAGATCACTCTAGATCTACTCTTGGTCACCATTTTCCATTTTTTTTCCTTGTGAACTCCCATTGAGTTCTATGTTTGTCTGGGTTTTCTACACCAATAAGAGAGAGGAATTTTAGATCTGAAATGTTGAGGACTTTCAAGAACCCATCCCATTGAGGAGAACTGGAAAACACCTTTCTTATTTTCCTCTCAGGTGCCCCATTTTTTAATATAATATAAAAAATTCTTTTAAACACATTGTTCTTGTCTTGTCTATTGGATGCATGGAGCCATATTGTATTTTATCTGCTTAATGTATTTTGTTCTTAAATCTGGATTTGTGCAGCATTATTTGGATCACCTCATTGCAGACTTAAAGATATTTTTCAGCCATAATTGATGTTAGGGCTATTTTTTATGCGTAGCTAAAGTGACCTTTTACGACGAAATATTCATACTAACAACATGATTCCATCGAGAGAGCTAGAGGTCTCCAAGATGCCTTGCCAAAAGAAAAGGAAACTTTCCAAAGTAAGGCCCCTCACTCCTCTAAGGGGAAGGAAGGAAAAGCTACTCCTCCCAAGGATAACTCTTTGAAGAATCCTCTTGATATTGATCTCAGGAGTGAATTGAGGAAGAAGAAGTTGTGCTTCACTTTCCAAGAGTCATGGGTACCAGGACATAGGTGTGCTGCTGGAAGAGCACACTACATAGAAGTCTTCTCTGATTTTGAGGAGGAAGATGATGATGAGGAACCTAGGAAGGGTCACAATGCTAATGATGATGAGGAAGAACAAACACCCACCAGAGATGGGAAGGGGGCCTTTGCTCCAACCAGTGGGACTCTTGCCTCTTTGAGAGGAGTGCCTAAGTACTTTACCCTAAGAGTACAAGGTTCAATTATGAATCAGAGAGTATCAATACTAATTGATAGTGGGGCAACCCACGACTTTATTGATGCTCACCTTGTGCAAAAGAGAGAAATCCCCACTGATAATTTTGAGGGATTTTCTGTTTTGGTTTCGGGAGATAGGACCATGCAGTGCATGCAATATGTTCCATCACTCTCTGTCACTATAGGATCCTACACCTTGGTGGATCACTTCTTTGGAGGGGACATACCAGATACCAACATCATCTTGGGTGTCCAATGGTTGATTACCTTGGGGAAGGTTACCACTGATTGGAAAGATTTGCAAATGGAGTGGGTGGACTTGAAGAGTGGGAAACCACAAATGATTCAATGCATGCATACTTATCCTTCACCTAATGTGTCCACAAAAACAACAGAGATGGATTTGCGCAGTGGAAGCAGGGATCTCACAATTCCTTCTCTCATGTTCATGAGGATGCTGCAAGGGACATTCTTATATCATGGAAAACCACCTAGAATACCATCAAATTCAGATCTTGTGGGAAAGGTTCCACAAAGTGATACTCCAATTCTAGATCTAGGAATGATTGGGGAAATTAGAGACCAAGTTATAGCGTTGGGAGGCTTGGGACAACCCAAGAATGAGGCAGATCTTCTTCCTGCTTCAATACCTCCCTCTGACTTTTTTGGATCTGCGCTATGGGAATATGGGAATGGGAGGATCAGCCTTCCAACAAACCATTTTGGCATGGGTAATGTCAAAAGAGAAACCAGCAACATGACAAGCACTTCCATGGATGCATCAGCAGCACTGTCATTGTTAAGCAGTGTGGATATTTATTGGAAATCTCAACTGCTTGTAGAGTATTCCGAAGATCTCCACACAGGTATGATACTAGATGGCATGCATCAAGAAGAGGGTTAATTGGTCCAAGGAGGGGTCATCTATTATCATGGTAAGGCCTTTTTGGCTAGAGCTTCCAAGCTCACACAAAAGATCCTACAAGGAGCATATGAAGAATTCTTCCTTAGCCATATGTGTTCGAAGAATATCTATTCCCTGATAATGAAGAGTTTTGATTGGGAAGGCATGAGAGAGGACTTACATCAACACTTTCAAGACTGCAATATCTATGGAGGATTGGGGCAACCAATGGACTCTTTCCAAGAGTCATTTTAGCCAACTCTTCCTTTTTTTGAGAGGAAGGGAATGTTCATGTACAACTCCATGTGTGAGAAGGACTATGATGGTAAAGGGTTTGATCATGGTAAACAATTTGTATTTTCTGATCTATTACATTCCTTTGCCATGTTTTTGCAGGATGGGACTCCTAAAGGGAGTGAGAGATCACATGGATCTCATAGTTTTTTGGGGGCCAATGAAAATTCTGAACTTGGCCACTCCCTTGATGTGCAAAGGGAGATTCCTTTTCATGATGGGTGCTTCTGAAAGGCACAAAACTTATGTAACACCTTCAATCATGTTAAGGTGACTTATGTAGAAAAAGTGTGGTGGGAATGCCACTTACCACACCAGGATCTAATGAAGACAAGAGGTGCACTGCGTTGGCATCTCATGTGGGATTTTAATCCACCTCCTCAAGTTCAGATTTCTGTTTGCATATATGTAGTCTTGCTTCCATACATTGATGATATAGTTGTATTGTCTATGGGGTTGTATGGACAGAGGATGGGCAATGTGTATGTACCAAATGGGTTGAAACTTCAACTTGTACTTCATGATACATGTTTTAGATGTAGCATTGCTCCACCCATGTTTATTTCTGTTGAGTTTTTCACTCCGGAAGGGATGGAATATGCACATATTATGTTGGCCTTGGAGGAGAAATTCATGATGCTTTGGCCTGTTGAGAATTTCGGTTATGATGGAGGTTTGATCCTTGATGATGCCAACAATGAAGGAGGAGAATAAATGCATATCTCACCCTATTAGTTGCTTGAGGACAAGCAACATTTTGGAGGGGAGGACTGTAATGTTCCTACTTAGCCTAAGCTAAGAGGAATATTCATTTTTGGTTTTATTATGTATTGGATGAATAAATGAATAAATGAGAACATGTAAAACTCCTAAGTAGACTAAATAAATCAATTCCCATGTGAACACAGTTAAATCAGGGCCATGTAAATAATCACTTGGAGGTGTGAAAGGGGTTCGAGCTATGAGACCGGGTCAACCTTGACCAAATCCACAGCATTGTCTAGGTTCAATGCATCTCCTAAAGGGATAGCACAGTTTTAGTAGGAGGCCCCTCATGTGAAAGGAGCCAACTCATCAAGATGGCTTAGGGTTTTCAAAGACTCTGTTGAAGCCCCGAAAATCGGGTCGACAACAAGGGGGATACCCACCCGGTCCGGACCTTGGTTAGCAGTTCCTTTTCCGTTTGGTGTAGCGGGTCCAACTGGGGATAATGGGACCAGTTTCCCAATATGTGTGTGTGTGATTGATATTTGATATTTCTTTTCTAAAATTCCTAAGTAAAATGATTTTAATCTATTTCTAATCTATTCATATGTAAACCGTATTCTAGTAAATATCTAATTCTAAACTAACCTTGGATGTAATCTTTCAATATATGCAATCTAAAAGGATTTCAGATAACAATTGATAATAAAGATCATTCAATTATTATGAGAAAAGAATTCAATAAAGATAAACTATTTCACATAAAAATTTAGATGAAACAGTTGTGGAAAACATATCGCATATTAAGCTATTCATATGTCAAGTGCAAACAAATAATTATCAGAGTACAAAAATGCCAAATGATAACTCAGATATTCAAACATTAACATATAAACAACTAAGCATAAATATTGCTTTTATCACAAAAACAGAAACAGTTAAGAGATAGAAATACCATTTATAACTGGTTCTACTCATGAGCTAGAAGCAATAATGATTTATCTCTTTCTTAATCCAACATCTATCAAGAGTACAGAAATGCAACATCAGTAACAGATATTAGACATAGATATCAATAAATCTCGTTCCATTCATTCATCAAAACCTCCTCTGAGGGTGCAGAAGTGCATGTTCTGAGGATAAGTTTTTGACAAATTTTAGGACCCTTCTTTAAATGCATGAGAAGGGTTTAAATACTAATAACTAAAATCTAAAAATAGTTTATTACAAAAATTTAGGATTCGGTTTTAAATGACCGTCCTTTTCCTAGGCAAAAATATAGTAAAACTAAAACTAAATCTAAAAATAAAGACTATCATCTATCTACTTATGAATTTGATCTTTGATCTTGCAAGCATCCAACATTTCTTTGAGAAGAGGCAGTTGATCGACTTCAGATTTCAACTTCCCTGAAAATACAGAATCGGCAAGTGTAGGATCCATTTTCTCAGTAGAATTAATGATGCAATTAAGCGCACTGCGTTGACTGTGGGGTTTTACTAGATATGTCCAGTAAGAATCCCAGTTTAATCTTGTCAGTTCTTGAATTGACTTTGCATTTTCATCAGCCTTTTGCCTCCATTCTGTTTGTAATTGCTGTGCTTGTGGAAGGTGTCCCGAAGTAATCTCTGAAATCAAATTAACTTTGTGCAAATTTTCATTCACACAATCAGTAATATTTCCTGCTGCTGTAGCTTCTTCCTCTACTGCTTTTTCTGCTTCTCTGAGCTATACATCCCAATTGTTGAAAAGAAATTCTTTATGACTATCTTTGATGATCGGTGCTCCTGCTCTTCTTCCTTCCTCTGTCTTTTTCCATGCCATATAATTAGTAACTCTTTCATTAGTTAAATCATAATCATGTCGTAATTCTACGACATGATTAGTGATTTTATCACTTTCTTGACAAAAAGAGTTGTATTGCGAGATTTTCTGGCATAATATGTCTTGCTACTGCAGTAGTTGTTTGTTCAAGGAAACAGACTCTGTAATAAACTCTGGAAGCTTAGGATCGTCTTTGTGCTTTTCTTGGATAATTTGTATTTGTTTCTCTTTATCTGCCAAACTTTTCTGATAATCAATTTGCATCTTTTGAAGCTCTTGTTATAACTCTTCAAGTTTTATTTGTGCTTCACTGTTAGCACAAGCTTTTTGCAATTGTTGTTGCGGAGCTTGTATCTGATCTTCTTTTTCATTTAATAATCGCTTTACCTCAAATGCTTTATCAATATTTGCTGAAGCATAAGCTCCTATAATCTGAGATAGTTTGGCAAGATTGTCAGTCGGATCTGTAGTAGGATCCTTCCATAAGACATCCAATTGTTCTTCTTCAGTAGAGATTGAGCTCTCTAACTTTCTCTTTTTCCTCTGCTTTCTCACTACTGCTTTATACTGCGGGCTGTAGAATACTTCTAGAGGAGGAATGTCCTCTATATTGAGTACAATTTCAAAAGAGGGAGTGATAGGTATATGCTCGGTTTCTGTGATGGTGCCACCTATTCCCATGCTCAAAAATTTTGTTGTTTGTACAGGGGCATGTATATTCTGTCCTTCTACATTAAGAAATTGATTAAAAGTTTCCCATTCTTTGTCTAATTCAGTCCTGATTGTTGGTTGCTGTACATTGAGAGATGGAAGATTCAACTGTGGAGTGAAAACAGTCTATTGTTGTGAAATCTCTTTAGATTGAGCTGTATCCTTCACTAAGCTTTCATCATTATCAATCTTTTTAGAACGCTCTGAAGTCTCTTTGTCAGACTTCGACTTTTCTGTATTTGAGCTGCCACTAAGACTGACACTAGGAGTAGGTTCCCTTGCGGGTTCCAAGCGTAAATTTTCCAAAGGGACAGTAGTTAGTCTTCTTTCTCTGTAAACTTTAAATTCCTGAAAATATTCTGGGGATAACTGTGTTTGAGCTAAATGCAAAAATTCTTTAAATGAACATTTTATTTGAAACATATCATCAAAAGGATCTTCTTCTCCAACAAACACTCTTACTTTGATTACAGTGGTGAAATTTTTAACAACATCGATTGGATCAAATAACCTTCTCGAAAACTTGAAAAGTTGTAAGCATGTAATATTGCTTACCTCTTTGAATGCATGACCAACATCAAACAATGAAAATGCTCCACAGGCTACGGGAAATTGTGGCTAAATTCCCTTCTTCTTTTCCTTTAATTCCTTTGTCAAACCTCCTTCACCACAGGTTTGATAAGCAATCTCCTGGGCTACAATTTTATCCGGAACATACAGGGGTAACACATGGGGGGAAGCAGAGCGTCCAAAAACCCTCACATAGGTAAACAACTCTTCTCCGAACCATCTTGCGACAGGGAGAATGTCAACTTCTGTTTCCGGGGATAACCTTGGAGCATCCTTATTATACAATATTCTGTACAGAGGCAGCATTATGCCATGGCAAGTTTTGTAGAAATGAGGAACAAACTTTGATTCCCACAACTCTTTGTGATAGACATGAATAGGCAAGGGATCATGAATTGTCCATTGCCAACCCATCAAAGGGAATTTAGAAACAAAACAAATTGAATCCATAACATAGGCAGATAGATAAAAAGGAGGATAAATCCTCTGGGAAATAGTCCGTTTGGACCGGTAACTGAAAATGGCAGTGGCTAAATTATCAGACAAGATTTTGGCCCAGTCTACAATTGTAGCGTTAACAACAGCATTCAACGAAGGAAGCCATTCAGGCAAGACCATATTTATGTCAGGCTTTCCAAAAAGCCTGCATAACATAGCAGCAGCAAAACAATATGGATAGGTGAGTGAACCAGTACTGTACATACTGTTAGCGCTCAAATCTACCTCAGGCTGAAATGAGGTAAAACTCAAGGCCACATCAAACCACGCTCAGCCTCGTAGCTAGCCCTACGAGGACAGGAGAGGGCTCTCTCCGTCAATCTCGATAAAATGAACAATAGGGTGCGAGATGACTTACAATGGGAACTGATTTTAGGCTAGTAAAGAGATAGGTATGTTTTATTTTGATTTTTTTTTTTGGTTTTCGCTGGAAAAATGGGAAAACAAATTTTGGGTTCGGGGATAAGGTCAGACCTTTGCAGATTTCGAGTTGGGGCGAGGTAGGTGACTGTCTTGATGCTTTTAATTGGATATACGGACGGATCAGACCGACGAGGAGCTGAAGAGGGCAGAGAAGAACTTGGATCCTCTTCAAACAGTAGAAAACATATAGAACTAAATGAATTCAAAGGCAGAGCACGGTAAACAATGGATTCAACCTCATCTACTCATTCAATTTAGTTTCAGAAGCATATGAAAGGAATGGCATACATTAAACATGAATAAATTACAGTAAACAGAAAGAAAACACCATCAAGAGCAAAACACCACAAGGATCCCAACAAGTGCCGCAAAACCTCTGATCTTTCCTTAGCCAAAATATGAAAAATATGTACAATGGTGCCAAAAGTTTCCCAAGAGTCCAACCTCTCCAACCTCTGAAAATGATTGAGAAATTACATCATATAGAGCATCCTAACCCCTTCCCACACCTCTAGGGGTCGAATTCCTCCTTCAGGGGTCAGTTTCAACAAATTCTAATCAAGGAACTAGAATCTAGGCAGCTAACAACTTGCCTCTAAAAGAGTGGAAACTGATTCATTTACATGATTTTCACTTTTTTGAGAGTGAATCTTCTAGAATAGATAAAAATAAGCCAAAGTTACATGCCAACCATCAATTTACATCATAAAAACCCAAAAATTTCATCCACAAGAAAAACTGGTCCCAACTGGCCGAAATTCTGAGCTGGAAGTTGAAAATTTGACCAAAAATCTCTATGGGTAGCGCCCCTGATCTCTATGGGTAGTGCGCCTTTCAACCTGATTTTGAAGTACTTCCCGACATCCAAATGGAGCTCATGATAGCTTGTTGGAAAGCCCTAGATGTTGGCTATCCAACCCAAGTATAATTTCCAAATTTGGAGCTCATTTTCCCCTCCAAAACTTTATTCTCCCAGAAGTACTTCCTGCTGGTGCAAAAAGTGGCAGCAAGGTGGTTTTCATGGTGTTTTTGAGCCTTTTGACTGTCCAGAATCTGATGAAATGCTTCGACCCTGCCTGAGCATGCATAACTTACCATGAAAAATCCAAAAATGAAAAGATTTCATTCAGCAAGTGTCCCAATCATATGGGTAGCGCGCAGCGCACTACCCATAGAACCGAAAAATCTGTTTTAGGCCCAAAAATTTCAAAACGACAAAATTTTCTCCGAATTTGCTCAAATTCGGAGCGAAGACCCTCCATCATGTATCATGCCCAGACAACGAAGCCTCGGCCAAAATCCTAAGTGGATCAGGCCTTTTCCGCCGTTTTAGTGCTCTCCTGGTGCATGCAGTTCCTGTGGTGAAAACACTGTCTCGGTTGTATGTGTCGATCTCTATCATGGTGTGACAATGTGTATGAAAGTATGCTGATATGGTTATGATGAAAACAAGAGTTTGGTGTATGCTCCAATGTCAGATGTGTCACATATATGTAAAAGTGCTATAGGAAATATCACAATGGGAAAAGGACTATCACAAGGAATTTGAATGGAAAATAGCCACTCTGTGACTACATGGGGATTTGACACATGAATAGGAATGAGTATAGTGTAGGTCAATAGAAATAGCCCTTGCAACGTTTGAAAATGTCAATGGAGGATGTGGACAAGTGAAAATGGGACCATGTCATAACATGAATGATGAATAGTGTGAAAATGACAATGGCAATAACAATGAGAGCAGCGATGTAATGGCAATGAGAGAGCGTGAGGCTGAGGTAAATAATGAGCAGGGACACCACAGACAGTAGAGGCATGAGCATATATATCAACAACACAAGCTTGGAAATCCTTCACAAGACTATCAACATGTCTTTCAAAACCCTAAGAAATGAATTTGCAATGAACATAGGTTTCACGTTTCTCCACATCAAACATTTGTTTCTCCACTTTGAAAACACCATAATCATGTCCAAAATTCACTGAGTAAACGTAAAGAACCTACTTGCAAGCAGTTGGAGGCAATTTGGCATGAATCTGGACGAAGGAGCAAAATTGTTTGGCTCTGAAATTGTATGGGTAGCGCCCTTGCCCAATGGGTAGCGCGCAGCTCTATGGGTAGCACCCATGCAATTTTACTCTGGCTGTAGGTGCCCAATGGGTAGCGCCCGACCCAATGGGTAGCGCGCAGCTCCTATGGGTAGCGCGCACTTTTCTATGAGTAGCTACATAGTGCATTTTGCAGGAGGCTTTTGGAGGCTTTCCCGGTGTCCAAATTAGGCATGTAATAGCTCGTTGGAAAGCTCGTGAAGTCTACTTTCCAACCCAAGTGAAATTTTGAAATTTGGAGTTCATTTAACCTATCAAAAATCAAATCTCCCAACACTACTCCCAGCAGGTGCATCAATCCTCTTGAGGCAACGGTATTTTTGACATTTCTCCAAAACCATGATACATGTGTAAAAAGTGAAAGAAGTTTTTCTTCCTTGGCATGGTTTGGACAAAAACCTCTCTCAGTTTTCCAAAATTCATCTTTTATTGCTCTGAAACATCTTTTGAGTGAAACCGATCCCGATGTGTGAAACCAGGGATTTTGTCGAAATGAAGCGAAATGAAGGGGATAAGGGGCTTCTAAATTCTTGGGGAAATTTTTGGAAGTAGGGAAGGATGTTAGGAAGTATGGGAAAGTGGAATCATAGAGATTTCATGAGGGGAAGGGGTCCAAAAGGGCAAAACACAGGCCTAGCCTAGAAAATTGCCAAGTTGTGGCAAGAAACTAGGGTTTCTGCAAAAATGAGGAATTTGGGGAATCTCAGTGATGGGAAGTGTTTAATAAGGTATATTAAGGATAGGGGAAGGTGTATGAACATCAGGATACAAATTTTTCCGATGATTTTACCATCCAAGAGAAATAACCTCCAAAACCCTAGGAGAGGGAAATGGACCTTACCTAGGCACAACTGAAGCATGAACAAGCTGGAAAATGACCCAATGGAACTTGACATGATGATGAAAACCCTTTGAATGATAATAGACTCAGCTGAAAGGTGACATGGACCGACATTTGGACAACTTTGACAGGAGTAAAAGCAACCCCTAGACCTAATCCCTAGTGACAAAATTTTGCTTGAAGACTCATTGAAATGACAAAATTTGACCTTGACACTTTAATATCACTTTGTAAGAGCATTTTTGATCACTGGAGGAAGGCTGCAAAGGCTGACACTAACATTGGCTCCAATGGGGATGGTAGCTCCTTGGAGGTGCCAAGAACGGCAGATCTTTGGGAGAGCAGACCAGTGCCTTATCCATTGGGCAATGGAAACAAAAACTCAAACTGAAATGCATGAATGAAAACTGATGACTTGACGACACAAATTGACTCTCACTTAACTAAGAACTGACTCAATACTTAAACACAACCGACAAACTGGAAATATGCTCAAATTAGAGCTTATTCAATACAACCTACTCTAATTGTGCTTTACACCACCCGATCAAGTGTAATGGAACAGCCAATGCAACCATGTAAGCATGCTGGCTACTGTTTGATTTCTTCCCAAATGCTTGCTTGTGAACAACAAGAAAGAACTACTGAAAGGAAACTCCCATGGAAACTTTGAACCAAGTGGACTGTTGATAAACTTGCAAAGCACAAATTGACTAGATGACTGCAAGAATACTGCGAATGGATCTTCATAAACATAGCTCTGGTCCAGATAATCTCCATACCTTGATCTTAAACTTTTCCTCACATCTGCGGTGCTTTTCTTTGGTGATTGCAGCAAGCTGTCAAAAGGATCCTGAATTTTATGAAAAACCAAACTCTGTTGCTGATTCCAGATAGAACAAAAGTCTCCTTCATCAATCTCCTCATATGAATAGAAATCTTGACATGTGCTATGCAATGAACAATCTGTTAAACAAGACAATGAAGGTGACCTTTGAATAAGATTATCATCAACATTCTTTTCCGGCACATGGTTAGCTAATAAAGGAAAACTTTTACCGCAAACATCATCCAACACACAAGCAATAGGATCATCAAAAACTTGAGAAGACTGCTGCACTGTATCCCTTGAAATTGTATGACATCCTACTGGCTGTTCATCTTTTCCTTGA
Source organism: Pinus albicaulis (assembly GCA_034641835.2). Taxonomy (NCBI): domain Eukaryota; kingdom Viridiplantae; phylum Streptophyta; class Pinopsida; order Pinales; family Pinaceae; genus Pinus; species Pinus albicaulis. The sequence continues at coordinate 1,660,435,964 of CM076581.1, forward strand.
GATATATTACGAAAATTCTGCCTTATAAACTGAAATGCTTCGAAACCAAAGGGTATAGAATTTTCCTGCATCATCAAATCATGTATTTCATCTTCCACACCTTCATCTGTAATCTGATCTTCAATTTCATTTGGTGGCTGCAAATCTAATGCTACAGGCTGCTCAAGAATTTCATTATCCATCTCATCCTCAACATTAACACTGAGAGATTGCTGATTTCTTATAGGCTGCTCATTTGAAGATTTACTATGCAAATTTTCTCTCAAAAACTGAAATGATTCAAAACAGAATGGTACAGAGTCACCTTGTATCATTTGATCACATGTACCAGCTTCCATATCTTCAGCTGCAACTTGAAAATCTGAATATGGGAAGTCTTGAACAAGGCTTTCATTGCCCTCAAGATGGTCCAAATCAAGACTTTTTGAAAGTTGATTTCTGATTGCATGGAAATTATCTCTGATGAACTGAAACGATTCAAAAAAAAGAGGCAAAGATCCTTCACTTACTTCAAAATTTGTTGCACTTTCCTCATCATTGTCATAGCTGATATGCATCGGTTGATCACTGTACTCAAGCTGCTGAAAGTGAACTTCCTCCTCGCACAAACTAGCTGCTGATTCATCTGCAAGATTAGCTTCTGTTCGGAGAACATAATCATCATCATACTGATCAAACTGAGGCAATTCATCATCAAACATACACATCATATCAACAACTCTCTCTTCTTCACAATGATCTATAAAACAATCACTATGACAGCTGGGATCAGAAACAAAATGTTTTGGATCAGCAACTTGTTCTTGAATGTCATTTTCATTTTTTGCAGTCATTTTCCGCACCATCTCTTCTATTGTGTTTACGAAAAGATCAAGATTTTCCTCTGAAAGTGTCAGCTGCTCTGAAACATTCTTCTTCTCTTCTTCTTTCAACCTTGCCCTCAAGATCAGCAAATGAGCCTCTACATTCACTGCCTTGTTCTGCATCTCGTGAAGTGTTGCAATATTCTTTTCTCTCAACTGAAACTCCATTTCCGGATCAAAGGCACCTGGGTAGTGCAAGAGAGTAGATCTAGGAGAAGGTCTTATATCAACTGGCATCGAATAATAAACTTGGTTAAATCTAGCAGAAAATTGTTGTACTGTCTCACCTGGCAGTCTTTTCAGCTGGTTATACTCCTCTACAATCAACAAAAAGTTCTTTCCGATCATCCACCCGTCAAGGAAAACTTTGACAAACTGCTGGAAATCTGAAATGCTCGCATCAAGCAGGGCTTTAAACCAACTCTTCACTTGGCCTTGCAAAGAAAGAGCAAAAAGCCTAATACTAACATCTTCATCATCAACTTCAAAAAGATCTAGAAAAGTCTCAACATTCTGCACATGTTGCTCAGCGTTGACATTGTTACATTCACCGTCAAATCTTGGTAGATATAGATCATAATTTGCAGGAAAAGCATGGAGAACAAAAGGCAAAACAAGAGGTTTATACCGATCTGGAATTTTACCAGGTATAGGGGCATGTACAAGAGCTGTGGGATCAGTTTTATTTTCTGGCTCATTACTCTGAAGAAAGTCATCATAATATGTGGGAAAAGTAAGGAGACCAGGATCAAAGGGAAACTCAGCATTTACACTTTTTGAATGGGTCGAGTGGAGATTTTGATCACCTTTCTCATACAACAAATTCTGAAAAACTTTCAAGAGAGCTTCAAGAACAGCAAAGAAATAGTTTACAAGAAAGCAGATTAGATCCTGAATGCCATTCCACTTTAGATACCTGAACTTTGTGTAAGATCCTTCCATTTTCTCAGAGAAAGAGTCAGTCCTCCAGTGGAGTCTCTACTTCGAATTGGAGTCACCAGGTGGAAGATTTCAGCCTTCTTATGTCTGATCGTTGTCCACCATCAACCATCAGATCTGAACTTGATACATGTACTGGGGAAATTTATAAATCAAGGGACACATTCACAAGCTAAACCGGAGATCGACTGAAGCAGCTTTTATCTACTATGCACTCGCAGAGCAATGTGCAGTTCGAAGGCTACCTGGCGTGACTTCAGACTCCGTCTATAGCAAATGACAGTAACAAGCAAACCATTTTCTTCCCCAGTATGGTCGCCACTATGTCAGCGCTCAAATCTACCTCAGGCTGAAATGAGGTAAAACTCAAGGCCACATCAAACCATGCTCAGCCTCGTAGCTAGCCCTACGAGGACAGGAGAGGGCTCTCTCCGTCAATCTCGATAAAATGAACAATAGGGTGCGAGATGACTTACAATGGGAACTGATTTTAGGCTAGTAAAGAGATAGGTATGTTTGATTTTGATTTTTTTTTTGGGTTTTCGCTGGAAAAATGGGAAAACAAATTTTGGGTCCGGGGATAAGGTCAGACCTTTGCAGATTTCGAGTTGGGGCGAGGTAGGTGACTGTCTTGATGCTTTTAATTGGATATACGGATGGATCAGACCGATGAGGAGCTGAAGAGGGCAAAGAAGAACTTGGATCCTCTTCAAACAGTAGAAAACATATAGAACTAAATGAATTCAAAGGCAGAGCACGGTAAACAATGGATTCAACCTCATCTACTCATTCAATTTAGTTCAGAAGCATATGAAAGGAATGGCATACATTAAACATGAAGAACTTACAGTAAACAGAAAGAAAACACCATCAAGAGAAAAACACCACAAGGATCCCAACAAGTGCCGCAAAACCTCTGATCTTTCTTTAGCCAAAATATGAAAAATATGTACAATGGTGCCAAAAGTTTCCCCAAGAGTCCAACCTATCCAACCCCTGAAAAGGATTGAGAAATTACATCATATAGAGCATCCTAACCCCTTCCCACACCTCTAGGGGTCGAATTCCTTCTTCAGGGATCAGTTTCAACCAAATTCTAATCAAGGAACTAAAATCTAGGCAGCTAACAACTTGCCTCTAAAAGAGTGGAAACTGATTCATTTACATGATTTTCACTTTTTTGAGAGTGAATCTTCTAGAATAGGTAAAAGTAAGCCAAATTTACATGCCAACCATCAATTTACATCATGAAAACCCAAAAATTTCATCCACAAGAAAAACTGGTCCCAACTGGCCGAAATTCTGAGCTGGAAGTTGAAAATTTGACCAAAAATCTCTATGGGTAGCGCCCCTGATCTCTATGGGTAGTGCGCCTTTCAACCTGATTTTGAAGTACTTCCCGACATCCAAATGGAGCTCATGATAGCTCGTTGGAAAGCCCTGGATGTTGGCTATCCAAACCAAGTAGAATTTCCCAATTTGAAGCTCATTTTCCCCTCCAAAACTTCATTCTCCCAGAAGTACTTCCTGCTGGTGCAAAAAGTGGCAGCAAGGTGGTTTTCATGGTGTTTTTGAGCCTTTTGACTGTCCAGAATCTGATGAAATGCTTCGACCCTGCCTGAGCATGCATAACTTACCATGAAAAATCCAAAAATGCAAATATTTCATTCAGCAAGTGTCCCAATCGTATGGGTAGCGCGCAGCGCGCTACCCATAGAACCGAAAAATCTGTTTTAGGCCCAAAAATTTCAAAACGACAAAATTTTCTCCGAATTTGCTCAAATTCGGAGCGAAGACCCTGCATCATGTATCATGCCCAGCCAACGAAGCCTCGGCCAAAATCCAAAGTGGATCAGGCCTTTTCCGCCGTTTTAGTGCTCTCCTGGTGCATGTTGTTCCTGTGGTGAAAACACTGTCTCGGTTGTATGTGTCGATCTCTATCATGGTGTGACAATGTGTATGAAAGTATGCTGATATGGTTATGATGAAAACAAGAGTTTGGTGTATGCTCCAATGTCAGATGTGTCACATATATGTCAAGGTGCTATGGGAAATATCACAATGGGAAAAGGACTGTCACAAGGAGTTTAAATGAAAATAGCCACTCTTTGACTACATGGGGATTTGACACATGAATAGGAATGAGTGTAGTGTAGGTCAATAGAAATAGCCCTTGCAACGTTTGACAATGTCAATGGAGGATGTGGATAAGTGAAAATGGGACTATGTCGTAACATGAATGATGAATAGTGTGAAAATGGCCATGGCAATAACAATGAGAGCGGTGATGTAATGGCAATGAGAGAGCGTGAGGCTGAGGTAAATAATGAGCAGGGACACCACAGACAGTAGAGGCATGAGCATATATATCAACAACACAAGCTTGGAAATCCTTCACAAGACTATCAACATGTCTTTCAAAACCCTAAGAAATGAATTTGCAATGAACATAGGTTTCAAGTTTCTCCACATCAAACATTTGTTTCTCCACTTTCAAAACACGATAATCATGTCCAAAATTCACTGAGTAAACGTAAAGAACCTACTTGCAAGCAGTTGGAGGCAATTTGGCATGAATCTGGACGAAGGAGCAAAATTTTTTGGCTCTGAAATTGTATGGGTAGTGCCCCTGCCCAATGGGTAGCGCGCAGCTCTATGGGTAGCGCCCATGCAATTTTACTCTGGCTGTAGGTGCCCAATGGGTAGCGCCCGACCCAATGGGTAGCGCGCAGCTCCTATGGGTAGCGCGCACTTTTCTATGAGTAGCTACATAGTGCATTTTGCAGGAGGCTTTTGGAGGCCTTCCCGGTGTCCAAATTAGGCATGTAATAGCTCGTTGGAAAGCTCTTGAAGTCTACTTTCCAACCCAAGTTAAATTTTGAAATTTGGAGTTCATTTATCCTATCAAAAATCAAATCTCCGAACACTACTCCCAGCAGGTGCATCAATCCTCTTGAGGCAACGGTATTTTTGACATTTCTCCAAAACCATGATACCTGTGTAAAACGTGAAAGAGGTTTTTCTTCCTTGGCATGTTGTGGATAAAAAACTCTCTCAGTTTTCCAAAATTCATCTTTGATTGCTCTGAAACATCTTTTGAGTGAAACCGATCCCGATGTGTGAAACAAGGGATTTTGTCGAAATGAAGCGAAATGAAGGGGATAAGGGGCTTATAAATTCTTGGGGAAATTTTTGGAAGTAGGGAGGGATGTTAGGAAGTAGGGGAAAGTGGAATCACAGAGATTGAGTGAGGGGAAGTGGTCCAAAAGGGAAAAACACAGGCCTAGCCTAGAAAATTGCCAAGTTGTGGCAAGAAACTAGGGTTTGTGCAAAAATGAGGAATTTGGGGAATCTCAGTGATGGGAAGTGTTTAATAAGGTATATTAAGGATAGGGGAAGGTGTATGAACATCAGGATACAAATTTTTCCGATGATTTGACCATCCAAGAGAAATTACCTCCAAAACCCTAGGAGAGGGAAATGGACCTTACCTAGGCACAACTGAAGCATGAACAAGCTGTAAAATGACCCAATGGAACTTGACATGATGATGAAAACCCTTTGAATGATAATAGACTCAGCTGAAAGGTGACATGGACCGACATTTGGACAACTTTGACAGGAGTAAAAGCAACCGCTAGACCTAATGCCTAGTGACCAAATTTTGCTTGAAGACTCATTGAAATGACAAAATTTGACCTTGACACTTTAAGATCACTTTGTAAGATCATGTTTGATCACTGGAGGAAGGCTGCAAAGCCTGACACTAACACATACCATGTTTGTTTTTCTTCAATGGTTCCTCTCTCTTGGTCCATTCCTTGGTGCATTCCGCCAAATTTTCATTTTCTCTGGCGAATTTCTCCATAAATTGTTTGTTGTAGGTCGCCTAAGGTTCCGGTAAGTGATACATAAGCCTTAAATCTTCTGTAGTGAATGACCCGATGAGTTATTGTCCTGGAGTTCTAAATTGTTTGTCCGAAATATCGGTGTTATCCAGCACCCATTTTATCATATCCGTATACGGAAGCATTCTCGGTCTTGCTGCTATTCTGTGAAGGAATGAACAAGCCAATTCCGTAAGAGACACTTCAGAGGAATTACTCGATCCAGCAGTAGCCGCGACTTCCATTACCCTGAGATTCTCTTCCTCGAGCAGGTTATGTATGCCCTCCTAGGTAGTGATACCGGCGTCCTTATTGCAAGCAGTATCCGCATACAGGGAAGCCATCTCTTTGTTTTCATCACTTGCAACTTTCTCTTTCTTACCCATAATGCTCTATGAATTCTTTGTATAGTCTTCTGCTCCTTCACGCTTGCGGTGTTATGAATTAAGTGAGAGTAATGAGATGAGAAAGGTGACAGGATAGTTTTAAATGCTGAAGGCGGATAAAAACGTGAAACAAGCTTTCAATCAAAACAAAATCCTTTCCATCAATGATTAACAATCCATTCATTAATTTTGACATCAAAGCGCATAACGGATATTTATTTATGAAAAGATTTACTTTGGACACCACGCTAGAAGAATCTGCAATAATGCGATCTATGACATTGCTGTGCAATGTCGCAAAATCGCAATATCGCGGATCGCAATCATCGCAAATCGCAATCATCGCAAATTGCAAAATCCGCAAATTGCAGTCTAATATCATCGCGAAATCGCAATATCGCAAAATCATGAAATCGCAATTTCACAAAATGTAACTTATTAAACAACTTTTTTGCGATATGCAGTTTGTGATAGATATTTTAATGTCTAGATTTCTGGGATCGCAATATCGCGGAATCGCAATTTTAAAAGATTATGCTTTGATAAATGATATCCACTTTTTGCAATGGATGCGGTATTTCTATTCAAAGAAGGATTATACTTCGATCTATCATAAACTTAGGTCTATGTTAAAGATTTTCAAAGGAATTTCCCTAAGTTATGATAGTAAGTTTTATTTGAGAAAGGAAACAAACACTAATTAATTTTTTTAGATTTTTTGACTAAGGGTCCCCACTTATTTAGTATTATTACTAATACTAAATAATAAGGGGGGTTGTTGCTAGCCACAACATTGGCGACTCACTTGGAAGAACCAGTTATCTCTGCTTTTCTTTTGAATTTTCTAAACTTTTCAAAACAGAAAATTTTCCAGAAAATCAAGCTTTATTATAAAAAGACAAAGTACATTATGCTTGAATCTATAGATGATATTTCATTTCTTCTATATTCAAATTTTGATTATTTACTTCCTCAAACTAGTCCTTGTATTTACATCAGTCATTACTTGGTTTAAAAAGATAAAAACAAAGGCTTCTCTATAAATCAATTTTAATATGCTCATTTGTCGTAGGTAGAGCCAGTGTTGCCAGCAAGCATTTATAGCCTCGACAGGGTTACCTGTTACCCAGCAATGATCATGTATCCTACTTAGAGAAATATAAAATTTTCAAAGAGAAATCCATATCCACACTTGTTTTTTTTGCTTTTTCTTTTTATTCTTAAAGAAAAATGTCTTGGTTTGGTAGCCAACTCATGACAATGCCATTCACTTGATTTATAACTTTGCTGAACAAGCTGGCTCGTGATGAGACCCCTTGTCTTTTGATTGCAACAATCTTGAGTCATTGCCCTATTATGGTATGCAGTATTGGCAAAGTCAGTAAGCTATAATATCTATGATCATGATAAGTCGGCTCGTGATGAGACCTCTTACTCTTTAAGTTAAAAGTGTGTCATTGGATAATTCTTTGATCATTGTAATTTTCTAAGCGGGGAGGATATCATTGTTTCCTTAAGATAGCTCTGGACGACAATATTAGAGTTTTTGGAAGGAAATTTTCTATAGAGAAACTTTGTTTTGCTATTGATACCTTTTATTAAACTGATATAAAACAATCTTTCACTAAAAGTTGCCTTTCATCAAAGTCTTCAAAGTTGAAACTAGTATCATTTCAAGACTAAATTTTTTAACTGTATCTTTGAATAATAATGATCAATATTCTGACAATAATTCTATTTATAAAAATGAAGAAACATAATCTAAACAGAGAATTTATATCTTCTTTGTAAATTCCAAATGTAACCATTAACAACTCGTTTTATTTTGACAATAAAGAAAACTAATGTACAAAATAGAAGAATGATCTCCTATGGAAAATATTTTTTGAGAATTTGTCCATTAACAGGTAAAGATTCTATTTTGCCTGTTAAATCATGTAACAAAAAGGTAGACGGACCTATGATTTATGAAATTTGAAAAGGACCAAGCCACATTCGTTGAAATTTTGTATGTTTTCCTTTTTCTTCATGAGCCTTGTCCCATTTTAAAACAAGATCTCCAACCCGAAAGTATTTTCTGGTTATCATGTTTGAATCAAAAGAATATTTTACTAATGCTTGATGATGAGCATGAGTTATTTTGGCTTTTTCTCGTTGTTCTTCTAACTTAATTATTTCCATTTGTCTTAGTTTTAAGGAAGAAGTTGGTACTTCATCAATATATTGAACTAAGGCCAAAGAAGGAATTGCTAAATGAGTTGGAAGAACTACTTCTTTCCCATAAACTAAATTAAAGGGAGAAGTACCGATAGAAGCCTTCTGTGTTATTCGATCTGCCCATACAGCATATATTAAAGACTTATGCCAATTTTTATGATTTTGATCAATGGTTCGCTTAATGATTCTGATTAAGTTTTTATTTGTGGATTCAGCTAACCCATTTCCCTGTGGATAATAGTTGGCAGAGTATTTAAGTTTAAAACCTTTCTTGAGTGCAAATTCAGTCATGGCATTACCAGAAAAATATGATGCATTGTCAAATAATAAAGCAGAAGGTAAACCAAACCTAGTAATTATGAACTAATCTATGAATTCCATGATATGCTCAGCATTGGCAGTCTTGAGAGGGACTGCTTCTACCCATTTTGTAAAATAATCAGTTGCAGTAATGATATACCTATGTTGCTTAGAAGAGTGAGGAACGATCTCACCTATTATGTCCAATCCCCATTGATCAAAAGGTTGTTCAATGTTTACTGGTTGTAATGGAAATGATGGTTTTTTTTGTCTTCCAGCTGTGGTTTGACAAACTTGGCATCTTCTTACATAGCTATGGGAATATTAGAATAAAGTGGGCCAGTAATAGCCTGCGCAAAGAATTTTATGTGCAGTAGTATCTCTAGCATAATGTCCACCTTCTAGCCCATCGTGAAGTTCCTGCAACACTTTATCAACTTCAGTTTTCTCCAAACATCTAAGAAGAATATAATCATAATTCATTTTAAAAAGAACATCGTTTATAAGCTGATATTGTTTAGCCTTCAACCTCAAGGCTCTTTCTTGGTATGATCAAGATTTGGAGGAGCATATCCATTCTTCAGATAAAAAGTGATATCAGCATATAATGATTCAGCATCGTTTAGGCTTACCTCATACGTTTGTATCTCTTCAGATGATTTCTCAGAAATCTGTGATGCTCCAGCTAGTATTTTGCAAAAGCCTTGACCTTTAACAATATTTGCTGGTTTAATCTCGACATCATATTCTTGTAAGGCAGTAATCCAATTAGCTCTTTTCTCACCCACATCTTTTTGGACTAAAAGATTTCTTATCGCTGGAAACGGTACAATGATTTTCGTATGGGTTTTAAGCAGAAAACGTCTGAAATATTTAATTTCTTTGAAAACAACGTAAGCTTGTTTCTCCACATCTGAGTAATTCAACTCAGCCCCCTGTAAATTTGAATTGAAGAAAGCAATTGGTGCTTCTGCTTTGTCTTGATTTGCTTGAGTGAGAATCGCAGCGTAAGATTTATCAGAGGCAAATGTGTACAAAATAAAAGGATCGAAAAAGTTTGGAGTTGCTAAAGAGGGAGCATTAATGATAGCTTGTTTAATCAGATTGAATGCCTCATATTCATCCTGGCCCCACTTGAAGTTTGAATTCTTTTTAATCATTGTTTGTAAAGGAGATATAATTCTTGAAAAGTTTGGTACAAATCTCTTTACAAAATTAATTTGACCGAGGAAAGATTGCATATCTTTCTTGTTGTGAGGTAAGGATATTTCAGAAATCTCCTTGATTCTATCAGGATCACTGTGAATTCTAGATTTTGACACCATGAATCCAAGAAGTTTTCCTTCACTTAATGTGAAAAAGGATTTTTTCGGGTTAAGTGAAATTCCATACCTTTGACAACATTGGAAGATCTGCTTCAAATCTCTAAGATGATTGCTTCGTTTTTTGGAATATACAGTTATATCATCCAAGTAAATTACTACTGATTTGTTAACTAATCCCTTGAAAGTGATGTCCATGGCTCTTTGAAATGTGGCACCAGCGTTGATCAGACCAAAAGGCATCTTTTGATATGCATAAGTGCCCCATTTGGTTCTAAATGTAGTTTTCAATTGATCATCTGGATGAACTAACACTTGGTTGTAGCCAGAGAAACCATCTAAGAAAGACATTAATTCTGACCCTGCAACCGCCTGTAATATTTTCTCCATGGGAGGCAAAGGAAAATTATCTTTTTGGCAGGCTTTATTAAGATTTCGAAAGTCTATGCAAATTCTAATATCTCAGTTTTTCTTTCTAACAGGAACCATATTGGAAACCCATTTAGAATGTCGAACAGGAAAAATAATTTTGGCTTTCAATAACTTATTGAGTTCAGATTTGATTTGATTTTCTAGATTGGGATGGATTTTCCTGAGCTTTTGTTGTACAGGATTTTCATCGTTCATCATTGGGATAGTATTTTGGATGATAGAAGTGTCATAAGTTTTGAGTTCATCGTAGTTCCAAGCAAAGACACTTTTATATTGTTTCAAAAGACACACATATGTTGATTTTTCTTCGGGAGTTAGACCAAGGCCTAGGTTAATATTATGTGGTTTGGTATCAGTTCCTAGATTTACTAATTCATAATTCAAAGTTGAACTTTGTAATATTGAATTGGTAGATCTTTTAAAACGGTCTTTCAAATCATAAAGATCTTCTAACTTGACTATTGACTTTGGAATAGCATTATTAGTGCTATCATGTTGTAATTGTTTGTCATGCTGGTCTTCATCAATTATTTGATTAGTATAAGATCCTTCAGATGTGAGGAAGCTTACAATATCAGGATTGTTGTTGAAAATTCTCCAATTGGTAACATTATTAGGAATCGAAGGTCTAAAAATTAATTCAATTGAAAATCGATTAGGACTAAATTCTTCTGCAGGAATAAGCTTAGAGGCTACATTGGCTAATAGGTCTGCACTAGCATTATGGATTCTAGGAATTGGTGAAATATTGAATGCTATAAAATGTTCAGTCAGATCTTGAACTAAAGATTGATAATGTTTTAAATGACCTGATAAACAATGTATAGTATTGCGTACCTGTTTAATTACAATTTCTGAATCTCCGAAAACTTGCAGATATTTGATATCCAATCCGATTGCTTTATATAACCCTTGGACTAAAGCCTCGTATTCTGCGGTATTATTGGTACATTCAAACTCAAGTCAGCAGGTTAGCATAATCTTGTTTCCCTCTGGACTAACCAACACGCATCCTGCTCCTGCTCCTTCATTAGACTTAGAACCATCAAAAAATAATTTCCAAAATAAATATTTATTTACAGGAGTATCTACAAAATTAATACATTTAGAACTGTCTGTTTGAGAAAAAATTTCTATTTGAGATAAAACAGAATTTTCTAAATAAGGTGAAGTATGAGCATTGAAATTTTCTAAAAAAGAATCAACTGAGTAATTGCCAATGATATTACTGTTGTATGCAACTGGTTCGTTCTCTCCTTCCAATTCTGTTACTATGTATTTCTGATGTTTTTCTTGCTCAACCTTTATCTGATTTGGTTTACCATTATAAGGAAGCCACATGTGCGACCAATCGGTTGCAAAGTATCCATGAAGTTTTTCTGACCAATCTCTGCTAAGAATTATGCCATAAAATTATGGAATATCTGCAACTAAAATATCAATGACTTGACATACCTTTGGATTTGATGATAGCCTTATGGTAACCTGGTTTAATTCGCCAATCACTTCAACTTGCGATCGATCTAACTGCAATATGCGCACAGCATATTTTTGTGGTTGAACGTTCAATTTTGCACATACTGATTTTGGTAGAATATTAGATGAAGCTCCAGAATCCACTAAACAGTTATGCAGATTTTTATTAAAACTTCATAAGTAAGAAGAAATGGAGGAGTATGAGATCTCGACCTTCCTCCAATTAAAGCAATATTTTCAAGATCAACTTTACTGATTGAATTAGTTGGAGGTCTTCCCATATCATTAGAAGCTTGAGAAATTACAGGATCAGGCAAAGGTTTTTCTGGTACAGCATGTAATTCTTTCAAAAGTACTTTTTGCTGATGTTTTAACTTGCTTAATTCATAAAAAGTGATGTTTTCCCTAGTCTTCTTCATATCTTCTATAGTGTTGTATTCCATTTCATCTGGAACAATCAATGTTCTTAATGGAATTGATGAATCTGTTTGGACTGGGCTAGTTTGAATTGCTTTGGATGTTGTTTTCTTGGGTGCGACTTTAGCCAATGAGCTTGCACTCTTTGGTTTAGGAGTAGTTTGAGGAGGATCAAGTTGATTTCTATTTCTAGTGCTAACCGGGGATGCTTCTTGGTCTTCCTCATCTGGGAGGATGAAACCCCACATGCCTTGTACTTCTACCACCTCTTCTTCATCAGTAGTCTCTTTAGTAACAGTCTCTTCTTCTTCTTCTTCCGATTCAGCATTTGTAATAGCATTTGGTGGCTTTTGATCAGTTGAAGGATTCCTTCTAAAAGGCTTGAAAGACTTTTTAGAAGAGGTTTCTGCTACTTGTTTCTTGATATCAACCATTTCATTTGACATGGTTTTCAAAACTTTCTGCAATCCTTCTAAATCAAATGGATCTTTTGGTTTTTTTTTCTTGGGATCGTCCTTGAACGTGACCTTCTTGGATTTTCATTCTTCTATTGCATTTTTCTTTTCTAAAGCAATGATTCATTTCTCTACTGCTATTGCTTCTTTCATATTGTCTGCTAAAGTTGTTTTATTAGCCCTATCAACAAATATTTCTATATTTGATGGCAAAGAAGAAATGTACCATTCACTTCGCACTTCTTTGCTTGGTTTGGAAGCAGTAGGAATTTTGTTTAACAATTTATTGAAACGAGAATTGAAATCCTTGACAAGTTCTTTTGAATCAGCTCTAAGATTAGACAAATCATTGATCAATGTTGCTGTAGATCTGTCATCACCAAAGTTAGTCAAAAATTGATCTTGAAAGATATCCCAACTAGTAATAGATCTAGATGGTAATGAAAAATACCATGATCCAGCTGCTCCTTGTAGGGTATAAGGAAAAAGTCGGACAACAGCATCTTCATTAACAACTCCATTGAGATTTATGGATAACATAAAGTTATTGATATGTTCTTCTGCTAGCATGCCTGCTTCAGGATTAAACTTAGGCAGCCATTTTTCAGGATGGGCCAGTATTTGACTCAAGGGTGCAGGAATTAAGACTGCCCCTGGATTATTCTATGGAATTTGGGCCATCACTGAACTACTAACAGATGAAAGTGTAGATGATGATATTTGTGACTGTGAAGATGAAGATATTATGTTTTGAGAAGGAGATGTGGAAGATTGAGTGGACTGATAGACAATAATTTGAAGTGGAGGAGTGGGTGGTTAACTTCGCGATGAAGTGTTTGAGATGGATGATGATGATGAAAGAGTCTCACTGTCAGACTCTTTGGGTGATTTCCTAGATCTTTTTCTGGTAGGTAGAGGTAACTCAGTTGGTTGAATGCCAATCTTTTCACTCTGTACTCTAGTGAGAGGATGAGCAAGATAATATTACGAAGTCACACTGCCTTGAGATTTATCAGATCTTTGAGGTGATATTGAAAATCGTTGAAGTTTATGAATCAAAAATTTGACTTCAGGAGGTTCAATAACATATTCTTCTGAAAAGTCAGGGTTTGTGGCAGTGTCTGTTCTTCTTTCGACTTCTGGTTATAGATTTAAAATTTCTGAGTAATATGGAGAAGTCGGGGAAGATGGTGAGGGTGATTTACTCTCAGAATGGTTTTTAGATTTAGATTCACTTGCCATTCGGAGGTTCAAGCCCTCCTTCTAGCGCCAAATATGTTGAAGCCCCAAAAATCGGGTCGACAACAAGGGGGATATCTACCCGGTCCGGACCTTGGTTATCAATTCCTTTTCTGTTTGGTGTAGTGGGTCCGACTGGGGATAATGGGACCAGTTTCCCAATATGTGTGTGTGTGTGATTGAGATTCGATATTTCTTTTCTAAAATTCCCAAGTAAAATGCTTTTAATCTATTTCTAATCTATTCATATGTAAACCGTATTCTAAGAAATATCTAATTCTAAACTAACCCGGGATGTAATCTTTCAATATATGCGATCTAAAAGGATTTCAGATAACAATTGATAATAAAGATCATTCAATTATTATGAGAAAAGAATTCAATAAAGATAAACTATTTCACATAAAAAGTTAGATGAAACAGTTGTGGAAAACATATCGCATATTAAGCTATTCATATATCAAGCACAAATAAATAATTATCACCGTACAAAAATTCCAAATGATAACTCAAATATTCAAACATTAACATATAAACAACTAAACATAAATATCACTTTTAACACAGAAACAGAAACAGTTAAGAGATAAAAGTACCATTTATAACTGGTTCTACTCATGAGCTAGAAGCAATAATGATTTATCCCTTTCTTAATCCAACATCTATCAAGAGTACAGAAATGCAACATCAGTAACAGATATTAGACACAGATATCAATAAATCTCGTTCCATTCATTTATCAAAACCTCCTCTGAGGGTGCAGAAGTGCATGTTCCGAGGATAAGTTTTTGACAAATTTCAGGACCCTTCTCTAAATGCATGAGAAGGGTTTAAATACTAATAACTAAAATCTAAAAATAGTTTATTACAAAAATTTAGGATTCGGTTTAAATGACCATCCTTTTCCTAGGCAAAAATATAGTAAAACTAAAACTAAATCTAAAAATAAAGACTATCAACTATCTACTTATGAATTTGATCTTTGATCTTGCAAGCATCCAGCATTGTTTTGAGAAGAGGTGGTTGGATGACTTCAGATTTCAACTGCCTTGAAAAGACAGAATCAACAAGTGTAGGATCCATTTTCTCAGCAAAATTAATGATGCAATTAAGCACACTACGTTGATTGTGGGGTTTTACGAGATATGTCCAGTAAGAATCCTAGTTTAATCTTGTCAGTTCTTGAATTTACTTTGCCTTTTCATCAGCCTTCTGCCTCCATTATGTTTGTAATTGCTGTGCTTGTGGAAGGTGTCCCGGAGTAATCTCTGAAATCAAATTAACTTTGTGCAAATTTTCATTCACACAATCAGTAATATTTCCTGCTGCTGTAGCTGCTTCCTCTGCTGCTTTTTCTGCTTCTCTGAGCTGTACATCCCAATTGTTGAAAAGCAGTTCTTTATGACTATCTTTGATTATCGGTGCTCCTGCTCTTCTTCCTTCCTCTGTCTTTTTCCATGCCATATAATTATTAACTCTTTCATTAGTTAAATCATAATCGTGTCGTAATTCTACGACATGATTAGTGATTTTATCACTTTCTTGACAAAAAGAGTTGTATTGCGATATTTTCTGGCATAATATGTCTTGTTGCTGCAGTAGTTGTTTGTTCAAGGAAATAGACTCTGTAATAAACTCTAGAAGCTTAGGATCATCTTTGTGCTTTTCTTGGATAATCTCTATTTGTTTCTCTTTATCTGCCAAACTTTTCTGATAATCAATTTGCATCTTTTGAAGCTCTTGCTGTAACTCTTCAAGTTTTATTTGTGCTTCACTGTTAGCACAAGCTTTTTGCAATTTTTGTTGCAGAGCTTGTATCTGATCTTCTTTTTCATTTAATAATAGCTTTACCTCAGATGCTTTATCAATAGTTGCTGAAGCATAAGCTCCTGTAATCTGAGATAGTTTGGCAAGATTTTCAGTCGGATCTGTAGTAGGATCCTTCCATAAGACATCCAATTGTTCTGCTTTAGTAGAAATTAAGCTCTCTAACTTTCTCTTTTTCCTTTGCTTTCTCACTACTGCTTTATACTACGGGCTGTAGAATACGTCTAGAGGAGGAATGTCCTCTATATTGAGTACAATTTCAGAAGAGGGAGTGATAGGTATATGCTCGGTTTCTGTGATGGTGCCACCTATTCCCATGCTCAAAAATTTTGTTGTCTGTATAGGGGTATGTATATTCTGTCCTTCTACATTAAGAAATTGATTAAAATTTTCCCATTCTTTGTCCAATTTAGTCCTGACTGTTGGTTGCTGTACATTGAGAGATGGAAGATTCAACTGTGGAGTGAAAACAGTCTGTTGTTGTGAAAGCTCTTTAGGTTGAGCTGTATCCTTCACTGAGCTTTCATCATTATCAATCTTTTTAGAACGCTCTGAAGTCTCTTTGTCAGACTTCGAATTTTCTGTATTTGAGCTGCCACTAAGACTGACACTAGGAGTAGGTTCCCTTGCGGGTTCCAAGCATAAATTTTCCAAAGGGACTGTAGTTAGTCTTCTTTCTCTGTAAACTTTAAATTCCTGAAAATCTTCTGGGGATAACTGTGTTTGAGCTAAATGCAAAACTTCTTTAAATGAACATTTTGTTTGAAACATATCATCAAAAGGATCTTCTTCTCCAACAAACACTCTTACTTTGATTGCAGTGGTGAAATTTTTAACAACATCCATTGGATCAAATAACCTTCTCGAAAACTTGAACAGTTGTAAGCATGTAATATTGCTTACCTCTTTGAATGCATGACCAACATCAAACAATGAAAATGCTCCACAGGCTATGGGAAATTGTGGCCAAATGCCCTTCTTCTTCTCCTTTAATTCCTTTGTCAAACCTCCTTCACCACAGGTTTGATAAGCAATCTCCCGAGCTACAAGTTTATCCGGAACATACAGGGGTAACACATGGGGGGAAGCAGAGCTTCCAAAAACCCTCACATAAGTAAACAACTCTTCTCCGAACCATCTTGCGACAGGGAGGATGTTGACTTCTGCTTCCGGGGATAACCTTGGAGCATCCTTATTATACAATATTTTGTACAGAGGCAGCATTATGCCATGGAAAATTTTGTAGAAATGAGGAACAAACTTTGATTCCCACAACTCTTTGTGATAGACATGAATAGGCAAGGGGTCATGAATTGTCCATTGCCAACCCATCAAAGAGAATTTAGAAACAAAACAAATTGAATCCATAACATAGGCAGATAGATAAAAAGGAGGATAAATCCTCTGGGAAATAGTCCGTTTGGACCGGTAACTGAAAATGGCAGTGGCTAAATTATCGGACAAGATTTTGGCCCAGTCTACAATTGTAGCGTTAACAACAGCATTCAACAAAGGGAGCCATTCAGGCAAGACCATATTTATTTCAGGCTTTCCAAAAAGCCTGCATAACATAGCAACAACAAAACAATATGGAGAGGTGACTGAACCAGTACTGTACATACCGTGTTTTTTTTTCTTCAATGGTTCCTCTCTCTTGGTCCATTCCTTGGTGCATTTCGCCAAATTTGCATTTTCTCTGGCGAATTTCTCCATAAATTGTTTGCTGTAGGTCACCTGAGGTTCCGATAAGTGATACATAAGCCTTAAATCTTCTGTAGTGAATGACCCGATGAGTTCTTGTCCTAGAGTTCTAAATTGTTTGTCCGAAATATCGGTGTTATCCAGCACAAATTTTATCATATCCGTATACAGAAGAATTCTCGGTCTTGCTGCTATTCTGTGAAGGAATGAACAAGACAATTCCGTAAGAGATGCTTTAGAGGAATTACTTGATCCAGCATTAGCCGCGACTTCCATTACCCTGGGATTCTCTTCCTCGAGCAGATTCTGCATGCCCTCCCAGGTAGTGATACCGGCGTCCTTATTGCAAGCAGTATCCGCATACAGGGAAGCCATCTCTTTGTTTTCAGCACTTGCAACTTTCTCTTTCTTACCCATAATGCTCTGTGAATGCTTTGTATAGTCTTCTGCTCCTTCGTGCCTGCGGTGTTATGAATTAAGTGAGAGTAATGAGATGAGAAAGGTGACAGGATAGTTTTAAATGCTGAAGGCAGATAAAAACGTGAAACAACCTTTCAATCAAAACAAAATCCTTTCCATCAATGATTAACAATCCATTCATTAATTTTGACATCAAAGCGCATAACGGATATTTATTTATGAAAAGATTTACTTTGGACACCGCGCTAGAAGAATCTGCGATAATGCGATCTGCGACATTGCTGTGAAATGTCACAAAATCGCAATATCGGGGATCGCAATCATCGTAAATCGTAATCATCACAAATCGCAAAATCCGCAAATTGCAGTCTAATATCATTGCAAAATCGCAATATCACAAATTCGTGAAATCGCAATTTCACAAAATGTAACTTATTAAACAAATTTTTTGCGATATGCGGTTTGCGATAGATATTTTAATGTCTAGCTTTTTGGGATCGCACTATCGCAATATTGCGGAATCGCAATTTTAAAAGATTATGCTTTGATAAATGATATCCACTTTTTGCGATGGATGCAGTATTTCTATTCAAAGAAGGATTATACTTCGATCTATCATAAACTTAGGTCTATGTTAAATATTTTCAAAGGAATTTCCCTAAGTTATGATAGTAAGTTTTATTTGAGAAAGGAAACAAACACTAATTAATTTTTTTGGATTTTTTGACTAAGGGTCCCCACTTATTTAGTATTATTACTAATACTAAATAAGAAGGGGGGTTGTTGCTAGCCACAACAGGCTCTCATCTTATAAAAGGAGAGGGAAGGCATCAAGAGGAGGTTGTTGATTGATCATATTATTGAGTATTTTGTCTGCTTAGACAAATACTATTCTCTGTTGTTTAGTGGAGAATTGTTCTTGGAATTCCTATGCAGGGATTTCACCTCTACCTTTAAGAATCCTTGGAGGAGTATTTGCTGAATTGGTCCACTATTAGGCTTGAGGCCAAGCTCTACTTTCAATTTCAGCACTGATCCATTGAGGTTTTTGCTTCTCTTGCAAGTTGCAGTAAGTGGGAGTCTAGATCTGCAGAGATCTAGTGCATTTTGGGAGCCTCTTATCATGGAGTGTGTCTTTTAACCTCCTGGAAGAGTGCTTCTCCTGTTTGTACTTCATATCTGCAACTTGGCAGTGGCTATCTATATAATTTTGAGCTACAACGCTGTTTCCATAGGTGGACTGCGTTATTTTTATATGAGGTTCATTGAGGTTTTTTGATGCTAGTTTTGATCAGAGATCTCTGGTGTTGGGCTTTGCCTTTCACTTTGGTGATCCATGGATTAGCTTGTTGATCCATGTTATATTTAGATCTAATATTTTTTTATGTAATGTAATATTCAGAAATTACTGTAGTATTTTCTGGATCTGCAACTTGTATCTCAGATCTACTCTTATTTATGCATGATTTGGTCAAAACCCCAAGGGGATCTTGTAGAAAAAACTATGTAGTTTCCAGATCTGATATTGATTTGATGTTTTGACCACAGATATATCCTAGATCTGAGTTGTAATATGTAGCTACTATAGCTCCTGAAAATAATGTTGTTGAGCCATTTTTGTTGATATATACATGTTGTAACTCTCTTTTCTGAAGATATATTGCTCTCTTGTCTCATGTAATCTATTGTATATTGAAAGGGCTACACTTTACTTCTTATTTGTTGTTGTACATTCATTTATGGATTATATATGATGGCTTCCTACTTACATTATCAAAGACTGTGTTATTCCTGAATTTTCTTGTTGTGGATAGCTACAACCCCTCTTGTATGGTGTTTTCCAGCTAGACTACGTTGTGGGAGACCTGTTTACCACACCTAGTTTGATTTGTTTTTTCTCCCCTCTTGGATTTAGACTCCAGATATGATGATATAAGGGATAAAAGGGCTGCAAAATAATTTCTATACATCAATCTCCCAAGGAGTGCATTATTTTTCCAAACCTCAAGTGCAATCCCAATTGGGGAAAATTACAGTGGTATCGAAGCTCCTTTCTTGGCACAACCTGTGCTTTCCTTGGAGCACCAGTCATGCTGCATTAAGAAGAATATTTTCCTCTTACTGAGAGGGAGAACACGTACTAGAAAAAAATTCGTAAGAATTATGACTACACCACTAGTGATCCTGACAAGGATCAAGACAAGGGGAAAGCCCCTGAAACTGGGAATGATAAAGAAGCAAAGGAATTTGCAAAAACTCTTTTGGAGACCATGCAAGATCTTTCCAAGGAGATCAGAGAGATGAGGGTAGATAGAATGAGGGAATTTCCTGGGAGACTACAGTTGGGAGAGAGCTCAGATATGTCTCACCATGGGACTGGTCAACCAGTGAATCCCCCACCATCTCCACAAGCTCCACAACGCTCCACTATGCCTAACTTCTTGGCTATGGAGAATGAAGGACTACATGACAAAGTTTCCCTTGAAGATTACTTTGTGGAGTATGATTCTCAGAGTCATATATTCAAGGATCACTTGAGTTTCCAACACTTTTTTCACCTCAAGGACAGAAGGAGAATAGGGTAGCAGTATAGAGATGGTGGTCTCTTTCATAGTAGACACCACACTATGGGCAGATTATTTTTTCCCAAGTTTGATGGATCCTCCTCCAGTTCTGTCAAGGCATGTGTAGAGAAGCTAGATATCTACTTCCAGTTGAACAAGGTCCCTGAAACTGAAGCCATCAAGATTGCAGCACTGCACTTTGAGGGAGAAGCACACAATTGGTGGTTCCATGGACTGTCTACATTGGGACATATCAATGTGAATTCCTACTCTAAGTTTACTAGAATACTGGTGGAGAGGTTTGAAAGGAAGGATCCTGAAGCACCCTTCATAATCCTTGCAAAGCTGAAGCAGTCAGGAGATGCAGAGACTTATATCTCTAAGTTTTTGAGATTATCAGTCATGGTCCCTGATCTATCTATAGCCAGAAGGGTCTACATGTTCATTGATGGCCTGGAGGAATCTTTCAATGGGTTGGTTAAGTCTACCAATCCCACAAATTTGCATGATGCCAGCAAGAGAGCTAGAGATCTCCAAGATGCGTTGCCAAAAGAAAAGGCAACTTTCCAAAGTAAGGCCCCTCACTCCTCTAAGGGGAAGGAAGGAAAATTTGGCCCTCCCAAGGAGAGCTCTTTGAAGAAGCCTCTTGATATTGATCTCAGGAGGGAATTGAGGAAGAAGAAGTTGTGCTTCACTTGCCAAGAGTCATGGGTACCAGGTCATAGGTGTGCTGCTAGAAGAGCACACTACATAGAAGTCATCTTTGATTTTGAGGAGGAAGATGATGATGAGGAACGTAGGAAGGGTCACAGTGCTAATGATGATGAGGAAGAACAAAAACCCACTAGAGATGGGAAGGGGGCCTTTGCTCCAACCACTGGGACTCTTGCCTCTTTGAGAGGAGTGCCTAAGTACTTGACCCTAAGAGTACAAGGTTTAGTTATGAATCAGAGAGTATCAGTACTAATTGATAGTGGGGAAACCCACGAATTTATTGATGCTCACATTGTGCAAAAGAGAGGAATCCCCATTGATACTTTTGAGGGATTTTCTGTTTTGGTTCCGGGAGATAGGACCATGTAGTGCATGCAATATGTTCCATCACTCTCTATCACTATGGGATCCTACACCTTGGTGGATCACTTCTTCATAGTGGACATACCATATAGTGGTATTTATGTTGCAAATGAGGAGGTGAAGGATTAATATAGGGTTTGAGTATCATTAATTACATATTAAATGCATTCCTAACCTTTAAAAACCATGCAAGGCTTTAAGGCAGGAATATCTGCAGCTACTTCTCTGTTTAAATAACTCTATCTTAACTTCCTAAGGAAAAATAGTTGAAACGTTTGAATTTTAAGGCCTATAATAACTTTACAATAACTGCCTTGACAGATATAAAATATCTCTAACTGTGGAATAACTGCCAAATGCCTTTATGGAAAGAAATAATGTTGTAGGTGGCAGTTTAGTCTTTGGAGGAGTGATTTCTTCCTTGCTGAGTTATTCAAAGCTATCTTTGGGTTATCTGTCTTTGTTTTAATCATAAAGCTCAGTAATTAGGCCTTTGAATCTTGATTTAGCCTTCATATTTTGTCCCACTGTCTTTATCCTTTAATCTTGATTTAGCCGTTTTAATACTTATGTTCTTCGTTGTTCGTTGTTTCTCTGATTTGTTTGTGCTTTTATGTGTGTAGGGATGTGGTCTTCATGTGCTGGAGGTTTTTTTAAAGCATTGATGGTCATGATTCATCAAGGGTTAACCTTTACGTAGGGTCTAGGGATATCAGGTAAGACAGTATAAAAATAACTAGATTGTGCGTAGATCAGGTCATATTTCAATGCAATCTAGAGGGCAGCTTCCTCTGTCTAAGGGAAGTGAGATGCGACATATTTTTCAATAGCAGGAAAAAGGGGCCTGAGAAACCAATCCATGTAGAGACGGTCTTTGAAATCAGGGGCTTGACATAAGCTCTTCCTTCTGGGCCATTCTTGAATATGATCAGATAGGCTGGTAGCAGAAGTTTGATGGAAAGAGGTCAAGAGTTTGGTACCAGTGTCATACCAAAGGGGGAGCTGGAAGTAATTCAGAAAATCCTTGGCAAGGGTCGCAAAAGTAGTATGGGAGGAGGAGGCATGGTCGACATACCACTTGGAAGCTTCTATAGTAAGCGTACGCTGGAATAACCGAAAACGAATAGAGGTATTGATGATGGAATTAGACGAACACCACATGTGGAAATAACGAACATGGTTGGTAGGATCCTCTCCAATAATTCCTTAAAATTTGGGGATGTCTGAAGGGAGCTTGGTTGTCATAATAGGCCAACCAGGATCATGGCATATGGGTTCATTGATCAACTGGCTAAAATTGGGAAGGCTTAGGCCTACCATATAAGGAAGCAAGGGAGCAGCCAAAATAGTTCCTGTTGTGGCATCACTAGTAGCATTTCCAGAATTAGGGTCAGGGTCGCCAGTAGCGTTAGGTCCTGAACTAGACATGATGAAGGTGAAAGGTGGAGGAGAGAGGGGGATAGAACTAGAAGGGGAACCCAATGAACTAGAATCAGAGTCTGAATGGGGACACGGTGGAGAACGAACATGAACCCTATGCAGTGGGGTAAGTCTTCCTAATGGAAACTGAGGATGAAGGCCTTGGAATCTTCAAGATAAACACCTTGGGGGCACAATGATGGTAAAGATACACAGAACACAATAAGGAAGAGAGGTAAACAAGCCCAGGGAGGTGCAGGATCAATTGATTACAATGTTTAAGTCATGGTCTGGCAGTGTAAACCAGGCGCTCTTCGCTTAGGGTGTGCGTGTCTGTGATAAGTGTGTTAATTTTAAATTAATTCTAGACATGTGTAGAGAAAAAAGAAAAAAAAAATTGTATAACTATAAATAAAACTGAAAATGATAGTAAAGGAAACTTAATGTGAAAGTAAAATAAATAGCTAAAGATGTATCAGTTTAAACCCAAGGAGGAGGGCTTCCCAACAACTAGTCTATGGGTGGGATAAATTTAGTCAAAACACATAGAATTGCTAATGGATCTAAGGTAAGGAGGGATATGAATTTAAAGGTTAGATCTTCTAGAAAGAGGTGCAGAAAAATAACAAAAAACTAGAGGGAAAAATGCTGCAAAACACGTGGCAAAAGGATACAACCTAAAGGGAAACAGCGTGGACCGTAAAGGAGGAACAAGAAAAACTGAAAAGAGGTGTTTTGGATGGATAAATAACTAATATGAAATGGATCTGAAAGTGCAGGTTCAAATCTAAAAAATGGTTGAAAAAACTGAAATCTTAGAAGACTTGCTTCAGCTAAACTCCTCCTACAAAGGTGGAATCATACTGAAGCCCGAAGGGGCTTGGTTCCTACTTCGATGAGTAAAAATAAAAAACTACAGGTCCAAGAAGGGTGGAGAGAGAGGTCAGATAACCTTGAACAGTGCCCTAGACAGGCCCAGAAAAATCATAGAAAAAATCCCACAAAAAATATATGTCGTAGTTTTTGACCTGTTTTCCGCTGAGGTCACAATTTTCAGGCTGTTTTCCACTACCTGAGAGGTTAGGATGAAGTTTTTGGCCCAAAAAATGTGACCTGTACTTTTAGCCGCTTCAGGAGTAGATTTCAGAAAAAAAGTGTCATCTCTGCTACGACTAATGCCTGTTACCTGCGCAAAGGGCCCAGAAACACATGGAAGTTAGAATTTTTAATGTTTTAGGGTCTTAAAGGTTAAAAACAAGATCAATAAATGAAAAATAAGAAGCTAAAGAAAAATCCTAGGGGTTGAAGCAGCTGGTCATGCAGGGATCTGAAAAATGATAATGTTTGTAATTATAAACCCTTATGGATTTGCGAGTTGTTAGTGTGAATTCTAATCGCAAGCGTACAAAAAAACTCACTTTAGTTGTGCATAAAAAACAACCCTAACATCAAAGATGGTTGTTAATTTCCTTAGATATGCAGTTAGTGATCAGAATAAATGCTACAAAAATTGAGATCTATGAAGTTAAAGACATTAAACATCAAAAATAATAAGCAAGAGTTTCTCCATGCATCCAATGAACAAGACAAGAATTTTTAAAGAAGTTTTTGTATTATGACACCTGGGAATGGAACATAGAAAGATGTTACCAGTCCCCCTTAATGGAATGGGTTCTTGTATATCCTCAATGCTTCAGGTCTAATGTAATATCCCAAAAGGGAGAATGCAGTAATACTAAAACACAACATAAGAACTACAGTAAAGAAAACAATAAATCTATATACACATCAGAATGCACAAAAATAGTTGAGCCATTTTATTATTTTGGAGGTGCCAAAATAATGTACAATATTGCTCAAAATATGTGACACTCAAGCCACAAGAGTAGCCTAGAATGACCCTACAATGGTATCCCAAGAGGGACTGCGTAACTGCTGCTCTGCTAGAAGGTAAACTGCACTATCCCTACTACAACTATAGGGACTACAACTTCTTGAAAGATAGATATTCAGATCTAGGCAAAATGGGAGCTCTGATGATACTGAAATTGTAGATCTGGGCTATATGATGGATTCCCAAGATAACCCAGGAGGGTTTTCTCAGATCTGTAATTCAAAGACAACTTTCCTCTTAGGGCTTCACATATATGCTGCTAGGAATGCAGATCTGAAACTAGATCTAATAATATGATGGCTGCAATGATGTATAATAAAATATATGCAATAATGGAAGGTCCCTTCACTACCTCCTTGGGCTGAAAGCTCAAGATATAGATCCTCCAATCTCCTCCACTGAAAATAGCTATTGGATGAGCAACAACTTTAGAAAATTGTGATGTCAGTGAGGGAGGCTCCTTAGCCTGCTGCTAGATATGGAAAATTAGCTCCCGAGTGATGGAAACAATAGATCCAATGTGAGGAGGTTATCCCTTAGAGGATTTCCAGCTGAAATACTGTAAAATTCCTTCCTCCAATAGATCTACAAGACTGAGCTATGCAATCCTTTAAGGGACTGCTGCTGCATGGAGGTAAAAACCAATGGCCTGAATGATGGATGTAGATTTGCTGCTCCTAAAAGGCTAGATCTGAAGAACAAAGTGGTAGGATGAATCCTACACTGGTTTCCTAGTTGAATGCTAGAAACAACCTCTTGAAGATGGAACCAATTCTTGATAAGGAATGAAGAACAATCCTCTTTCCAGAGCTGCTCAAAGAAAGAGGTGGGATTCCCGCTCGGGAACACCCTGCAAAATCTACTAAACAACCCAAGTCTGCATAGAAATTTCCTAAGACAAATGTAGATAAAAAAAGATCAAGAAATGAATAATCCAAATCATATCTTCCATTGTGCCTTCACCTTCATTATATGAATGAGCCTTCCATAGCCTGAGCTGACTCCAAATCTATGCTGTACATGTGGACAACATCTCCATGTTTGACTACACTGTTTATCCATGTCCTCCATCATGTTCATATGGGGTGATCACCCTCTCCATCATGCATGCATTAAATGCACCACTTCCTCCACTATCTTATCATAAGTGCTTCATGATGCACTATCATCTCAGTTGACCTTATCAAAGATCCTCATGATTTTATATTTTGAGATCCATGATCTTATTTGACTGTTTCATCCTCCATAGTCTATCTCATAAATGAGACATGATCTCCATAAATAGAGCTGCTCCACTACTCCATGTTCTATATCTAGATCCAAAATATCCACATACACACATTAAAAGTGGATTTTATTCATCTTTGAGGTTTGTGGGTCCCTCCACCCTTTTATTTACTTAATTTATTTAAGATAACCAAGGACTCTAATATTCCAAATATGATGTGGAAATTTGGGAATATTACAGTCCCCCCCTGGAAAAATGTTTCTTGTCCTCAAAAAACTCCAAAAGTAGATGCAAGACCATCTATTCCCCTCCAAATGGCATCCACATAAGGAAGGCTTCCTCAATTTGCTGCAATGTGTTATGCATGTTTGGTTCCAAATTTGTCTTTCAAAAGTGTATAGAATGACTTGCAACTGCATGGTTATATGTCCCTCTTCCATCATGAAGTACCAAGTGACAACCATATGATGTCCAACATGATCATTAATACAAGAGATACATAAAATAAAGTGGCTCTTTTCACAAAGGAAAAGCTCCATCTCACCATACATCTCTTCATCCCATGCTTTATGAGTTTTATTGAGCATTTATATTCTCTCATACTTAGCTCTGTTGGGCTTGTTGGATCCAAGAATCATTCCAATGTTAAGCAAAAGAATAAGGGAAGGAGTTATATGGGTAGAAAAAGGTGTCAAATGACATTCTCCTAATAGTAACCACCAGAGTAAGGAGCTTTTCTTCCATCCTCCATCTCCTCTATGTAAGGTGGACAAGCCAAACTCCCCCAAAAGTAACCAAAGAAACAAGAGATCTTGCTACTTTCTCTCCTCCTCATGTACATCATGGAGCAAAAACATACTAATGGACATGTGGAATGTCACATCATCCCAATACAAATCATCATCGATGCACATCATGAGAGCATCATGCCAAGCTTTACCCAATACAAAACACATAGACATAGGAGATGTCATGTGGTGGCCAATCTCTCTCAAGTGAAAACAAAATGAACATGCCTTTTTTTTTTGCACTCTAACATTGATATACAAGGCATGAATCAGAAAAATATGAGCTATTGGGTAGTAACCATACTCACCCAAGAGCAGCCAGCGCAATCATGCCTCCTTCTTCATTTCATAAGTATTTCTCAAGGCATGGGTCAAAGAAATAGGAGCCTTTGGGTAGTGACAAAAATATCCCAAGGGCAACCAACGTAACCAAGCTTGCTGGCCCATGTTATAAATCTGCAAGTGGTCATGCAATCCCTTGCTTGTCATCTTCACCCACTCATCCCAATGTGGACGATGAATGATGTATGACATAATCATGGTATCCTCCCTTTGTAGAATACCATCCTACCCAAACTGATGAAGAAATTTGCACTTCATGAAATGTTGAAGTGCACCTCCAATGAAATCTCTCAATGAGATTCTGTTTTCACCAAAGGCCCTCCAAAACAAATGAAGTTTTGGATCTGTTGTAGGTATAAGTTTCTCTTTGAGCTGTGAGATGCTCATTGAGAAAGGGTCATCTAGAAAGGAGAAAAGATTCCTCATCTCAAGATGTCTACCATTTGTCATCTTTACCTCCATTGCTTCATGAGTGAGGCTACCTTGAGAATGCTCCAAGAATGATCGGGCCCCTTCATTTTCATAGCCACTAAGTGACAGCGTTGTAGATCTACATGATAATACATGTGCTGTCCCAAATAAAGGCATAATATTGATCTCATAACCAGTTATTGTACATAGGATCATGATCATCCCATTCTCTGAAAGTCTACACTTCAACTCAAAGGGTTCAATGTATTTCAACAATTATGAACTGAGATAGTTCTTAATCTCCTCCTTTATTAGATCAAGGGTCCTCTGTGTTGTGATATGTTGCTGCTTCAAATCAACATTTTTTTCTAACCCTTGGTTATGCATTGGACTTGATGGCATGTCCTCATAAATTTTAATAGAATCTACTGAAAAAATATGTGATTAATATGTATGCATACCTTGGATCAAATGATGTGTGGGAAGCTCTTGCTAGAACACGAGAGTTCCTCCAACCAGGAAAATAGTGCCTCCAACTGCTGGTAAGAGTGATGGCTGCTCTTTTCCAAGTGTACCAGTGTTGGAACCTTCCTCCTCTCCCTCATGCATCTCCTAGATCATGCATGGGATTCTATGTGTCAAGATCTCAAGACCATCTTGCAAAGTTGCAAGTGTCTCTTCTCCAAATGAAAGTATTTCTGCAGCTGGTGGTGAATGTAGTGACTTTTTTTCTAGAGTGACAAGATTGACATCCTCCTCCTTAGGAAATGTCACTTTGCGACACATCTCTGTTTTTCTCACGTCAAATTCCTTCCTCAACTTGTGAAAGAAATTTGAGTATTTAGTCACCTTTTCATGCTCTATGTGACCAAACCACCAATCATTAGCTTCACCTAAAATATGAAGTGCTGCAATTTGAACATCCTCTTCTTTAGCTACAGCACGTAGCCTAAAAAATTAATCTAACTCTCTCCTCCAAACCTTAACAGTGCTCGAGGAAGATCCATCAAATGTAGGCAAATAGAATCTATTATTCCTCTTTCTTCTATTGATGCTATAGCATCCTCTTTCTTCTTTGATTTTGAAGAATTGTTGGAGAGTTAGCTTCTCCTTGAATTCTATAGATTGTATTTGTACTCTTCAAGATATAGACTAAGAGTCTGATGAGTCTCAGGTTCATTCCTTTCTTCATTTCTACACCTTTCACCTTCTCCAAAGAAAGTGGGCATAGTGGATCTATGAGGAGATCTAGGATTCTCTGGTTCTCTTCTTTGTTGATCGAAAGTTCTTGGACCTTCCTTATCACATCTTCCTCTTGGATATTCTTTCTGTCCTTCCTTCTTCATTGGATTGACCTCCTTGGAGAGATAATTCATGGATCTAAAGAAAGGAGTGGAAGAATTTTCAACCTCCATGATAGATCTCATCTATCTGCTTCTTCTTTTGATGTAAGAGATGGACTGTCCACAAGCTGAGCCAAAGATCATGCTCCGATACCACTGTAATATCCCAAAAGGGAGAATGTAGTAATACTAAAACACAATATAAGAACTGTAGCAAAGTAAACAATAAATCTATATACACATCAAAATGCATAGAAATAGCTGAGCCATTTTATTATTTTGCAGGTGCAAAAAGAAAGTACCACAATGCTCAAAATATGTGACACTCAAGCCACAAGAGTAGCCTAGAATGCCCCTACAATGATATCCTAAGAGGGACTGCGTAACTGCTTCTCTACTGGAAGGTAAATTGCGTTGTCCCTGCTGAAACTATAGGGACTGCAGCTTCCTAAGAGATAGAAATTCAGATCTAGGCAGAATGGGAGCTCCGATGATGCTGAAATTGTATATCTGGGCTCTATGATGGATTCCCAAGATAACCCAGGATGGTTTTCTCAGATATTTAAGTCTAAGACAACCTTCCTCTTAGGGATTCACATATATGCTGTTGGGAATGCAGATTTGAAACTAGATTTGATAATATGATGGTTGCAATGATGTACAATCAGATATATGAAAGAAGGGATGATACCTTCACTAGATCCTTGGGATGAAAGCTTAAGATATAGATCCTCCAATCTCCTCCACTAAAAATAGCTATTGGATGAGCAACAGCTTTAGAAAACTATGCTGTCAGACAGAGAGTCTCCTTAGCCTACTGCTAGATATGGAAAATCAGCTCTCGAGTGATGGAAACAATAGATCCAATGTGAGGAGGTTATCCCTCACAAGATTTCAACTGAAATACTGGAAACTTCCTTCCTCCAATAGATCTACAAGACTAAACTGCACAATCCTTGAAAGGACTGCTACTGCATGGAGGTAAACCAAATGGCCTGGATGTCGGATGTATATCTGCTGCTCCTGAAAGGATAGATCTGAAGAACAAAGTGGTAGGATGAATCTTCCACTGGTTTCCTAGTTGAATGCTAGAAACAACCTCCTGAAGATGGCACCAATTCCTGATAAGGAATGAAGAACAATTCTCTTTCCAGAGCTGCTCGAAGAAAGAGGTGTGATTCCCACTCGGGAACACCCGGGTGAATAATCTAAATCATGCCTTCCATTGTGCCTTCACCTTCATTATATGCATGAGCCTTCCATAGTCTGGGCCCACTCCAAATATGTGTTGTACATGTGGACCAGGTCTCCATGTTTAACTACATTGTTGATCCATGTTCTCCATCATATTCATATGGGGTGATCACCCTCTCCATCTTTCATGCATTAAATGCACCATTTCGTCCACTATCTTATCATAAGTGCTTCATGATGCACTATCATCTCAGTTGACCTTATCAAAGATCCTCATGATTTTATATTTTGAGATCCATGATCTTATTTGACTGTTTCAACCTCCATAGTCTATCTCATAAATGAGACATGATCTCCATAAATAGAGCTGCTCCACTACTCCATGTTCTAGATCTAGATCCAAAATATCCACATACACACATGAAAAGTGGATTTTATTCATCTTTGAGGTTTGTGGGTCCCTCCACCCTTTTATTTACTTAATTTATTTAAGAAAACCAAGGGTTCTAATATTCCAAATATGATGTGGAAATTTGAGAATATTACATCGAAGATCTCTCTCTCTTGATGGTGTAGAAAACCTAGACGAAATGGAACTCAAAGGGAGCTCACAAGAAAAAAGTAGAAAAATATGACAATGATGGGAGGATCAAAGTTAGACCAAAGGTATAGATCAATGGTGATCTTTAAGCAACAAAAGGTAGTGAATGAATGGAAAAATCCTTCTATTTATAACAAAATATTGAGTTAGTCTAGATATTGGTGCATAATTAAAATATTATTAACCAAATCTAGATCCAACTTTTATGGAATATTTTATTATTTTTGTTGGAGGGAAATCTAATTTTCATTTGGTCAAATCCATTTATTTAGAAATAATAAATAAATAAATGATTTATTTATTATTTTAAGAATGTGGTTAAGTAATAATTAAATAAATAATGATTTATTCAATTATTTATAAATGATTTAGTCAAATTTAACCGGAAATATTTAAAATAATGTTTTAAATAATTATTCCTAGAAAATAATAATATAAATAATGATTTATCTAATTAATTTTCCTGTTTTGGGTTAAATATGACTAAGAATATTAATTAAACAATGTTTTAATTAATTATCCCTTGAGGAAAATCAAACAAATAAGGATTTAATCAATTATTCCTCATGGGGTTTCCCGTTTATAACAGAAATAACTTAATAAACTATGGGTTATTAAATTATTTTTCATAGTGAGAGAAATTTAAATATGGTAAAATTGGTCTTACATGGTGTACTTTAGTCCATCTAATAGTAACAAGTTAGATGACCAAAAATTGGTGTAACAATTGGTATTAGATCCGGTCACTCCAGTTGAAGCTTGATTGCTTGAAGTGGATTAGGAACAATGGGAAAGAAGCAAAATAAAAAAGCAACTCAAAGAAAGAAATCTATTTAGGAGAGTAGTAATAGTGATGCATCCAACTTTGTGGAAATATCTTCATTTATAGGTCAGGAATAGTCTGTTACAGAAGAACAAGGCAAGTCAGAAACAATGGACAATAAAGGTTCATTTATGCTAAGTGAAGATAACTATCACGAATGGAAAGAAAAGATAAAGTCTAAGTTAATGAATCTAGGATATAATGTTTCAAATTTAGTATGTAATTGTTGCACTAAAAATCCTCCATCATGTGAAGAATTACAAAATAATTATGCAGCTTTAAATGAAATCTTTGGGAGCATGCTTGATTCAGCATTAGAAAAGGTTATGCACTATGAAACTGCGAAAGAAGTATGGGATAAATTGTAGGTCATTCACAAAGGAAAAACGAAGGAAGATTTTTCATCAGAACCAACAGGAAATTATGTTTCTAAAGAAAACAATGATATATCAAAATATGAATATGTTATGTCAGATGGAGTCAGTGATTCAGAAGAAGACAAGTTAGAGGAAGTTCTTAACCTTATAAGAAAGCTTGATTTTGCTTCGAAAAAGATTACTAATCTTAAGGATAAGTTGCAGGAATGTGATAACAAGGATAATATCAAATTGGTATATTTTTTAATAGTATCTAAACAATATTGTAAAAGTATTGAAGTTGGGATCATCTCTCTAAGAGAAGATCTTGAAAAGTCAAACAAGTGAAATGAAGAGCTAATTCAAGTCTTTGAAGAACAAGAGAATGGGTTTAAGGAAGAGATTACCAAATTAAAGGATAAATTGGAAGAAGGATGAAAGGTTAAAGAAGGAATGAGGAAGCAATATCTAGAAAAGGAAGAAAGGTACCACAAAATGGAAGTTGAGGTAAACATTATAAAAGGTGAATTAGAAGAGAATAATAAACATTTAAGCTTCCAAGATAATACTAAGATTTTGGATAAAATTATTATTATTCAAAGGAACCCTTCCATTAAATATTGCCTTGGTTTTCATGAAACTATAAAAGGATAATCTAGTTCACAAGCTTGTGCAAGGATCTTGAAGGATACAAAATCTGAAGAGATGAGAAGTCAACTAGATCTATATCTAAGAAATATGGATTTTCAAAAGAAATCATTTTCTCCGAATAATAGAAACATTAATCGATTCTCTCCTATGATCAATAATGTTGAATTGTTTATATGTCATAATTATGGACATGTTGTAGCCAATTTTAGAAGCATATTATTTCAATCTCATGCAAGTAGTCACTTCACAAGAAGATTATCAGTTCCCAGGTACTCAGGTTTCACTAAGGGATATATTTTTTCTTGCAACATATTTGGTCACAAAGCTATTGATTGCAATAGAAGGAATATGAAACATAAATATTATGATTCCTATGCTTCATTTTTTGGTTATATACGATGTTATGCTTGTAACAAGTTTGGGCATATAGCAAAAGAATGTAGGAACAAATCAATGAACCTCCAAAAATAACACGACAAGGAGTCAAATAAAAATATTGTTTTCAAAATACCTAAGAAAGATGGATCCACCAACACTTTTCATAATAGGTAGAAAGAATAACATTAGATAAGGTGTTGCCTTGCACTTTGCTCATTTGAAGATGAAGTTGCATGGTACACAGACATCGGATGCTCTCATCACATGATTGGAGATAATAACAAGTTTGAAACTATTAATAAAAATAGATATGGTAAAGTTATTCTCAGAAATAATGCTCCAGCAAAAGTTCTAGGAAAAGGTAAAGCCAAACTTGATAAGTATAGAAAAGCAACTGATGCATTACTATATCAATGGCTAAATAAAAATGTTCTAAGTGTTGGACAGTTAACTGATAAAGGACATATAATTGTTTTCACATCAACTAAATTCAAGGTTATATATGAAGAAACTAGAAAGGTTATAGCAAGGGGATACATAAATCCAAATAAATTGTATGTGCTAGTAAAGAAGAATTCACACATAAATAAGGAGAATATTTCCTCTTCTTTAGATTCAAAGTAAAATAAGATGGTTCCCATTGCAGTCCATTGTTCTTAAAATAATACTTCTCAAAGTGACTATAGAAGTGATGTGAGGTACATGACCTCATGAAGAGTAGGTGATGATTATCAAGTCCTCAAGATTAGTAATGTATGATTCCAGGGGGAGAATTTGCTATGCTTATAATAGTGCATTGTTGGAATTATGATTTCTTGAGCATTCCTTGTTGCATAATGATGTTCATGATAAGTAAATATATCATTGTTGAAGTATTGTTGTTGCTGTTGAAGAAACATATGCTGTTATTAGTAATGATGAAGTCTTGGATGATGACTATATATTTCTTAAGTTGCACTTGGTGAAGTTGATCCTACATGATACAATTGATGAAAGGGATGTGCATGCTATGATACTTATTGAAATTGGTTCATGATGATGATATTATGATTCACTAACATATATGTTGTTGTCATTATGTATTCAATAATGCATAAGTTTCACATGATGAAATTATGTATGATTCCTACATGTTGCTTAAGTTCCTATGATGTTGTTACTCAGTTCTATGTGATATTATTGGTTCTCACATATGTTGTTGATACATGGAAAGATATGTTGTTGTGTTGTAAAATATTAATATGTATTTGATGTTCGTGGATTGTGGTTATTCCTACAAATGGAAAGAGCGTGTCAACCTTGATGATATGAGATCAAGGAGATGAGTTATTAACAAATATTAACTACAAAATCTCATGATAAGATTGGTTGGTTGTTGTCACTATGTCATGGGTTATCAATGATGGGTGAATTTTAAATTGTTAACCTTATGTATGATTACTTGAAGTTGTTTATTCTATTTGATATACTAGATGAAGAGGATGCATATGCTATGGTCGTTGTTGGCACTAGACGATGATATGATTCACTCACTATTTGTTGACATTGATATTCTATTGTCATTATGTCGTCATTGATGCATGGATTGCATATGTTAAATATGGGGTTAAAAGATTACTATTATGTATACTGAAGATGTGATGCTACTCATCTATTCTATGGCTTGTAATGCTATAATTTTGGTTTGCGCATATATTATTGCTACCCATGGTGACTAATATTGTTGCGTAAGGATTGTGACCCTTCATACATATGAAGAGAGTGTGTTGATCTTGATGAGATGGGGAAAACAGATGAGTTGTTGATAGATTGAAATAGCTTGAATATGCTTGGAAGTTTTACATACTTGGTCACATATTTATGATGAGGATGTTCATGTTGTTTTCCATGTTGATTCCATCAGAATTTTATGATATGGTGTATGATGGTTGCTAATGACTACCATGATACCTCACTATTGAGCTCTCTAGTTTTGGGTTATAAATGTCATATATGTATCTTGATTTAAAGGTCATGTAAAGACCCATATTGTAAATAATTGTAAATTTCAGTCAAATATGGGCTATTGGGGTCAAGTCATTTATGTATGTAATCCCATTACTTTAGGAATTTGACGTAATGTTGATTCAAATATAAAACCCCACCGTGTTGGGTGATTGATGTAAGGATGAGTCCTTGGTTATATGAAAGTTCATATTTGGTTGAGTCATAGAGTCAAATAATTCATTGAATATATTCCATAAGATTCAACATATGCTCAAGGGGAGCATGGTCATTATACAATATTCATACTCCACAGATCTTCCCTACATTGATCCTATCTACACAAGAGAAGCAATGTCTTCATTCAACATTGGTCAGCTCTTTTCCCTTGATGTCAAACAAGGAGAGAAACTTGGTTTTTGGAGAGATGTCTTGGGAGAGAATATTGTCATTTAGCTTGATATGTTTACAGATGTGGGTGCAGGTATTTATAGGTGGTGGTGACCAAACAAAAAAGTGGTTTCCATCAACTCCAAAGGGGGAGTTTATTGGAATTATGGTTAATGTGTTTTCCTTGTTGGAAACCTACTTGATAGAGATGTCAACATGATGGTTATGTATATACTACATGTGATATGAACAAAGGAATATCAGTTCATAGATAGATGGGTGGAAAAGACAAAGTGTGTTAAACCATATTTGGGTTCTATGAAGAATTACAGCATACATGCACAGGTATGGTGTAGAGAAGTTGCTTACACATTTCACACCATGGTAGTTGGAATACCAGGGGTATTTACCATGGTATTTTCCCATAGTAATGAGCGCAACAACATATATTTGATCCCATCAAAGAATACCAACGCCATTATTAAGGGATTGGCCTAAGGTATTGGCTAAGGTTGATGCTATATAAGGAGATGGAGATAAAAGTGTTATGTGTGCAAGTGATGGATTGATGATGAATGATTTGATATGAAACATATGTGCACCAAAGAGCAAGGAGGAGGTTGAGATCTGATAGATTTGAAAGTATAGTGAAGACTATTGAATATGGTTTCCTGATCTATTTATGATTATTGCTAACAATGATATATATGTGGTGATAATGATAATCTGACATGAATGTGTGACAATAAGGTTTGTGAAGTATCTATTGTGATTGAAACGAAGGTATGATTGAATGATTACATATATGTACGTTGGTTTTCCTCTGAGAGGTCACATACACACGCTGATATGCTTCTTGGTGGTCACATATATATTCTGTGAAAGTTCAGAATATATACGCAAGTGTTAAGAATGGGAAGTGTGTACATGCACGAATGTCCTTTGTAAAAGTTGCGTATACATGTTAGGGTTTTGCAGTATTGGTTGTTAATGATATTGGATTAGTTCTATTATGTTTCTTGTTGTTTTTCGATGATTTCTCTCTCATAATAATATTTGTTTGACAATACTAATTAGGTTGAACTGATTGTGGAATGGAATGTTGATTAGTGATGAT
Source organism: Pinus albicaulis (assembly GCA_034641835.2). Taxonomy (NCBI): domain Eukaryota; kingdom Viridiplantae; phylum Streptophyta; class Pinopsida; order Pinales; family Pinaceae; genus Pinus; species Pinus albicaulis. Next base: position 1,660,472,404 of record CM076581.1, read on the forward strand.
GCTACTGTGTGGTGATCTGGATTTGGTTCACTAGTATGTGACATATTTCGTTTTTGATTCAGTGATTGGCTTAGTGTGGCAGTGATTCAGATTCAAGTGTCAATGATTTGAGATATGTATGCAGGTCTTCTTCAGGGGAAGCACGGACATACATGGGTGTAATACATAACATATGTTTGATCATGGATAGTGACAACACTTGGTTCTTGTGATGAACAATATATACTATGGTATACTTATGGGTGGTTGTACATTGATATGATATGATATGGATTTGTTTGATCTAGTTACATTGGTTGATTGAGATTCAGTGATTGATTTATTGATTTAAGTAGTTTATTGATTGGGTGAGTTGATTCAATGATTGGTTTCAAAACTATTATTTGATATTGGGCTTAAATGACAGAAGTGGGTCCAGTTTGAAAATATGATGAAAAGTGGCCTACAGGTTTGATGTTTTGAGTTAGGTGGATCCAGTATGAAATATTATGAAACATGGTCCATAGAGGTGCTAAGGGCTGGAGCCTTCGGTGAGGAACTTCAAGCTTCCTTCCAGTGGTTGTTGGTAAATATATTCAGGGGGTAGGAGCTCCCTTCTGATGGGTGTAGGTAAATGAGATCAGGGTATTAGAGGTCCCTTTCAATGGGTGCTAGAGAACGAGATAAGGTTGTAGTCTTTTGCAGGTGGGTGCCTACGTACTGGTATGAGTCTGTGCTAGTACAATATTGTAAGATGATTTTATTTATGATAAAATAATAAGACAAACATGATGGAAACGATGGTTTTCTCCCACATTGGGTTTCCACCTAAAAATTTTGGTGTCCTCATGTGTTGTTGTGTTTTTTTATGTGTGATGGTTTATTCTGCTCTTACTGCTCATGGCTAGTTTTAATTAAAGTCTAATGAAGCAATGACGCACTGGTTAAATTTGAACAGATGCTGAAATATATGAAAAGTTAGTTAACTGGACATACTCTATTTGTATTCATCACAGTGACATACATACACTATTTTGCTGAATGACAGTAGTGTATTGAAATCTGAATAAGAAATGAAAAGTTGAACTGAGTTTAAAATATTGATTCAACACACCCCCACCGCAACCCCCATCCCCTCTTCTCAATATTTTTCCCAACAATTAAAGAATTCCAATTTATCTATTAACTTTTTATAAATACAATAAACATTATAGATATTAGTGGACGTTCTTCATGATTATAATAAATATTAACTTTTTTTTTCATTTTAATTGATTATAATTATTTTATTTTACATATCATATTTATATTAAATTATAAAATTATTTTATTTTACAATTAATATATTAAGAGAATTTACATGTATTCAATATTATTAGTAATATTATTTTTATCTCACATAATTATTTATGTTACGCTACATATTTTATCTATAATAAACCTTACAAATATTGATACAAAAATTTTATATAAATGATTTTTGTTTTTTTAACAAATTAAAACTATTAATTTAATTATATATAATTAATTTTTTTATTTTAAAATAATATTTTTTTAAAATAATTTATTTTATTATATCGTAAACATTGGCATACAAATCTCATTACTTTGTTTTCTGACCATTATGGTTTTCCAAAAGGGAAACCAACGATTCAACAACAATGGAGATGACTTACTAGTTTCCTAACCATCAAAATACTCAAAAGTGTAGATTCAGTTTGAGTTATTCTACATTTAGATAGTTTCCTAGGAGAATCATAAAAAAATGTTGCATATCATCTATCAAGTGTAGTTGGCCATCCATCTATCTATGAAAATAAAAGATTTTTTTTGAATCCAAAGCTTAAAACAAAAGACTTGGGCAAGCATCATTTATCCGAGGACGTTACTGGGGCTACATCTTGTGCACTTTAGTCTAGTGGAGGTTGGTGTCCACACTAAAGATGTCCCTTGATATGTGTTAGGTGGGCATAGATGCTAGGAAACCAAGAGAATTGGTGACGTTGGACCCTTTGGATTTCATTGAGGAAAGCAATTATCTCGTTTAGATCCTCATTATTTCTTTGAGGAGATGACCCAAAACCATATTCATTTTCAAGTGAAGGGTGATGTAGTTAAAGTATTGAATTTTCCATCCCCTAGTGTGACTAGAGTCAGGGAACAAGCTAGTAACTTTAGTTTTGATTTTAGATTCTGAAAAAGCGTGACGGTCATTGTTGTCAAGGTTTCCAATTGTTGAATTTCTTCTTGAATTTCGAGTGGAGTGGCAAAATGGAAAATATTGCAGTGGATTGGGCTTGATCCTGGGCTCAGGTTCTTCTTAAAAGGCCATGGCCCCCAAACCCACGATGAGATTGCATTCTAAACCTTGGCATAGCACCCAAGTACATAGATGAACTAGAGTTGATAAAATCCAATCGTAGTGAGGACCTATAAGCTAAGACAAGTTTAACAATAATAGGGTTTTGGGGAGAATGAGAATCAACACCTAAGCTAACTAGGAGGCATGGCAGTGAAACAACAGAAAAAAGAGTGAGATAGGGGGAAGCTTTAGGAGTGGGAAGAAACCAAAGAAAACCAAAATATAAAAAGAAAACTAAACTCCACGAGGTCACCTTGCTTACTAAATATTGAAGTCCACCATTTAAAAGAAACCAGACTATAGTAGTTGTGGGTGTTGGACATAGAAGAGTCTACCATGTTTATGGTGGTCCTTCAAGATTTATTTATCTACAACTGTAGCTCTCCACACCATTGGGCTATTGTCTTTTCTGGTGTGTCCTTCTCTATGATCACTCTTGTGCTACATGTCCCTTTCCTTGTTGAACAATAAAACTGTAGAGTTCCATGCTAGGGGGCTTTGGCCTTCCTTCACCGATTTACCAAAAAATTAGGCATTGCAATAGAAATATCCCACATGCAGCTTGAAATGCATGCGGGTATAGCAGAAAGGCACAACTCACAATGGTCTATGTGAGAAAGTACGAATAATGCAAAATATGCCATCTTAATTTACTTGGAGATCAAAGCATATGCCATGTACATGGGGAAAAATGGCCATGCCATCCTCTTTTGTTGGCCCATTTTTTCATTTTGTCATCAAAATTTTAAAATAATAATAATTATATATATATATATATATATATATATATATATATATATATTAATTATATGTAATCATAATTTAAATTTGATTTATTACTTAAAAAAACCAAGATAATAATTTAAAATTTAAAACTACAAAATTAAAATAAAAAATAGCAATAAAACATAGTGTTAGTTATATTATCATAAAACTAGAAGAACCCAAAAGAAAATGATTAATAATATGTTGATAAGCTTAAAAACTATGTAGGTACCTATCAATGAGTTGATGACACACCAATTCAACATTGTAATGCCTTCAAGGACTTCTTGCGGGTCTGTACACCAATTTTTTATTCATTCATGTAATTTCTTTTATACTAAGTTGGAAATTTAGATATGTGATTTTAGTTTTAGACTATAAACATTGGTCCATCATATTTCACCTTTCTTGAGTATATCATTTTCTTTCAAAAAAATCAAACTTATTTACCAATCCTATCAGAATTTTACTTCAATTAAAACCTCAAAGAAGCTTTATGGATATCAAAGTCTCTTCTTTTATAATAATTAATGTGTTTTCAATTCTATAATTATAGATTATGCTCTTGTATGTATTTCAAGATTATGTGATAAATCTAATTGCATGAAGGATTTTCAATATGACATTTTCTAAAATATATGTAACAACCACACTATCCTCTATGTGCATTGTATATTGTTTTTATTGTTCCTATTATTTAGTTGTGACACCATGTCATACAAGACCAGAGGAATTTTATCTTTGGCATCATTTTTTTCCAACAAGACAGCCTAGGAGCAGCTTCACATGCCAGTAAAGATTGTGTATGTGTACCAGTTTTATCGTCTCGAGTGCCCCATATCCAGCATCTAGGTCACTACTGATTCCAAAATTTCAAAGTTACACATACAGCTACATTATCTAACCGGATCATATTCCCCCTCACTCAACTAAACTCTAATGCTTTGCATGATACATTCCTTGTAAATGCGGGTAAAGGAATCCACCCATTTTCGTACCCGAGATACCTCTAGTCAACTACAACCACTGCCACCTCTTTGATAATGAGCCTACTAACACACCATAACAATAACAAAGGCAGTGTGAAGTGATACTAGATAAGGTAGAGAGAGGCGCACAATAGGGAAGAAAGGTGAAAAAGATAAATGCAATAGCGAAGAAAGACAACATAGAAACATAGGTAGAGTGCCATAGAAAAACTCTTCAATAAACACTAAAAAAAATGGACAACCTTGATACTTTGAGTTAAAGGGGCAATACTAAATGACAAAAAATTAGCTATAATAATGGAGGTACATGTATTTGTACTTGAGAATCCACACACCATCATAGCAAGAAACCTAATTGCAGTGACACACAATCTAGCTCGTGTGCAGATTGCAACATAAATATAAACCAACTTTAGAGAGGTGATAACCCACATATTATAAGGAATCCCCACACACTAGCTTTTTACCACATTGTCTTTCATGGTCCAGAAAGGAGGCCCGTCAACGTCACTCATTCAATGAGGTAGCACCGTCCTCACCCTTCCCACCACAACTCACATCCCTAATCACCCTATGCAAAGAATGAAACTTAACTTTACATTAAGTGGCACCTTAATTTGATTGTCCTTTTTCATGTGAATGGATCAATAAAATGGTGTAATCACAAAAATAGTTGTGCTTAATGGACATGCCTCACATCTCATGCAACTGCTACCAATATAAAAAACATGATAAGGAAATCGTATCAAAATAATAGGCCATCTTATAACGAAACAATATTAAAAAATGCAACAAAAACATACCTGTCGAGTAGTAAAATTCGAAAAAATCCTATTCTATTTAGAAAAAACTAAAATAGAATATACTTGAGGAAGGTGGAATATCTCGCGTCTGTACAAACTAATGTTATCTGTGAAATATTGACATTCGCGCTTATTACAATCCTCAATTTTATTAAAATAATCGATTTCTTAAAACAAATAAAGAATAGTCCAGAATAGTCAATGTTCACATTACTTAAATCATTTTTTAATTGAGCGAGTCCTCTTCAAAATCTTCCTAGTAAATCACTATATTCCAAAGTTCCGTTACAAATAATGACTATATTCCAAAGTAATCTTAAAAATAATGCATATTCTATTGACATGGGCTTATTATATTTAGACATATTAGTGAAAGAACTTAAAAAGACACATCCCAATATTTCATGCCCAAAAGATTCACTTTAAGTCAAAAGATATCACTGGTGGGATTTGAGAATATATGCTATGATGAGCGTGACAATACATGGTTGGTTATATATTCCAAACATTAAACATCCTTAGTGCAATCATCCAAGATGATAGGGTAATCCTCTGTATCATTTTGTGGGTGCTTAGCTTATATTTATACTTGAAAATGATGTATGATTGTTATAAACATATCGATATGTTTAGTTTACTTTCACAATTTATATATAATGGTAAATTAAATATATTCTTGAATTTAATTTTATGAATAAATAGAAAGTGGCCATCCTCTATCTGAGTGAGAGCATCAACAATATTCCTTAAAATTTTATATATTATTTAAAAAGTATTTTCTTCATTCAATTTGAAAGTGTTTCTTAACCTTGTGATTTTTGAAAAACCATATTAAAGGATGATAATTGATTATTTCATTTAGATTATCTATTCTAAGTCTTTCATGGGTTAGCCATATTCATTCAAGTTGTTTTTGCTTTGCTTTCCTTCTTTTTAAGCACGTTAACTTATTAACAACTATAAAATTTTATTGGAAAATCAAAATTCAGTCACTTTCTTTTTTTTTTGAGATTTTTTGATAAATCATTTTTCTTAAAACTATTCTATCAAGTACAAATTTACGAAGTAGATGAGGAGATTCCTCACATTCATAAATCCTAATATAAAAAATGTCTTCATCAATATATTAATCCTTTATATCCTTAATATAATTCATGCCATCCTAAATTATCCTGAGCGGTAATTAATTTTCTTAATAACATATGCAGCAAAATCATGTAGTTATCACAAATAAGTTAAAAAAGATTTTTAAATTGAATTCCACAATTTAGAACCATATACATATATGGGATCAAAATTAGGAGACTAGCGCCAATTCATTAATAGTAAGGGAGTTATGTAACAAATTGCATTTATCAAAAAAAAAACCTAAAATATGTTAGGCATCGTTTGAGTGGGGTTTCTTTTGACCTTATAAGTTCTTCATGTAAGTTAGATGAAAGAATTTGTATCTAGTTAAACTTGGTTCTATGTTGAATTATTTGATGTGTTAGAGGAGATATTGTCAATTGTCTCACTCTAAAAAGGTATTCAAATATTTATCATGAGGTAACATAATTATCTATTGAAATTATAAACCCCCCTATGAGCATTAAGCATAAGGCATAAGTATATGGTATGTAAATACTATTTTATTAAATTGGAATTAATAATAATAATAATAATAATAGTAATAGTAATAGTAATAGTAGTTATAATAATAGTAGTAGTAGTAATAATAATAATAATAATAAGTGCATTTAGAGTTATAACTTCCTAGGAATACCATCGAGGCAATGAACCAATGAGTTGATAAGTAGTGGTGAGTCTAGAATAAATAATATTTTATTCTGGATGTCAAGTATCTATCACCCAAGCCCTCCCATCCTTTTGACTTATATTCCTTGTGCCTTATTTCCTAAGATTTATGGGAGGGCATGTTCTCCCCATGAAAACTTAGTGTTCATGCAATCTTTGGGGAAGTGATTCACTCAACCTTTAGGAAAAGTCATTTATTCATCTAATTGTTGATGTGTTAGTGTAAAGTGTGAGTGCATTTTGAAACGGGTTATACTTCCATAGTTTGTAGGCATGAACGAGAGTAGAAAGAATTCATTCAAGGTAGGAAGCTTAGGGGAATGGATTTACTCATCCCTTAGGAAAATTCATTCATTCATTTGATCATTTGTGTGCTAATGTAGAGGGAGAGTGCAATTTTCCCAAGGGGTATCTTACAATAGTTTGTTGGCATGAGTGAATGTAGAAGGTGTGGCCAAATTTATGGGTAATGGCTAAGTTATAATTGATATTCCTTGGTTCCTAGTGGTAGGGATTCTTTGGCTAGACTGTATTGGAGCACTAGAGAGAAGGGCGATAACTTATGGAATTGTTTAGTAAAGAATGGGATCTCATTCCTTGTACAATATAGGGATGAGGGGGTAGAGAAGTTGGTAGAGGAATTTTTTGTAGTAAGAATGGCTTGATATACTATTCTTTAGTTATGATATTTAGAAATTGTATGGCATGAAAATAATTAGAGACATAACTAATAAACTAGCCCCTTTTGTTTCATTTCCTAGCATGGAAGTGAAACCTACACGAATTGGTTCCTATGGTTGGGAGGGAAAATATATCCATGGAGCTATTTCCCATGTGCATTTTTCTAATCGATAAGTAATTTGGTATTTATTATTTATATTTTAACGATTAATGTTTGTGTGTAGTGTTCTTTTTCATGAAGATTTTATTACATGGGAATCATGTGAGTCTTGAAATTTGGCATTAATTTAGGAGAGAAATATAGACTATTTAAGAGATATATATGTGTACGTTTTCAAGTTTGTATGAATATCAATTTGTAATTTGAATGCAATAATCCTCTATTTTGTCACTTAAACTTTTTGATATGGATACAAATGACATCCTGGGTATCATAGAAGATACCAAACCATGTAATAAAAGTTCTTTTTAAGGAAAATGAGTTGATATGCATGCTACCATGCTTTCCTATTTGTTCCTTATCAATATTCCGTGAATTTCTAGAAAATCTGGTTTATGTGCTAAGGTGGTTGAATGTGTACATGTGTAGTGGTTGAACTTGGAAATGAAAATCTTATTTTTTCTGCTACTTTATACCTGCGTAAATTTGGACTATTTAATAAATACTTATAACAATTTATTCAATAAATACTTGCCTAAATACTTAAATAATATAGAAATATAGTCAAGTACGATGAAATATTTGGACTATTATGAAATAAATATAGAATAATTGAAATTGATGTTTAACATCTTTTGTATTGTGATTATCCATTTCTATAGAAGGAAATTTTCAAATTTAAAATCAAATTTAATTATTTTGTATTATTTTTAAGATTAAATAAATTAGAAATAAATTTAATAATTTTAATTTAATTTTCATGAATTTATATTTTAAATATAAATAGTTTTAATTTTTTTATTTTAAAATTAGATAGTATTTTTATCACTCAATAAAGAAAATATTTACAAAATTAGACATGATTGAACTTGATGTTCTAGAAACCATATTAATGGCATAACAATAATGTTTTTTTCCAAGTAAAGTGTTTAAACTTGAGAGTAAAGCTTAAAATATATTTGAGTTTTTCGGTTTCTAGGTGATGATTATCAAACCTATCAAACCTATTGCTAGTTATATCTACAAATGTACTCTTGTTACCTTTACTATAGAGAACATGAATTTCTAAAGAGAACATTTACTTAGATGAGGAATCAACTTGTATGGTCTAGGAAGGATTCTTCGTCATCAGAGGAGGCAATTCCAAATATGCCAACTTCTTGGACAAGATTACAAACATGTCAGTGAGGTTCTTGTTTTGTGTCCACATCTTATCAATGCACAGATTGATTGCCTTTTGTGTTTTAGATTGCTCCACCAAGGCTTTTCCCATGATGGGTTTTTTTCGCCCATGATGTTACAATTTTATGAAATAAAGATTATGAACTAGTTCTAACACATATAAAAATGAGGAATAAATCAACATTATTTTTTTATATAAAATAATAAAACATTGAAAAATTAAGAAATTAAGAAATATATGATCACCATAGCTATAGAGTAGCACTATTTATAGTTCATTGAATGATCTATTGAAGAAATTTGAGCGAATAACAATAACCAACACAATATTTCACAAAATATTTATATATTTAAATCATGTAAAAACTATGAACCCCCATGTGTTATGTCTTCTCACTTTTATACATCCAAAACAAGCCTTACCCCAAAAGTGGTTGCTTGAGTTTAGGAATAAACTTAATTGGATAATTGATTTAACTACTACTCCAATGGGGCAAGAAAAAAAAATATAACTACTCAAAAATATAAGTTGTGATGCTAACTACCTTAACCACCTCATTAAATACGCAATACAACTTGCACTCAAGCCACAAGACTAAATGTATGTAATTGTGAATACTCTTATGTGGATGACATGGGAATCCAATAAGTTATTAAAGTAAAACAATAATTACACTAATTACAAATTTAAACAAATATGTTGTTATAGATAAATCTAGTAGTAGTTCTAGGCATTCTTCCTTATAGTATTTCTACTATAAAGTAACTCTACAACAACCCATAATTTAATATAACAACCTCATGTCATTAAAATATCATGTCGAAACTATTGGTGACAAAGGATTATGCCTCATTTTTTCAATATCTAAAACAATTTGGTATCTCATTATGTCTTACAATTAATATATTAACCATTCCAACATAGAAATAATGTAATCTTGTTAATTTTCTAAGAAAACTCATTCATTTAGCATGAAATTCCAACCATAAAAATGTAGTGTTTTGGAATAGTAGAAAGAGGTAAAATTGTAAATAATAACAATGGAAGGATTAAGGTATAGGGAAGAATATGGAATAATTCATGATTGAAAAAGGAATTTAACAACCTCATCATTTCCCCTTGAATTATTTCTTTGCAGGTTCCTTGTGTAACTAATTAGAATACAATAGAATAATAGTGCATGTTTATTTGTAAAATATTCTTTGTAATCATAAGGAACTGATTGATATTTATCTCCTCTCTTTGAATCCCCCTAGAATTTCTATCAAAACCCATATATTTTTATCATTTCACTTGTTGACAATTAAGTGTCCTTTGTAGTTTAGAATGAGATACAAAATTAGTGGATATTTAAATCTTAAACCTATCCACTTGGGTCCCACATGATCCAAGATGTTTTTCATATAGATGCATTAAATAATTATATATAACAGAGCATTTAAAACCATGAAACATAAACACATAAAGCGAAGAACAAAGAGACCATGGCACACATAAGACCAAGACACCAAAATTGATTGCAGAGTTCATCCAATTCAGACTACATCTCTGGGCCCTGCTCGACAGTGGGGAGGCCTTCATCCATTAAGTGGCGAGAAGAAGAAGAAGTACAAGAAAAATTACATAAAGCACCCTTATACCTCCAACATGGAAAATGGAAATGAGATGGAGACCTTTGTTGTAGAAATAGACTACAGCATAAGATTCATGTCGCCGAGAGGTGTAGAATCCATATAAAATTTGTCCAATTTGGACTCTAGAAAATTTTGGGCCCTCTAGAAATTGTCTTAGATAATGGTTCCACTACCCCTGAAAAAGGCTCCGAGTTCCATCGCCAGCCTTGAACTTCGTGCTGCTCCTGGTCTGCCTAGGAGCATTAGTGAAAGATTGGGTTTTATATGTGAATGTCGTGTAGACTTCCCAAAGGAAGTTATTGGCATGTTGGTTGTGATTCGGATTGGTGGGGAGGAGGTCGAACAATCAAACCTTGTCCCCTCCCAAAATGGCACATTTGTTTTTAAAATCCCAACAAACATATATTTTGTGGGGTCGGACCCGCATTGAGCGGCTCGCCTGTCCTTATCCACCATGTATATGTCATATCGAAGGGGGCTGCAGGGTTGACAGTCCGTGCCTCTCCCGACCCTTTTTTTTTATGGTCACGGTGGTGGTTAGGGTGGTGAGGTCATGGCTGTCAACCCCACCTAAATATAATATATATGTTGTTAACCGTTGGGATAAGGGTGAGGGTCACAGCCCGCCCCTATATATATATATATATATATATATATATATATATATATATATATATATATATATATATATATATATATATATATATATATATATATGTATGTATATATATATATATATGTATATATATATATATATGTATGTATATATATATATATATATATATATATATATATATATAGATTAAACAATAGAGTATCTTTTTAAACTTCTCGATTTTTGACCAAAGGAGTCATTTTATTGATCCCACAAATTCACCTCGAATTCGGTGGTCAGATTTCTACGGATTTGTTGCGTCCTTAACCTGCCAAGTCATCCAGTCAACCTGCCAACTTTGACCAGCTCTAACTTCCACATATGAACTCGGTTTGACGAACCGTTCACACCATTGCGATCATGACGACGAGATCTTAAACTTAACACTGTGTTTGCCACATTTATACACTTTAAATTCTGGGCCTTTTGTACTTGTCACTAGTGTGTGTAGATTCACCTGGATCACCACATCTTGAACATAATTGACATAAATTTATCCTATGGTACAAGGATATATGCAAGATTGGGGGTGAATGGGGTGACCTTAACTTAAGAGCACCATAAATTTTGTTTTATCTTCCTTGACATGCCCCTATTACTAACTATTTTGACATCAGCTTATACTTGTGCAGTAGTTGTCTATATCCTAGGATTGGACATTTTTTTCAGATGATCGTTAATCACATTAGGAATGGAGTCTAGCTCAGGACTTATCCACAAAGTAGTAGTGAGTTACTTTGTTTTGTAAATTTCCATCTCATGATCCCTTTTTAGTTAATTCCATTACAGACTCGAAAGCTCTCAAATTCACATCCCAAATAAAATGATTGTGGTTCTAAATAGTACTAATAGGAAAAAAGTAACTTAATATAATTCAAAAATTAAATCTCTTCTCTCAGGTATGTTGTTATGAACCCTGCACCTTAAAAATGAAAAGAAGCCAACAATTATAGTATGGTACTTCATTGGGGAACCTCCTTTTCCAAAGAATAAAATGTATAAAGACAATATGAAATGATCCTAAGACTATCTCTCCTTGGTATATATAGGAGACAAAGGGTAAAATTATATTGAAAGGGTATTATGAATGGTTCTAGCCTGAATAATAATATAATAATATACATGTACTAAATCAATAATTAGGGCCTAAAAAGGATTTTAGGGTTAAATTTGGGGCTTAAAATTCCCTTCCCCTTCAAAAAAGTGTTGTCCTCAACACTTAACTAACTGCAGTTGTTTCTACATGAATAACTCATTCTCTCATGTTTCCTTTTCCAATCGTAGGTTCTTCCATTTGATGAGGTACTTAGTAATTTCTTAATTTATCCACTTTTTAATCCTTGTTTCCAAGAATTTTTCTAGTTCTATTATTGTTTCCCCTTCTTCAACATTTTTTGGCAAACAGTGTGGATTGGGATCTAGTCAACAATTATCTTCTTTAAACAAGAAAGAGACAAATCCAATTTGTAAACCATAATTACAATCCATTGCAACACCTTATAGGGGCCATAAACCTCATCCTTTTTTGGTTGCTTGAGAGACATACACTTATATATTTGTAGTCTCAAAAAATGGTCAATCCCCCAATTCAAATTCCCTTTTTCACTGTGATGTTGATATGTTTTTTGTTTCATATATAAATAACCTAATAATAACTCACTTATGCCCTCAAATTCCATATTTAAAATTTTATATTTCAATAAATGTCGGAGTAATAATGTAGGTTAGAGATACTAGTCAGCTTGATCTATATCTTTAGAATAGGTTCCTTCAATGGGCACCTTTATCCCACTACATAGATAAATTAAAATATAAGAAGAGTCTAAAACACCAAAAGAAACATCATAAGTACTCCTTGGTATGGAATACCAATTATCAAGAAAGTTGTCGAGGGTGATAGTATTTAACTCTCTTAACAAGAAATATAGCATACTACAAATATATGAATAGAGTTCACTGCATGCAAGGAAAAAAATTAAATTTCTATACAAACCCAATAAATAACTATGAGAGCCCTTGGAGATAAATGATTTCTAAGAAATTCAACCTGAGTAAAAAATCAAAAGCACTAAATGCCAAACCCATTTACAATGTTTTAAAGAGAAAAATCACTAAGAACATTGAAAAAATGCCAATATAGCTCAGAAAATAGAAATTATTTCACTAAAACTATCATTAACGAAATATTTAAGATAGTCATATAAAACATAATCAAAACAAGTTTATAATATGATTCATTATGACTGAACCATAAATTATAAGGGCTTACAACTAGTCAAAGGAGAAATTCTTTTGATAAATACATAAGAATACTTAATCATATAAAAAGAAGAACAATTGTACACAATAAGTGGTGAATCCATTAACTTGTATCATAGCCTATTACAATAAAATGACCGTCTAACTCTAAGCACTTCAACCTTCATACCATGCACCAAACTCCAAACCTTTTCATATCCTTCCTTGTCCTTTTTCTTTGGTTTAAATTTAACTACTTGCCCCTATTTATGGAATGGATCCCATCTTAAAACAATTTAACTCTTTAATTACTTTGTGCTGCTAGTTGTCACCAATATGTAACCTATACTTTTTATTTCTACCAAGTATAAATCAAAGTCCAAATGATTGAGAATAATCAAATATCCATAACAATCCTGAAACATCAATAAATAAAAATAGGAACTTACCATTTTTGTAACACACCCCTTAATATCCCTAGCCCTTACTAAGGGTAGGAGGAAATTACTTTGATGACCCGACCTCCAAATTCTAGTTATGTAAATGGGGTCTAATTTTTTTATCTTTTCCAACTTCCTTGAAACTTAAAATGGATATCATCATTGTGCTCATCCCATTGAGACCTTTCCAATGATATAAAATTTGCCTCTATCTAAATCTAGGATAAAAATATATAAGACCTAAAAGTGTGGCCTACTAGATAGTGCCACGTGGCACCTGCGTGATCCCCACATTGGCATCCATGTCATTTCCTTCATGGAGGATGCCAAATCGTTCATGAAATTTATATAACCAAGTGACCCCCACTTTTCCATGGCTCACTTCATATATAACATATATATAATATTATGAAAAAATCATTATATACAATACCATTTGATGCTATGCTAAGTCGAGTGGGGTCCTCAAAGCCACATCATCCCAGGGATAAATTCCGAGGAGTTTCCCTTCGATTCACTTTGAAAAATATATGAGATGTCTTAGATTGAAACCACCAGGGTGATGGGGAGTACCCTATCCACACTTACCCATAATATAATGCCTTGCGACTTCCCCCATTTCTAACATATAGACATTACACTACACCAAACATATTGGAGGGTCCCACTCCTCCCATTTTTCAATTATAAAATATAACGTCGGGTCCTCCTCCCTGATACAACAGAGACCTAGTAGCTAGCCCCATTGCACCATGCCATCACGACAATAAAATATCAGAGGGATCATCCATGCCTCCCTTTGAAATCTCCTCGGTAAATCAATTGGTGTCATCCAATGGAAAATATGTGTCATAGAAACCAATGGCATGGATCAATTTTTCTTGTGTGCTACATTAAGGCGCCTGATTATAAGGACATCTAAGGTTTGAAACCCACTCTTCCTAAATATTATAGACTCCCTGCGTCATGCATCCTCTAGGGTGGAATATGTATATATAGGATTTTGTAATATCCCAAAATAGGGAATTTCTACAACAATAAGAATATCTGAAGATATTCCAAAGTTGGAGCTTCAGAAAATCATGTACATAGTGGTGTAAAACATCTCATAAGATTTAAAAGGAAATATAACAAGAAAATGAATGATCAGAAGCAAAAATATGACCTATACACTCCTTCCAAAGTGGGGAAATGCAACAATATATGGCATAAAAAGGTTGTCTTCAGAAAATAATGCTATATCTGTGATAAATGGGACTTGAATCCCTTAAAATACACATCATACAACTCACATCTAGAATTGGAGTTGAAACAAATGCTTCTAGACAAGTTAAACAGGTCTCCCCAGACTGATACAGCTCAAATAAGCCCAAACCCCATGACTTTTCTTAACAAAAATTACTGAAGCATACAACAACGTTATTATAATGAGGATTTATGTATAAAATAATGAGAAATAGAAGATATGGAGTTTACAATCATCCAATGGCTGAGAAAATGGAGATTCCCTCCTTTTTATACAAAATAAGAATAATCTGGCAAGGGTTTCAGGAGAGTACAATGTATAAAAGTGCAGATCTGCAGATATAGATCTGAAAAATGTAGTTATACTGCAACTCTGTATAAATATAGCTGAAATTTAAAAATAAAAGGAGAATAATGAAATACAAATCTTTCCAGGAGAAGGGTTGTCCCTTCCTCCAAGGAACAAGCTCACAAGCAAGGGTTCAAACCCTGCTACTGAAACACTAGGAAAAATGACACAGTTTCTGTCAATGACTATGCTATAGAAGGTGGAGAATGGTTTGGCAACATGCCAAGATGTACAAGATTCTCAAGAAACTTCTTTATAGATATTGCAAAGAAAGGGAAGTTCCCTCCTCTGAAAGATAAGCTCATAAAGTGGTGTTGGGGACTTTCCACTACAACACCCTACAACACAACACTATTCTCTATAGAAGTAATGTTGTGGCTGAAGAAGGATGCTTGGCCTCAAGCCTGAGTGTGGAAAACTGAAGTACAATACTCCTTCAAGAGGCCTCTCAAGAAAGGAAAATGATTCGTAAACAAGAGATCCTTGTGCTAAACAGCATTGCAGCTCTGCTAAATAGCAAGAGGATGCCAAATAATTTAAACAGAAAAAATCAATAATATCCAAGCTAACCCCAAATGGAAGCCCTCCTCTTCCTTATAAACTTTGTGAGCCTCCTCACCTTGGGTCCCACCCATCAGGGTTTCCAACTCCACATGGGAAATCTCCCTCCAAAATTACGTTGTACCTTCATCAAGGCCACTCCTCCATACTGCACTATTTGATTTGGTCAAGGTTGACATCTTCAATCTGCCTCATCCCTTTTTCACACTCAAGATCTTCCAATCCAGCTCTCAAATGTCTGTCTATGTTGATCCTTGTTCACATTGAACTAGATATATTGTTGATATCTTCTTCTTCATTCATGCATGCTGACTTAGTCAAAATTGAATTTGTCCTTGTAATGTTCCAAAATTTTAGCTTCCAAGCTAAATGGAACATTAGAGCTAGCATAAGTTGTAGCTGGTAAATAAATGGGTATAAAAGCCCATAAGTCTCCTAAGGAGGATAAAAACACTCCAAATGTGAAAGGAGACACTCTTTTTAGCTCAATAAAATACCTCCATGTGTGAACAAAGATAAAATGAAGCTTCTTTGACCAAGTCAACAACGCAGTTTTAGTGGAGGAGGAATCCTAGGATGGATAACGCAATTTTGGAGGGAAATGTAACTTGGGTTAGAAGTAACCTATGTGAGTAGGGCCAAGGGAAAGCAAAATCACATCTTACATAAGTAAGAGGATGGAAAAATTATTGATGATATGTTGTATATTATTATTCTTGGCTGCCAAGAATTGTTGCTGCTTTGCTGCTTAGCAAAGTTGCACTAGGTGTTCCCGAGTAGGAATCCCACCTCTTTCCTTTGAGTAGCTCATTGGGACCGTTTGTATTCATCATTCCACATCACGTTCTCAGGCCAAGCTTCAGCCATCTACATCAGCATAGCTTTGCCGGAGATTGTGTAGTGTTGCTGGGTGCAGTAGTGGAAGGGATTGGAATCCCGGCTTCTGAGCTAGTTTCTCATTGGAGGAAGCTTTCCTTCACTTGAGAGATCTGTTTGGAGAGCTCCAAAGCATATTTCAGATCTTTGGAATTAGAACACACATTTCTCATACCCTCCCATCGTTTTTTATGCTAGGGAGTGCGTTATTTTAGAGGCAGTGCTCATTGCATGGTTTAGTGGCTCCATTGCCGAGTTTCCTTGTGATTGAGAGGTTAAAACTTTCATGGGAGGAAGCCCCTGAGGGATCTAATTCATATCAGACATATTTCAGCCTTGTATACTCTTATGCTTCAGTGTTTCAGTGATTATTCAGTTATTTTCTGAAGATCACATTTGTATGCAGAGTATTTGATAAGAAACCCTTGCCGGGTTGTCTTGTATTTTGTATGAGGAGACTAGATCTCTTTTCTTCATCATTATTTATCAATATATGAATAGATATATTTTTCTCCCATATTTTTATGTGCAAACCATCTCTTATATTGCGCAGTCCCTTGAGCAACTACTCCGACATTTTTCAGTCTTGGGGATTTTCATAATTTTCAGCTACACTAGTGTAGGAGGTCTGTTTAACCCTCCTAGTTCCATTTATTTTTTATATATCCTTGTACTTACATTCTACATAGATGGATCCATGGGATCCAAGTGATGATTTCACTACTTTATTGTATATGTTGCTGGAAATGTGTTTTTCATGCATGATTTATGAGCAATCCTGAAAAAGGGATATTAAAGTGGTATCGAAGCATGATCTCTTGGCACAGCCTGTGAGATATAGCTATAAAAAGAAGGAGAGATGGAAAAAATCTATAAAGCTTCAGTATGTGCAGAAAGAAAGGGATATAAGGTCACAAAGCTTCTTCCAAAATCTATGAAGAGCTTTCAAGGAGAGCTGAAGAAAATAAGATTGGAGATGAAATCTCCAGAGGAGGTTGAATCTAGAGCTGAATATAGATTTTCACATGGTGAATGTGAGCATGCAGCTACACTCCACGATGCACAGAGCAGTCAAATTCCCAGAGCTATCCTGAGATGGACGGAAGGAGGAAGAATTCCTAAGAGAATGACTCTTCGTGATTTGTTACGGGAGTATGAGTCTCAAAATGAGAGGTTTAGAGATCATACTGATTTCCAAGAGTTTTGAAATATCCATATGGAGAAGATCCAGCAGCAGGATGGAGATAGATTTCTTCTATCTACTTTTTCTAGAACACCTACATGTTCAGTTGGAGCTTGGGTGAAGGAGCTAAACTCCTACTTGTAGCATCACCATATTTCTGGAGATGAAGCTATCAGAGTTGCAGCGTTACATTTCAAAGGTAAGGCTAATGCATGGTGTATTTTTGAATCTTATTCCTTAAAGAATGCCAATACTTTCTCTTATGAAATATTCATAAAAGCATTGGTGGAGAGGTTTGGTGAAAAACTTCCTAAGACACATGAGCAAGGAAAACTTGAGAAAACAAAACCCTTGCATGTGATGGATGAAAATCCATTTCAGAAAACCATGAGAGGAGTTGATGTCATGCATTACACATTGCCGGAAGAAAAACTTCCAGTTCATATTCTTGAACATGAAGGCATGGGGATCACTTTTTCACAAAGGGACCCAATTTTTGAGATGTTGCCTACACAAATTGATGGAGAAGAGGGCAACAACATTGTCACATATAGAGCACATCCAGTGCCTCATGCAGAGAAGGGAGGATCGCATGCTCCCACAGGAGGGATTCTTGTATCTTTGCAAGAAGTTCTCTAGGATCTCATACATAGAGGTCCAAGCACAATTAGTGAGCAGCATGATTGTGCAGCATTGCAGCTAGAAGGAGGAGGGAAGGAGGAAGAGCAGCATCAGTTGATGAGAGACATACACCATTCTCTATTTCAAAGAGCCAATCCAAGGAAGAGGCAGACTAATTTGTGCTGTAGAAGCAAGGGAAAGATTGCCCAATCACCTGTGCAATCTAATCTTGACATTGATGTCTCAGTTCATGGAGGCATTACCTGGGAGGCCACCTGATCTTCAGCTGATGAGAGATGTCTTGTCTTTGGGTTCACCATTCTTGGATTTTGGAGTTGTGAAGATTTTTGAGGAGAAATTTGGCATGGGGGATGTCAAAGTTGCAAGCAGTAGCATGAGTGGAGCTTCACATGCCAGATCACGAACGTTGTCATTGAGGAGGATTGATCCTTATTGGAGATCTCAGCTTTTGGTAGAGTACTCCAAGGATCTTTGTGCACGCATGATTCTTGATGACCTATATGGAGATGAAAGATACATGGTGAGAGATGTGGTCATCTATTCCTATGGCAGGATCTTCTTGACTAGTTCTTCTAGTTTCAAGGAGAAGCTACTACATGCAACACCTGAGGACTTCTCTTCTATGCACTTTGATGCATATTTCCAGTTGATGGAGGAGTTCACTTCGGAGGGCATCCAGCATGACATATATAAGCATATGGAGAGATTCATAGCCTGGATGGTGATAGAGAGGATGCCATAGCTACCTTCCTACTCATTAGGAGTGAGGGAGAATTTCCAGTTGAGCCATTTCAGCTCAAGACCTCAAGTACATAATGGAGGAGGTATCATTTCATATTTTGTTTTGTATTTATTTTCATTATTTGAGCAGCATGATGTAACAAGAAGAATCATCTCTTCTTGTATATTATATGATGATGTACTTGCAGCTCCTTGTAGAATTAATTTTGGCTATCCTTTTGATGAGCTGTGGGGGAAGCCACATGATTCTTGGTGTGCACCATTGACACCATATTTTAACTTCATGTTTTCATCTTATGAGATGACGGTGTTAGCAAAAAAGTGGCTGGTAAAGCACTTGTCAATTCTTATTTTGATGCAGGCCAAGGGTGCACAGCACTGGTTCCATGAGAGGAACCAAGATTCACTCTCCGGTTGTCATTTGGAAACTTGTTTTTATTGTATCTTGCTTCCATGTATTTCTTATGTGTTTTTGTTCAAAGGAAGCTTGTATGGGGGAGAGAAGAGGCAGAAAAAAAGGTTGTTGTTGCTATGGTTGCACTTGGGAGAGTATGGGAAAAATTCTTCCCATAATTTTCATGATATTTCTGAAGAGAAGAAAGGCACATTCATGGTGCAAGGAGGCTACCCTTCAGCATTGACGGATCATGAGAGACTTCCATGTAGGAAGGATATCTTCTGACATAGGAGCATGATGGTGGATTACTTTGGAATATGGAGTGTCAAAGAGAGGAGTCATGGAGCCTTATTTCTAAGGCCTACAACACTTTCACATGGGAGAGTGTTCTTATTGATGGAGTGTTCCAAGGAGTATATGTACCCCTTCTTCTTGCAGATTTTTATGAGGGAATCCTCATGGGGGAACTTATACATGGACCTCACTTTCAGCTCACACGTGATGCATGGTAGGAAAGACATTGATGTGCTTATTGATTACTCTATTGAGTATTTGTACTTTCTTACCATATGTAAATAGTGCATTGCTCCATATGAGAGCAAGAGTATTTTTGGGTTTCATGGTCACTTTAGGGCCAATGTTTATGATGATAGTAGCCCATCTATACATGAAATTGGGCAAGTGTATTGCTATTTTATATATGTACAACTGATATACAATTATTCTTACTTCCCCATGTTGGGAGAACAAACATATACAACTTGTAACTTGTTGCAGGACCACTTGCCATATGACATTCTCAAGCAGCAGTTGGGAGAACTGCACTGTATCCACAAGAGAGACCATATGTATCATCCAAAATTTCACATAACCTTCATCCATTTTATG
Organism: Pinus albicaulis; assembly: GCA_034641835.2. Classification (NCBI taxonomy): domain Eukaryota; kingdom Viridiplantae; phylum Streptophyta; class Pinopsida; order Pinales; family Pinaceae; genus Pinus; species Pinus albicaulis. The sequence continues at coordinate 1,660,492,972 of CM076581.1, forward strand.
ATTTGGATGCCATGTGGTGATGATGTGCCATTCATCTTGAATGGAATGGTTTGGGTTGGCATGAATCATGATTTTGGAGGAGGTGTCTTTGGAGGCTCAGTCTTCTTCTTGCCATTGGAGGGAAATCATGTTTCAGCCCAAGATCAGCATGAATTCTACACTTATCATAAGTGGAGGGGAGGACAGCGTGGGATAGGACTTCTTTCCTATCATGTAAATTTATTCAGCCCACCTACATTTCAGGAGCACAAGGTGGAAGAGACTTTTCAGGAGTTGCCTTGCTGGAGGGTGACTCACTTCATTTGGATGATTGCATGGGTGAGGGAGGCACTCATTCACCATGCTGATCATCACTCCTAATTTTTTGAGGCCATAAGTAAGCTAGCATGTTTCCATTCACACTTTCCACCTTTGATTGATGCAGACACTTTGGTTTTGCACACTTGGGGGGAAGCATTGGATGACAGTTTATTTGCAGATTCTCTTGATGCAGTGATGGAGGCTATTGATGAGAGGCCACATGAGGAGGAGGAGAGATATTTTTCTCTCCTTATGCATTTTCTTGAGAACAAGAAAATATTTTGGAGGGGAGGACTGTAATGTTCCAAAATTTTAGCTTCCAAGCTAAGTGGAACATTAGAGTTAGAAGCAGCTGTAGCCGGTAAATAAATGGGTAGAAAAGCCCATAAGTCTCCTAAAGAGGATAAAAACACTCCAAGTGTGAAAGGAGACACTCTTTCTAGCTCAATAAAACACCTCCATGTGTGAACAAAGATAAACTGAAGCTTCTTTGACCAAGTCAACAACACAGTTTTAGTGGAGGAGGAATCCTAGGATGGAAAATGCAATTTTGGAGGGAAATGTAACTTGGGTTAGAAGTAACCTAAGTGAGTGGGGCCAAGGGCAAGAAAACTCACATCTTACATAAGGAAGAGGATGGCAGCATTATTGATGATATGTTGCAGATTATTATTCTTCGCTTCCAAGAATTGTTGTTGCTTTGTTGCTTAGCAAAGTTGCAGTGCTGTTTAGCACTGGGTGTTCCCGAGTGGGAATCCCACCTCTTCCCTTTGAGTAGATCATTGGGAGAGTTTGTATTCATCATTCCACATCAGTTTTTTAGGCCAAGATTCAGCCATCTACATTAGCACAGTGTTTCCGGAGATTGTGCAGTGTTGCTGGGTGCAGTAGTGGAAGGGATTGGAATCCCAACATCTGAACTAGTTTCTCATTGGAGGAAGATTTCCTTCACTTGAGAGATATTTTTGGAGAGATCCAGAGCATATTTCAGATCTGTGGTATCATACCACACATTTCTCATACCCTCACAGCGTTGTTTCTGCTAGGGAGTGCATTATTTTAGAGGCAGTGCTCATTGCCTGGTTTGGTGGCTCCATTGTTGAGTTTCCTTGTGATTGAGAGGTTCAACCTTTCATGGGAGGAAGCCTCTAAGGGATATAATTCATATTATAAATATTTCAGCCTTGTATAATCTTATTCTTTAGTGTTTCTGTGATTATTCAGTTATTTTCTGAAAATCACATTTGTATCCAGAGTATTTGACAAGAAACCCTTGCTGGGTTGTCTTGTAATTTGTATTAGGAGAATAGATCTCTATTCTTCATCATTATTTATCAATATATGAGTATATATTTTTCTCCCATATTTTTATGTGCAAACTATCTCTTAGACTATGCAGTCCCTTGAGCAGCTGCTCTGGCATTTTGTAGTCTTGGGGTTTTTCATCATTTTCAACTACACTAGTATGGGAGGGTTGTTTAACCCAACTAGTTCCATTTATTTTTGATATCTCCTTGTACTTACATGCTACATATATGGATCCATCAGATCCAAGTGATGATTTCACTGCTTTATTGTATATGTTGCTGGAAATGCGTTTTTCATGCATGATTTATGAGAAATCCTGGAAAAGGGATATTATAGTCCTCATCGATTTTCCCTTGTTCACACACACAAGTGTAAAATCTAGCTACTGTGATAATCTCATATCATATTATGATGAGTTTTATTCATGTTTTTATTATTCATGGGCCTCCTTACCCATTTATCCAACTACTAAGTGCAAAAATCAAAAATTAATATTCCCCTTAGTTGCTTGCTAAAGTAGGAATATCACAGATTTTATCGAAACCTTTGGTGCATTCCACCTGAAATTAACATCAAGTATCATCCATGCATGGATGTTTATACACACACACACACACACACACACACACACACATATATATATCTGTGTGTGTGTGTGTGGACCCAATTTTATCCTTCATGAGCTTTGCGAGACTCGGCCTAGCTTAGAATTTATATGTATAACATTATTTAGATAAAATAGAGGTCTACAATTTAAAAACTAAGGCCCCATGGCCAAATTAGATTTAATGTAGACATTCAAGCATTTATTAGAGATATTTCTATCTCTTTCATACTCAATCTTTTATACAAATATTGTGGCTCAATATAAACACAGGAACAAACCCATTCCATAAAAAAATATTCAGAAAATTAGCCTCTCGCTCTTACTCAGGGAAAGATGGAATCCCTTGCCATTGATATAAGAAATTATCAACACATCAAACATAGATAATATATCCACATACATTATAAGGAAAATTTAGGCATTTATCTTATAGATGGAAGGCAACACTTATAATAAAACTATAGAACATTCAATCATTTCAATGAATAATTTCATGCACTAACATCCTACAACCATGCAACATTTCTCAAGGATATATATTAAATTCCACAAGGAAAATTCATTAATTATATAACTCTCATTTAAATATATTCATTTAAAATAAGTAATATGGCCAAACTGAAGGTGGTACTTTGATTTTCCATGCAAACATAGACCCGCTACAACCATAATCACTTGGAATAGTCACCCTTGAGTTAGATTCATGATCTAAGGGGGATTTTCTTCATTAGTGTAAGTAAGAGGCCATACTAAATGTTAGGGTCCCGTGATTTGGTAGATTGGCAAGCCAAGTGACAGGGTAACATCAAACCAACTTTGGAGCCTGAGGACCTTGCCTTCCTAGACTCAAATAGGGCTCTCTCTATTTGTGCAAGGGATGTATAGCTGTTTGCTTCTTATGTTTTTGATTTTATGCTAGTTATTAAGTAGGTTTTTAGTTTTTTTTAGGGTTTTTGAGGGAGGAACTGATCAAAGTTTTAAATAGACAAAAGGATTGTTAGATCAACTAGGCTATGGGGTCGAAAAGGTCGAGAAAGCCTCAGATGGTGAACAAGGTATATTGAAGGGCCGATTTGGTCAAGGTAGAATGGATCTTTAGGTGGAGTGAAATGGGATGGACACTAAGTTTTGTGATGGACAAAGACTTTTAAACATAAATAGTTTTACAGTATACATCCATGTGGTAGGGCTAACCATTAATCACGATAAATGTAACTTCAAACTGATAGATGCATAAAATAAACATTCAGATGATACATAGAGGGATAGGACTCTCTAACTTTAGGAAAATCACCATCAGACTATGGGGAAAAACAAACAAGAAAAACAAATAACTCAAGCTACGAAGAGGGAACTCCTAGACATCATATTTTGAGCTATCAGGCACTTTGAACTAAGATTGCAGAGTATAGGCGAAGGGAAAGATCGATACAAGACCTCTTTGGTTCAACTAGGACAATCAAACATTTAGAGAAAGGTTTCCGTAATGGGGTTTTGGTTAACTAAGGAGTAAACAGGGCGTACCGTGAATCATACTAATTATCATACATAATAACCATTAATGCAACTGAGAACAAGTTCTTAGGGTATCAAAAAGCATTTAAGAGATAATTTGAGATAACTAAGAAAGAAGACAAACATAGAAGCTGTAATGAATCAGGAAATCTGAGGTGCCTCCATGGGCATGTCTCGAATCTATTCTTTACTATCCTACAGCAAGCAAGAGAACATGAAAATATGTATGATAACTAAAGAAACATAACAGAGAGGAACACTATACCATTTTACCAAGTCAAGGAATCCTACAACAGTTCTCTTTCACCATCCAAAACACTCAAGAAACTATCCAATGCATGAGACAAAGTATTTCTTCCAAGCTTGTATAACCATGTATTGCTCTATAACATCAATTTTAGCCTAATTTACAATGAAATCTCTTGGAATATATAGGCCAAAGAGAAAGAGAACCTCCTAGAGCAACTAGCAAGCCCATTGGCCCATTACAAATATATGATTTTTTCCTTGAGGCTTTGCAAAGCCCAAGGCACAAAATATCTATAAAAATATCTTAAAAATGCTAAAAAAGGAAATTAAACTGACTTTTCCCAACTAACAATGGCCAAAAAAGGCTAAACGCACATTTGGAAAAGCCACTTCAGAAAACTGCATTTTTCACAAAAATGCTTCAGAAATATAGCAGCAGAAAATTCCATGTCTTGTGGGGAACTTTTGAAGGACTTCCCGATGTCGAAACGAGGCTTGTGATGGCTCGCTGGAAAGCCCTAGATGTCTAGCTTCTTAAAATACTTGGTTTTCCCCAAAATGATCACCATAAGTCTATGAAAAACTGGCTTGAGTGGAAAATCCCAGAAATTATCCCTTGCTGATATGCGAGGCAGAGTGTTGAAAAAGTGACTGTTTTTCGCCTCTTTGGGGGACCAAAACATATTTAATCGATCTGAAATTTTTTGAGTAGATTCCCCTGAATTTAATACATCCAATGATGCCAATTTCAACCTCTGAGAATGCTTCAAACAAAAATGGCGATGCCCATGATGTTCTACAAATAGGCCCAAAAATGTCAAAAAACAAAAACTTGTCGAAATATGCCCAATTTTGGTGAGAAGACCCCTCATGGGTTTTCAGAAGCATGTATAGAAGCAGAGGCCAAAATTTCAAGCTTTGATGTGCCTTTCTACGTTTTCTCACTGGGTGCCCTCTTTGGGTAATTTTGAGTTTTTCTTGGTTTTCTTCCTTGTTTTTTGGCATTTTAGCTTTCGCGAAGAAGTTATGGCCCCTTGCCTTGGAGAGGCAGCTAGAACATACTTTGGAGAATTCCCTTCATGCTCTATGTTTTTTGTTTTCTTGCCCTCATCATTGCTTGCTTGAGGGTTATCTTGTTTATCCTTGTCACTTCTTTCTTCATGACTGTCATGTTTGGACCCTTTTCCTTATTCTTCATCATCACTAGTTTGCTTAGATTTCTCTTCTTTGACTTACCAAGAAAAAGTGATTAAGTGATCACTGAAATAAGACTTAAATCAAAACACCTTTTCCTCTTTGCAAATCACTATTCTTCTTTGAGTTTAGCAAACAAGTATTTTGTTGAATGAAAACAAAGTCACCTCTTTAGTATTGTGTTTGAGCTAGGAGGCCTTTGCCAAGATATGCTTGTGGTTTTTGGAGAAAAATATCTTTTGTTTTTTACACAAATATTATTCCCCTCAAACACTGCCCTTTTGATATCATTGTCTTGTCTTTGGTTTAGTAAACATGGTGCCCTGAAATAACTATTAGGATATCTCTTCAAACTGATTTGAAAGACCTTTACAAAACTCTGCTTTTTCTTCTAGAAACTGTGTCTTCTTAGCTATTTCATAGCACAAAAAAGACTTTCAAATTGGCACATCAACCCTCCTCCCTTTCACTGTCTCTATGTGGTTATTAGAAACAAAAGGGACTTATCCAAAACACTTTTTAAATACTCCTTCAAACTGATTATGAGACCTTTCACAAAGTCTATTTTTCTGTGGTTATGATAACATGGCGCCCCCTAAAATCAATGTTTTAAATGACTTCTTTCAACTGAAAAAACTCTTTATCCTCTAGTCACTATCTTCCTTTCTCTCTAAGCAAAGAGTACACTCTTGAAAACATTGTGCTTTCCCTTTGAACAAACTTTCCCTCTTTAATAATCACTGTTTCTCTAAACAAAGTAGTCTCCCTGTCACTTAGTAAGCAATTTTTAAGACAAACCATGTATGATCTTGTATGTATTTGAAAAACCAAATTTAAACTTTCACAAGGCACTTAGTATTTCAAGTAGTGATTCTCTGTTTTATGTGGTACAAGCTCTTGACCTGGAATGATGAGTTTCTCTGCCAAAGCTAAATTTTATTCTTTATCCAACATAAGGGCCTTTTTGACACTGATAACAAACCCTTCCTCCCTTAACTTACTGCTTCTTTTGTTTCTAATTAAACATGGCACTCTTGAAAACCAACTAGGTTTCTCCTTTAGAAATAATTTTTATCCTTCTTTCCTGGGCCAGCAGATAATTGGTTTGATGAAGATCAGTTTCTTTTCCCCTTTTAGCACACAATGCTTGGCTTTCCCTGTAAAATTTGTGACTACCCTTTTATAAACTCAAAACAACAAATCTCCTTAAAAACGACCAACAAGTCTTTACTGCTTTATCACTGTTTCTCTGTGGTTAAATAAATATGTCAGTGTTCAAGAGTAACTGTGCTTTCTCCCTTAATTAATGTTCCTCTGTGATTTATAAAATATGTTAAGTTGGAAGATTAAACCGTGTTCTTTTCAAACCTCTTTAAAACTGTCAATGGGCCCTTTCCACTTGTCACTGTTGAATTATCTCCCTTGAAATTTATTTTAAACCCTCCCTTGAAATCAAACTCAAGTGGTTTTAAAAGTCATAAATACCTTTCCCAAAGCATGTTGATGTATTGGAGATGAAAACATTGTGGAAAGAATGTTCAGCACCTTTGGAAGTTATTTGGTGACTAGTGTTGATAGTGGCCCGGGTGCCTGGGCACTGGGCCATTCAGGTTGTGAACGCTGCATTCAGAGGATAACACTGGGCACCGGGCATGCATTGAATGGAGAACGTGCCGTGCGGATGGCCTGTCGGGTCGGCCTTGGGCACCAAGCACAGGCGCACCACGCAGCACTACAGGCACGCCGCGCTCTTCACAATTTAACTCTTTCTCTGTCTACAGGCGCACTGCCCGTTGTAAGAGGCGTGTCGTGCTCACCTTGAGCTAAAAAATCTTCACAACCACTCAAGAAATTATTTTGTCTTCGGGAACGATGCTAATGAATGTTGCTTTGAGTCTTTATACTTGGTGAGGGCTTCTTTTTTTAAAAGGCCTTTTCCTCCTTGTTTAAAACGAAAAAAGCTCTCTTATGCTTTTGCAGCCTTTTTAGAGTATTTCTATGCCTTTGTTCATTTACAAAGGAGGAAAATATTTAACAACATTAATGTAGCCCCTTTTGAAAACACCATGTATCCATTATTTTTGAAGTAAGGAGGCCCCTTCAAAAACAATATTTTCCTTACTGTTGTTCATCAAGGAGGTGACCCTTAAAAATTACTAACGTAACTTCTTAAAACTATATAAAAACAACAGTGTTTGTTTTTATTCATATCAAAGTTTTCTTTTGACACTGTGACATGTTTTATCTCCTTGAAGGTTACTTTGAAACTTGGAACATTATGTCAAGGCCTTTCTTATCCTTACTGTCTCTTTGTATGCATATGCAGAAGTCGGTTTAAAAATCAGACTTGGTCTACTCTCTTTGATCTTTCAGATGAGGCTGCCCCAGCCAAAATTTCACCCTTAGATTTAGTTTGAAAGAGTTCTTTATAAACAGAACAATAGATGGCCTTTTGACACCATTATGTCACCTTTGGCCTTTGATGTAGATGATGTTTCTATCCCATAAACTTTGTGATACAAAAATGAAAAGGCCCTCCTTTAATGCAAACACATCTGTTTTAACAGTATGCCCCTGCTTGGCACCATATCACTGTGAGGTTTTAGGGTTTTGAACAAGTGATTGGTACAAGGATAGTATTTTCTGTTTGGACATCATTGAGCCAAATTTTCCTTGACCTTGTTTTTAGGGGTACCTTGAAATAGCTCTTTGACTGAACTTCGCATCCCAGGCTCAAGGAAACATCAGAAGCAGTTGTCTTCTCATGCACTACATGATGATGTGTCCTTCGGAAAACTTATGCAGCACTGACTTTGGAGGAGATACTGGAACACTGGTGATCAGTATTTGTATTCATGTGACTTTGAAGGATAACCTCTGTTCTTTAGGCAACTTTGGCTTTTAAACATGTACTCCTGGTCTCTTTTCATTGCAGCTCTTCATCTGCTTTACTGATGGAAAATATCTTCAATCATGAGAGACCTATTTGAACTTGTCCCTTTGCTCTTATTTGCATACGGTTTATCTTTCAATTACACCCCTCCATAGATGTAAAACATATGACTTTGAACCTTGGAGAGCTCCTTTGGTGTCTTATGGAGTTTTTTGCCTCATCTAAGCATATTCTTTTTAGACAGCAAACATGCTTATCTTCTTCTAATTTGGATATTTGTTGAACTTCTTCTGAACTCAGAAAAAATGACCTCTTAGTGGTGTGCGACCTATGGATGAATCAAGACTTATTTTTGTAGAACGGGAAGACAATCTATGGCTGATTGGTACTAAACAGAGGCTTTTAGCTTAGGACATTTTTGCTAAGGAAAAGACTCCTAAACACCACTATCTAACTTAGGGGAAACTTTCATAGATTTTGATTGTTTTATTAGGCATAATCAGATGGTTTTTGATAAGAAGATCAGGGATAGGAAGGAGACACTTTTTCAAATGTTGGACAGTGAGTTTCATGAGAAACAAGGGGAAAATGATAGCAAAGAAAGAAGGCTAAGACAGCTATAGGCAAGGATATTTTGTTGAAACAAGACATGAGTTGAAAACTGAAGATTGCTCTTATCATAGGCTCATAGGAAGGGCTAGGAAGACAAAAATTTGTTTGGGGTTTTTCTAGATGACAAATTGACATATTGAGATTAGCTTCTAGAAAACTCAGCTAAGGAATCATCAACAACAAGTGAAAAATACTGATGACTAACACTCAACTCAAAGATGACATGGATTAATTATAACTTTAGGTGGTTTATCAACTCTTTAGCAATCATCTTGAGTGTTTTCTCAGCCAATTCATGGAAATCATTTATTCCCATTCTCCTCAAAATTTCATGAGCTCCTTAAGGCCACGATTAATCTTCCTAGGAAATTTCATTAACTCCACTTTGATGGTCTCTCCAACACTTATGACATGATTTATCAAGAAGAAAATCCAACCCCATAATTGCTATGGAAATTCCTTTTTATATTTCCTCATTAGTGCCTCTTCATACTCCTCTTAAAATGTTCATCTCCTCTTAGAAGCGTCTTCTAATTTTCTCAATAATCTGCACCATAAATTAAATAGTAATGCTAGGTAGCACAACACAGGTTTTTTGGATTTGTAGTCCTACTCTTCATTCCATTACATAAAATATATTCATTTATAATTTAGAGTATTAATTTATTACAAAAATCACAGGAAAATCATACTAGGGGTGTCATAAACCCCACCCCCTTAAAGGGAGCACTATCCTCGATTTTATTATCAGTAAATAAAAAATAATTTATCTTCACATACTACTATTAGATCCACTTATTCAACAAATAAAGGATGGGTACTATACCCTTATTTTATCATTCATATCCTAGGTGGCTTCATCGGGTCCAAAGTCCTTGCATTGCACCTAATTTTGGCTTACTAGCTTTCCTTTTCCTATAGTGCTACTCGACTCCATTATTCAATGTTTGTTGTCCTTTATTATCCTTGTTTCTCCAATAAACAATTCCCTACCATTTTCTTCCCGAAACACCCCTAATGTGCTTCTAATTCTAATCAGTGATTCTCACGACCCTTTAAAAAGTAATATCATTTTCTTGTATCCCTTTATTTTCTTCCAAGTCCCTTGGGAAATCTAATTTCCCTTCCATGAAAAAACTCATATTCCAAGTTTAGGCATCCCCTTATATGCTTCTCATTCCCTCAAGTGATCCATTCCTTAGCAAGGATTCCTCTCATCAAAAGGATTTCATAACCAAGTCAAGTCCATGCCTTAATACTTTCATACCAGTCATAGCATGCTTCATGGAAATCAGTAGACACCATTGGGTGCTAGTGTCCCACAATGGACCTGTTCCTAAATTTTTTAATCAGTGTGTCCAATGAACAATCCGATATCTTCAAGCTTCTTCTATTCACCTTGAAGCCAATTCCATCTACCCAAACTATACAATTCTAGGCTTTACTAAATCATAGACTTACATGTCATGATAAATAATCATAATTTTTATGAAATGAATTTAGAAAATAGAATAATCATATTAAAACATAACATAATTCATTACGGAACATAAAATTAAGCCAAATTAAAGCATAGTACTAAAAACATTTCTTTAAACTAATCATCAATACTTATCTATGTAGCTTTATCTTTGATCCTACTGTTAGCCACCAATAAAATTTGTCATATCAAATGGTGGCTAAAATTTTTTTGGAGCCTTAAAGGAACAAGCTTATTGCTAAAAATTTTATCTCTTGAAGACTTATAAAGACATCATGCCCTTGTTTCAATCTTCACTGTTGTTTCCATTTTTTAACTCGGAAATTCTGCTGATTCCATAGAGAAAAGACTGCTGCAAAAGCCATTTTTCCCTTCCCTCCACCTCAAAACTAACCTTCATTTTTCCTCCTCTTTTCCTCATTAAAATCCCTCTATTTTCCCTTTTTTCCATTTCCCCCTTCATAAAATCCACCTTGCAGATTTTAAAACTCCTTTTTTAAACTCTGTCGAAACCTCTAAATCCATCAAAAAACTCTGAAAATTTCATAAAATATACACTTTTTTGTATTACAGGTTTAAGCCCCTTTGGGCTAAGCTCTAACCACTTCCCCACATGTGCCCGTGTGCTAGAACCAAGCACTAAGCCCTTTCGGCGCTTATCGCATCAGAAAAAACAGAGCGTGCAAGTCTATTTGCCATGTTAAAAACTCTGATGCGATTAAGCCCTTTGTGCATAACCCCCGATCTTATTATCGCCTCATATAACCCCATAGCCCTGCAATCGAGTGCTAAAACATTTTTTATTTCCATCTCAGATTGATATTTTCCTTTGTAAAGTCATAAACCCACTTTTTCCTAAGTTTGGTCTAAATGCGCCCATACAATGTTTTTTAATGAAAATGGGTAGATTGAAAAGCCCATGCATCATTTTTTTCGATGTGATTGAGTTCCTTTGTATATACTCCCGGTTTTTTCTTTCCTCCATATAACTTATGCTCAGGACCAAGAGTTAAAGTACCGAAGTGCTAATCGCATCGGAAAAAATCTAAATGGGTAGATTGAAAGACAAAGCCCGACCTTCCGATGTGATTGGCCCTTTATTATATAAGCCCCGGGTCTATTATCTTTCATATAAACCAATGGCCCCACATACGGGCACCAATATTTTTCACACATATATATATAACCCGCCCGATACATAAAACCTTTGTATTTCATAAAATTTTGGGTTTTCATAAGTATTAAAGGGTTTCCACTGTTGCAAGTTTTGAAATAATATCTGCCATTGATCTCAAGCCGATCAAACGGCCAACGCATCATCGCATCAACGATTTTCAAAGGGCGCATTTTGCGTATGTTATTTCCTCTCCTCAATTGGTCATCCTCGATCAATCTAGAGCTGTTGATCTCCTCCCCGCCTTCCCAGATATAACGGCCCACATTTGCTCCGATCATTAACCTTTCCTCCGCCTTCAAACCCCTTTGATTTATTTCCCACCGTCGATCTGATCTGCAGATCAACGACCAGTGCTCAATTGGATTAGTGCCATTCAAAGTTCCTCCCCCACATATCGCATACCTCTGATTGGATCTGGACCGTCCACGTGTCCATATCAAACGGTCCAAATCTCATTTCCCGACTTTAGTTTAAAACATGAAGCCCTGTTCATAATGTTTTTTTGGCCAATCATGGCCGTTGATCTCTGCGGATCAAAGATCCTTCTTCACCCTTTATCCGCCTGTATATTTTTCATTTTAAACCCTAGATTCAATCCCGACCATCAATCCTCACATCCAAAAACCCATAATAAAACCGCTCCCCTTGCTTCCGCCCAGGCATCTATCCGTTATCGCGCTCGTTCTCTACAGTCAGATCTAAGACCCCAGATCCGACGGAACACGCGGAGTTTCACGTAACTTTCAGTGCGGAATTTAATTTCCCAAAATCTGGGCGATATAAGTTGTTTTTCGAAGCCACCTGCTAGGCGGGAACGCATATCGCATTAAAAAAGAAAAAAACCACCTCCCCGCCTTTTTCTCACACAAAAATAGTGGTTTTACCTCCCAAAACCCCCTTTCCCCATTTTTATTATGTTCTATCACGTGTGACTCCCACCATTGATCTCTGCAGATCAACAGCTCAGATCTAATCTGGCCTTGCACTATCGCCCTCCGCTTCTACCAAAGGTTTTCCACACACGATCTCCATCGTTGATCTCATGGACCGATCTCATCCGACGACCCATGATCATCCCAAACCCCCAACTCCATTTTTTATCATTTTTTCTCCACCAAAGGGTTTTTGACCTTATTTCTCGCATTTTCTTTCATTTTCCAAATAATGTGACTCCTTCGCATTATTGTTTCACTTCTAATCCTTACCGTTGATCTTCATGGTCGATTATAGATCAACGGTCCTAACTTAATTCTTCCTCCATTTTCTCCCACTACTCCTTTTCTTAACCTCCGCTAATGGATCTCCACCGTTGGAGGCTGCCATCTAACGGCCATGCTCATCCCCACAACTTCCGAAGCAGTTAACTCCAATAACGCAGGATTTCTTAATTATTTTTTAATTTTGCAGGTGTTTAAAGGTTTTTCCATTATATTCAAGAAAAGCTAAATGCTGGGGGTGACGATTCTTATACCTTTGATTCATAAAAGAGAAGCCATTCACAGGATTCCACGCCACATTTCATCAATGCTTCATGGGCATGGATGTCGTACGAACCCTTTTCAGGTCTGCAAATCAACAAGACACAGTGTGATTTAATCAAATTAAAAGAGTATCAGTGTTGAAGACAAAACACAGCAGAATTGAAGATTGAAGATGAACTCCATAGTTTAATTGATTACGGATAGGATTAATTATCAAAAGCCTAATCCTTCAAATTAAAACAAAATTAAAGAAAATCAAAATATTTATCAGTCATGAAGGCCTCCACCACCACAACAGAGGCTAATTGATTCCTCTCAGCTACCACAAAGCCACCTATTGCCTCACAAGAATTCAACAGAGGCTGAGTTATGATCAGAAAAGAAGATATATGCCTTAGCACTGTTGAGGAGTTAATTCTTCCAAAGGAACTTAATGCAAAAAATATCAGAAAAGTTACTTCAACATGAAACAAAGCCTCAGAAGTCAACAAAAGCTCCCACTGAGCTTAAATCTTAAATGTAAAACAATTAAATGAGACAAACATCTGTAAGCTTCTTCATCGAGCCCCTCAAAGGTCGAGAAGCATTAAGTCTATATTAATTGACGCAGGTGATATTTTATCAGATCCCACCTCCTCATTCCTTCTATAAATACTCCTGTAGAAAATGAGGAAATGTTGGTTGCTGAACTTTGAAATATACTTGAGCTTGAGACTTCTACTTGTAAATAGTGTTCATGGGCTCTTGAAGCTCTGCTTGTGATAGAATAGTTAGGCTGAGAAGTGAAGATGATTGCTAACCTGAAACACTGGACTTAAAGCTGTAACTGGTTTGAAGCATCAATACAAGCTGATTTATGCGATCATGGTCTATGTCGACAGTGATGTTATTTCTTGTTGTAAGTTGTTATTTTATTTCTATTTTCACTTTGTCCATCTTCTCTGATAAAGAAAAACAAGCATAGAGTTAGGATTTACTGTATATCAGTACCCTTCTCTGACTGATAAGCTTTATCTTAATGCTTTCTTCTAAATTGTGTTGTTTAGGAATGATTTAATTCAGTTTAAGCAGTTAGGAATGTTGGCGTTCCCTCATCCTACTTTCTTAGCTAAATATTATTCTTGAATGTTATTTCCATTTTATGTTAAGTAGAGATGAACTAAGGAAGTTATGGTGAGCCCTGTCCTAGTTTTATCCCAAAATAATATCTAAAATTTTCCCTAAGAATGTGTCAAAATCTGGCTAGTTTCGAAGTACTTACCAGATCTTAGACATTTCTTTGTTATCATTTGTGTTTCCCTTTGTGTTTTATATGTTTTCTATTGAAAGTATATCAAAATCTGTCTAGTTTCAAAGTACTTACCAGATCTTAAATTAATTTTATGTCTTTCTTAAGTGTATGTCAAAAGCTAGCTAGTTTCAAAGTACTTACCAGATCTTAGGTTGCTCTTTGTTCTTCATTTGTTTAAATTCCCCTTCTTGTTGTATCATTTCATTCCATAAATCAAACTTTAAAGAGATCCTTAGACATATATGACTTTCCCCATGGACCACTCTTGCCTCTTGCTATTTCAATTAAATCCTATTATGACTCCATAACCCAATGGACTAAAACCAACAATCATCTATCTTTTTGGCCAAATCTTGTCCTGATTGCTTGCAACTTCACACCTTTGAAACTCTTTTCATTTATAACTTTCCCCTTAAATAATAATCATGCTCAACGATCCAAAACAAAAAAAAAACCTTGGACCTCATAACTATCCTAATATCATTACCCAAAATCTTTTAAAGATAAATCCATCCTTGCACTTATTGGAGATATCCCTCTCCGGATTTAGGAGGGCTAGATCCTAGAATCCAAAAGTGGTTGAAATAATGTTCTCCCTCCAGTCGGAATTTTTCCAATCTTGCTGATTACAGGGTGCCAACATTTCTGGCGACTCCGCTGGGGACTTGAGACGAATTTTCATCTTAGGTTCCCTTAAACAATTAATAAAACCTTGTGAGTAAAAAGCAGCCTTTTCAAGCACTACCAAGTAATGGTAATCATGGTAAAACTTGTTTGAATCAGTGACAAAATAGGAAAACCATAGGATTCTCATAAGAGTTTATCAAACCTTGAAGGATCAGCTGGCTTCGCCATAAGAGTAGACTGCTTTTGTATCATAACTGTAGCTAGGTTCTAAAATAGATTTAGAACACTCTTAACAACCAATAGCACTAAAAATAACTCAAAATACTCAAAAATATTTCAGATTGGTATTTATTAAACATGGTGGTGGACCATAAAACCTTTTACCTCCAAAAGAGCTAAAAAAATCCACTTGGTGACTCCACAATCTTAAACATACCTTAAGACTCCACTGGGAAGAATCCATATCATTATGACATCATTCGAACTCAGTTAGAGGACTGTAGGATTAAAATTTGTGTAAAAAATATTAGTTGACCTCTTAAAGACTGTCTTATTTGGTTGAAATTTTCTTGTTTATTTGGGTCTAAAAACACAGCATAGTGGCTCCTAGAAAGATTCATAGTATAGCCTATCCTGACCCTAACCCACCTGAAATAGTTGATAACCCTGAAAGTATTCTTAGGAAGTCTCCTAGGATTAAATCTTCAACTGTTTTCAGATCACCCTTGAGAGCTAATTCAGTTCCTGAAAATCTTGCAGCTCTTCAACAATCACAAGTAGACTTAAGAAATCCATTTAGAACTAGGTCTCTTGATGATTTAGATCAGCTAGATTCTGAGTCTTCACTTTCATCTCCTGAAACAAGTGAACATCCTGGTAGTAGAGAAACAACACCACCCGATTCACATTTCCTTTCAAATTTAGGTTTTTTTCATCCAAGATCAGCTCAACAATCTATTCTTCGTCCATCCACGTCTATTCATCATACATCCACTTTCCAAACCACTCCACTCCAACCCACTTTTCCTTTTGTTAATACACCTCTTGTAAATCCACCTCAACCACATATCATGGCAGCATGGTATGCCCCCTTAGTCCTTCTTGTACCATTATTCAATCTTCCACAGGACTATCAATCCAAAATTCCATTATATGATGCTAGTAATGCTACTACTACATCACAACATGTGGATAAGATGAATGCCTACTTTGACATAAATGAAATTGATAATGAATCTGTCAAACTAAGAATTTTTTCTCAAAGTCTGGGGGGAGAGGTAAGAAAATGGTTTAAAGGCTTATCCCCCCATAGTATTAATGATCTTCAAGCCTTCCATCAGACTTTCTTAAAAAAATGGGAAGTGAAGAATAATCCTCTCCAAATCCTCTCTGATTACAAGAACCTCCACAGAAACACTGGGGAAAGTGTACAAGCTTACTGCACTAGATTTAATAGTGTGTATAATGCACCTCCCCCAGATCTGAAACCTCCACAAGGCTCAACATTAAACAATTTTACTGAAGGGTTCAACCCTGAAATGGCTTATCAGCTGAGAGAAAGAGACCCTTAAACCCTTGAAGATATGCAAAAAGGGGCTCTTGCTGTAGAAGTTAATTTGATGGAGAAGAGAGAAAGAATGAAGAATGAGAAGAAAGTGTCATTCAGGGAGGAATCCATACCTTCTACTTCCAGCTCAAAGATGGAAAGAATGATGGAGGAGATGATGAAGAGAATGAACATCTTTGAGAGAGCACAAGCAAGTCAAAACCAAAATGCTCCTCAAAACATAAACCAAAACCAAAATCAGAATTTCAGAAGGAACCAACCTCCAAACAGACCTAGGGAAGATGACCAACAGATCACTCCTCCCTTTCATCAAAACTATGTAAGTGAGGTTGAAGAAACAAATGAGCAAACAGAGGAGGATGATATCAAGATGCTGGGAGTAGATAATGATGACTTTGAGGTTCACTATGATAGAAAACAAGGTTTTTACACACCATATGATGAAAAAATAGATGATGATGAAAGTTATTATCAAGACATGGATAATGTCATCATAGAATCTCAAAGAGAATATGACCTTAGAAGTAAAACCAGTCAACAAACTCCCAACACCAAAACCTCTGACAAATCTTCACAAAACAACACTGCAAGTAAACCAAAAATTGTTAAACAGAAAGACAAGACAGTGAATATGAATTCTGATAAAGGTAAAGAGAGAGGCACTCAAAACATTACAAAACAGAGTGCAGACCTTAGTAGTACTAACACTTCAGCTAGTACTCTTTTTAAAACAATTTTGTCAAATGTAAATAAAACAAATCAACAAGCTGATGTTGCTAATAGAATGGCAGCTAATAAGGCTGAGACAAGTACTTCAAAGAATCAATTTCATTTCAACCTGGAGTAGGAAATTTCCAAAATTAAAATCTTTGTTCCCTTGACTGAGTTAGCTGCCCAGAATGTATATATGACCCAAATATTGAAGGCTTTAAACATTGAAGAGAATAATGACACAGTCAATCTTAATGATGGCTAGCCAGAGCTTATTTTTGGTCCAAATATTGAGGGTAAGTATCAAGAGGGACCTGTTCCTCCCTTTTATGTAAGTTTAAACATTCATGACAAGATTTTTCACAACGCTATGCATGACTCAGGGGCTTCTCATAATTTAATTCCTAAAGCTGTAATGGAGATCCTAGGTCTAGAAATCACCAGACCTTATAAAGACCTTTACTCCTTTGACTCGAGCAGAGTAAAATGTCTAGCATTAATCAAAGACCTTTGTGTTAACTTAGCACAGATTCCAGCCAAATGCTTAGTCATGGATATTGTTGTGGCTAATGTTCCCCCAAAGTATGGAATGTTGTTATATTGGTCTTGTGGGGCTAAGTTACAAGGAACTATGTAGATGGACATGACCTATGCAACTATCCCTATTTTCAATCAAACAAGAAGACTTTACAGGGAATCCCATATTAAATACACAGTTACAAGCCAAGACAAACCTCAAAAATCTCCTCTGTATTCTGTAAATACAGGCCTCGATTCTTTTATCCTGTTTAACAATGAATCTTTCACCGAACAGGTGACTTTGACTGAACTGATGGCCGATAGAGAGGAATAAGAGCACAACACAGAAGTGCCGAAATAGTTTGCTGCTTTTGAAAACCTTAGCAAACCAAACACTGTTATTGAGCTACAATTCATGCGTCCTTCACTTTTTAACCTTGACAGTCAACAAAGAAACCCTAAATGCAGTGAAAAAAATGAGGAGTTGAAACAAATTCAACTAAGTGCCGATACTCATGAACAATCAGAAAGCACGTTAGTTGAGGAGGACAGTAACCAAGAAGAACCTCAGACTAGTCCTCTATGGAGTATGCACTTTGATGGGTCATGCGCTATAACTAATGCTGGTGCAGGTGTCTGGATATGCAACACTGAGAACAACCACACAGAGAGCATTTCTTGTATATTAAACTTCCAGTGTTCAAATAACATAGCGGAATATGAATCCCTACTTTTAGGCTTACATTTGTTGAAAAAATTAGGAGCCAAAAGAATTAAAGTGCATGGGTATTCTAAATTAATCATTAGGCAAGTCAATGGAGAATACAATGCAAATCACCCAAGACTTAGGGCCTATCGAAATGATGTCGTGGACCTTTTAAAAAAATTTAAGGAATCTCAGATAATTTTTGTCCCAAGAAAAATAAATATCACGGCCCATAACTTAGCTTTCGTGGCTAGAACATGCTTAATGCCATAGGAAACCAAAGAATGCACAACTCAAATTAAATTCAGACCAGCCGTTCCTGATAACGAAAAATATTGGCAAGTGTTCGACGGAGACAAACAAATAGAAGACTTCATGCAGTTCAGAAACGAATTTGAACTACCAAGTTCAGATTCAGATTATGAAACAGACTGCCCTAGTGAAGAAAATTTTCTTGGTGAAGACGAACCCTCTCCTGAGCCTGCTGATATAAATATACTATCTAGAAAACTTGAAAACAAAACAAAGATGAGTGCAGAGTTAGAAACAAAGGATATAGAAACTCTGCAGTCCAAAGATCAGAGTTTGCCTAAGGGTCTGGCCCCTTTAGAAGAGTTGTTTTATTTTAACGATGTGGCCAAGAAGCCAAAAATGGAGCCTGTAGAGATTGAATTTGAGGAGTGAAATATAGGCAGTGAACTAAAACCTATGATGATTAAAATTTCTAAGACTTTACCAGCTCACGTTAAACTCAAATACATGCAGTTGTTTAAAAAAATTTATGATGTTTTTGCATGGAGTTACGAAGATCTTAAATCCTATGACACTGAAATAATACAACACAAAATCCCTCTCAAGGAAAACCAAAAACCATTCAAATAGAAACTGCGTAGAATAAACCCTGTACAACTGCCTTTGGCTGAGAAGGAAATCAAGAAAATGTATGAAGTTGGTATTATTGTCCCTATTATATATTCTGAATGGGTGTCTAATCTAGTGTTAGTGAGGAAGAAAATAGGAGAGATCAGGCTTTTTATAGACTTTAGAGACTTAAACAAAGCTTCATTGAAAGACAACTACCCTTTGCCTAAGATGGATCATATATTACAAAAGGTAGTTGGTTCTAGAATAATTTCTTTTCAAGATGGCTATTCAGGGTATAATCGGATTTTAGTCCACCCTAATGATCAACTAAAGACAACATTTACTACACCTTGGGGCACCTTCATGTATGTAAAAATTCCCTTTGGTCTAATGAATTTTGGTGCAACTTTTCAGAGAGCCATGGAAATAGCATTCTTGGAAGAATTGGGCTGCTTCATCATTATATATCTTGATGATGTTACTGTGTTTTCAAAGACAGATGAAGATCACTTAGAACATTTAAGAAAAGTTTTTGAGAAATGTAGAAAGTTTGGGATATCTTTAAACCCTAAGAAAACACTATTCGGTCTCCAAGAAGGTAAACTTCTTGGGCACATTATTTCTGAAGAGGGTATTAAGATAGATCCAAAGAGGATTGAGGCCATATTGCAAATCTTTCATCCTTGAAACATCAAGGAGTTGCAGTCTTTCATCGGAAAGATTAAATTTTTGAGAAGGTTCATATGCAACCTGGCTGAGCTCCTTAGGAATATAACAAATATGTTGAAGAAGGAGCAAGGGGTAAAATGGACCTAGGAAGCAAAGAAGTCCTTTGAGCTAGTGAAACAAGCATTAACCAAAGCATCAGTTCTAATCAGTCCTGATTTTTCAAAATATTTTTATATTTTGTCATTTGCGTCAGAACATACAATAGCTATTTTCCTTCTACAGAAAAATCCACAAGGACAAGAGTAGCCTATTGCATTCTTTAGAAAGGCTTTGAGGGATGCCCCTCTGAAGTATAACATTATGGAAAAGCAAGCTTTTTCTTTGGTTAAAGCTTTAAAAGACTTCAGAGTATACATTTTGCACTTCCATATCATTGCCTTTGTCCCAAATTCAGTTGTGAAAGACATTCTAACACAGGACCCAGATGGTAAGAGAGGTAAGTGGATTGTTTTTGTTCTTGAATATGATTTAGAGATAAAACCCACTAAACTCATCAAAGGCCAAGGTCTAGCTAAGTTGATGGATGAATCCAATTTTAAAGTTCTTGATATTAATATGATTAATGCTTTACATGAACAAGAGGAAATATCGACTTCCATTGTTGAAGACCATTTTATGAATTCCTCTTGGTATAATGATATTCTTTATGTGTTGCTTAATTTGAATACGCCTCCTAGTTTGAAAAAAACAAAGGCAAGGTTTTTGAAGTTAAAAGCTGTAAACTATTGCATTATAGATAGATGTCTTTATTGGAAAAATGCAAGTGGTATATTGCTTAAATGTTTGCCCGAGTATGATGCAGAGAAGGTTAAGCACGAGTTCCATGAAGGGGAGTGTGGAGGCCATTTATACTGGAAGACAACAGCCAACAAAATCTTCAGGGATGGTTACTATTGGCCTACTCTTTTTCTTGATGTACATAAGATGATAATTGCTTGTCATAACTGTCAACTTTTTGAAGGCAAAAGGAAGCTTCTACCCCTACCTCTGCATCCTGTTATCACTCAGGTTTTCCTAGAAGTTGTGTAAGAGGAAAGTATACCCGAGGTAACCACAAACCAACCTTCAGATGCAGAATCTAGCCAATCTGCATCCAGAGAGGGCTCTCTCTTTATGATTTATCTTTGTTCTTAGAAGGTTTTAGGCTAGTTATAGATCCAAGAGTTTGTTTTGAAAAATGGTGGAATCCACAAACTAAGGGCAAGGTTGAAAGTTTTCAGTCCATTGGGCCATGGAGTCAAAGGATGGCTTTACTGAATTTCTATTCTACGCACAAGATGGCTTTACAGGGAAAGATAGCTAGACAGAGAACAATCCTTAAAATTTAAAGTGGATGGGATGATTTTGAAGGGATGAAAGACAACTAAGAATCTTTCACCATGTTCAAAAGAAAGAAATGAGATGATTACAAACAAAGAGCAATGAAGAATTCTTTATTATAGTAATCAACAATGTTTAAATTAGCAAAGCAAGAGCATTTAAGAATTCATGCTTATAACCAATTTAGAGGAAAACATTAAGAACAATCACATTTGAAATCAGAGTACAATTAAGTAAATTCTGATTCAATCCTTTATGTAAATTATTCAAAAATGGACATAATGACATTATAAACTGATATAAAACTTAAGACAAAGGGTAGAAATAGTTATTGAACTGCATTCCAACACATGAATCCTGCAAAAAGTCCTGAAGCTTCAAATCGTCATCCAGTAAGCCACGAATAAATTTCTCCAAAATGCTTTTATTCTGAAAACCTCAATGTTACAGCAAAGTAATAGAATCCACCCCAAATTCTTCCAAGAGTGGAGTATTTATACAAATTATAAACTAAAATATCTTGAAACAAATATCAAAATTGGTTCACAAATCTCTCCAACTATTTTACATAAATAGAACTTAATTAAAGGACACTCAAACTAATGCATCTATTTGGCACTATTTTGTATGGATAGGTGATGACAAAGAGAATAATTTGAATTTGATCCAACTCTTAGTTGATGATGAGGCATCCAAGTCACTAACTGCTTCCTTTCTTTGTGCAATCTGCTCCAACAATTCTGCAAACTTGGGGTCCAATGATATCTTTTTATTTCTCAATCCGTAATATATATGTAAAAAGTGAAAGCGGTTATTGTAGATAAATATGTTGGTGAGATAAACCTCTTTCAGTTTCCCAAAATTCCTCTCCAGATATGCATAATAGTCTCTGTAAACAATATGTGTAAAACAGAGTTTTACAGAGTCTGAAAAATGTCCTGTAAATATGCGCATGTATCTCTCATTATAAAAACATTGTACCAAAACTGAGATAGGTTTTTTTATATGGGTCTCTTAGGAACACAAACCTCCTTCAGTTGTGTATGAAGTATTTTTTATTGGCCACAATACTCTCTATAAAATGATGACTTGAACTGGGATTTTCTGCAAAAAGTGTTTTCCAACATTGTTTAATATTTCCAAAACCATAATGGCTGTTAGAAAAGTGAGAGAGGTTTTTGTAGATGTCCCTCTTAAGAACATAAACCTCCTTCGGTTTTTCAAAATTCATCTTGTATTGGTCACAATATTTTCTGCAAAACAATGACTAAAACACGCAATTTCTGCAAAAATGTTCCTTCTTGTTATGTTTTTTCATCTTTTTACTTTCTTGCTCTTTTGACTATTTTACTTTCACTTTAGACAAAATTCACTATTGGTGAAAGTATTCTCATCTCTTTTTACCATTTTACTGTCTTTTGTATTTACTTTTACTGTTTACCTTTGACTGCTCTGTAACTTCATTTTAACTTTCACTAACTTTTACCTGATACACTTTAACCACTGATACTCTTTAGCTGTTATGCTTTCTAACCTCTGTTTGAATAGATTTGATAAAAATATTGGAGTAAAAAAATCTTATGACTAGTATTAAGACTGTTTATCCAAGGATGTGATCTTCTGATCACCTCTTCAGGGGACAACCGAGTAGATTTTTCAAGCAATTCCCCAATGAACAAGGGAGTGAGGTTTTGACCAGGTTCAAAATGTAGCATTGCATTGATGGCCCGAGGAGTGATAGGGAACAGAACACTCTGGTCAGGGTACATTACTGCTCTTTGAGTTGGATCATAGTTAGAATGGCAGTAGTGGATAATTTCTGGGAAAATAAGGACTGAGCGGATGAGATATCTCGGGAGATTGGATTCCCACAACCCAATGACATCTTGCCCCTTCGAATAATCGTCTCTGTAGCGACAATAACTCAGAAGGGGGCTTTCATCAAAATGCAAGTCTTTAATCTGAAAATATTTATCCACTAAGGGCGAATATTCTAACTCTCTGTGGGGGGGATTCAGTGGAGTTACATTCAAGGCTGCCGAGGCTTCCATTTTGGTTCTTGTGGGTTCAAAATGGAAGTTTCTGGGTTTTTTTACAAGCCGGGGCGTGATTTCAGTTTAAATGAAGGAAATTAGCACAATTGCAGTTTCAGGGGAACAATTCACAGTTTTTAGACCTCAGGGAATGATCTCAGTGATAAGATTTAATCACTAATCCAGTGGAAAGCAAGGAAAACAGACTTTCTTTTGAAGTTCGAAGTGCTATAGGATAAATACCTATTCTTGGAGGAAAGCTGGCTTTTAACAGGTATCAGGCGGTAGCAGGAGGATGCTTGAACACAGGTCTAGCGGAATTCTGGAGCGAAATTGGATAGAACAGTGAATTCTAGTGAAAATTTGAATTTTGCAGCAGAAGGCGCAGTCGCGTTCAAATGATGAAAATGACATAAAAAACACGAAAATTTGTTTTATTTCCAAAGTCAAAAAGGGATTTTTAGTTTTTCGAGGAATGACGTCACTTTAGTACGGGCTGACGTGTGGTGGGGGTCGGGTGGTAAGCGGTTAGTCTCCGCACCGCTTATTGGCAAAGGTGGTTTTTAATGCGAGGGCAGCGATTCCATTGGGCGATGGACGCGTGGCCGGTGGACTATTTCAATACCGCCATTTCCCGCGCGTTAAAGTGCTGACAAGGGACGACTAGCGGGATTGATATGGAGCATTGATATGTGGAGAGGCGATCTAACGGTGGAAAGGACGGGGAGATGGCGGGGTATTATCGTGTGGGCCCGGCGGGGTTTTAAACGCGATTTAACTTTTTAAAACATCCCGGGGGGCGTCTAATAGGCGGAAAAAGGTTATTAATTAGTCCTGATAACTAATTAATCCCATAGTTATAAAGGGTCGGGGTAAGGAACCTTGCGCGCGGGTATTACAGTTAAAGTGTCGGGTGGGATGCCAGGTGGATGAGCCACGATAGCATGGGGTTTTTCCAAAGTTTTGGTTTAAAAAATAAAACTTCGGGTTTTATCCTTTTTTGTGTTAAACATATAGAATTATATGTTTAAATGTTGTTTTGATATTTATTATTATATGGTAATAAATAAACATTATTTAACTACCATAAGGGGCGGGACTATTATATAAGGGTATATTTAACCAAAGGGCGTATGATGCGGGTTTTCAATGATTAATTGGGAAATAAATACTTTGGTTAAAATATAATAGAGGGGTTTTTTGGGATATTAATTTAAAAGGAGTTAAATACTTAGGATAAGGCATTTTCACTAGGGATTTAATAACTAGAGTTTAAACATTAATATGACAAAGGGACAAGGGAACTCAAAATACTTTGCACCTCTAAGAAAGTGACAATTTGTGAAGTAAATTACAATATATCATCTTCAACACTTAAACTTAGAATAGTAAGTTATTTTGAGGAATTTTATGGAAGTTTTGCATGATTTTCCTAAGCAAAATGGGATTTTACTTAGGAAAAGGTTAAAGGTGAATGATTATAATGATGGATTATCTCAAGTACTTAGGTCTTTTTGATCATTAGGCCGAGGGTCCGGTCCCTCCAAAAGTCAAGGAAATGCCTTGAGCCCTTTTGATCTCCAAGTACCTTAGTACTTTGGGGGAAATTAGTAAAACTTTAAGGGGAAAGTGATGAGGGAAGTTAATGATTTTGACTTTGCTTGCTGTGATTTTCCAGTGTATTTCCTGCTTCAGTATTTGTGATGAAAGTAAAGGATCAAAAACATTTAGCGGCATCATTCATCAGATAAAACTTTGCAACACCATCTACCTACCCTATCTACTACTACCATTTTCTCTTCTTTATTAGGGTGCATTTAGACTTGCAAACCCTTTTCAACCTTTTCTTTTTACATGATAAATCTATCTATTTCTACACTTATTACATCCAAGGGCTCAGATTAAACTGTTGAGCACCTTTTAATAACTCTACCTATCTACTTATCTTCCAAGATTAAACTGTTTGGTCAGATATTTATTCTCTATTCTATAACATGAAATTGAAATATGAATAAGTCAAGTTTAAACAGTTTGACCCTTCATAAATTGTGGCAAAGTTTGACAAGTTGCACACAATTACTTATTTACAAAAAAAATGAAATAGTAGTGGCATTTGGATTTGCACACTTTCCTTGGTCTATTTTTGTTTGGGGTTCATTTCTTTCACT
Source organism: Pinus albicaulis (assembly GCA_034641835.2). Classification (NCBI taxonomy): domain Eukaryota; kingdom Viridiplantae; phylum Streptophyta; class Pinopsida; order Pinales; family Pinaceae; genus Pinus; species Pinus albicaulis. The sequence goes on from CM076581.1 coordinate 1,660,518,323, forward strand.
TTTTTTGACCACTTTATTTTTTCTTACCCTTTGATTTTTCTTTTAGGGTATACCCTCTTTACATTTTTTGAATTTTTTGATTTTTTGGTTTTTTCAAGAATATGGAACACCTTTGCTCAAGAAAAAGGTTTGAACATATTCCATAGTTCAATCAAGACAATCATGAAAAATGACACCTATTGGTATAGGAGTCTAACACATCCAATCACTGTTGAAGCTCCTTTTCAATAGTGGGGACTTGAGTTCATAGGTGAAATCCATCCACCATCCTCTGCCCAGCATATATGGATTCTCACTACCACATACTACTTCACTAAATGGATAGAAGCCATCCCTTGTAGGCAAGCCAATGATTCTGTTATCATAAAATTCATGGAGAATAATATTCTCTCTAGATTTGGCTGCCCTACCAAGATCGTCACTGATAATGCAACAACATTTGGATCAAACAATATGGTTGAGTTCTGTCACAAGTATCAAATAACATTGGGGCATTCCATGACGTATTACCCTCAAGGTAATGGACTTGCAGAATCCTCAAACAAGAGTTTAGTGAACATAATAAAGAATTTGTTGGAGGACAACAAAATGCCTTGGCACACAAAGCTTGTGCATGCACTTTGGGCTGACAGATTAACTTTGAAGAAATCTATTGGTATGTCACCCTACCAGCTTGTGTATGGAACTGATGCAATATTTCCCACCAGCCTTGGTGTGCCAGTTATGAAGTTCATTCAAGAGATTCAGTCTGAAGATAATGACATGATCAAAAGGATAAATCAGACTATTCACCTTCAACAAACTAGAGAGGAGGTTTATAACAAAGCATTACAGAAGCAAGACAACATCAAAAAGATTTTTGACAGAAGAACAAAGGCCAAAAATTTCAATGTTGGGGACAAAGTTTTAAAGTGGGACTCAAGGAGGGAAGACAAGGGCAAGCATGGAAAATTTGAGAACTTATGGCTTGGCCCTTACTTCATTCATTCAGCTACTGGTAATAATGCCTTTTTCTTACAAGATTTGAGTGGAGCAGAATTGTTTGGGGGTCCTATCAATGGAAGGATGCTTAAGCATTACTTCTCTTGATCCATGATATGTTCTGAAAGCCTTCTTATATTTTTTCTCATTATAAATATTTCACCCATTATTGCATTCAAAGTTAGAAAACCAAAAATACAAAAAAAAGTCAAAAAGAGAAAAGAGGGCAGATTGCAAAAATAAGAGAGGTATAGCCCCATACCAAAAAAGAGAAACAAAATCTGAAAATGTGCAAGCTTAAATGCCACTCCTGAAAAACACACTTCTAGTTAGTCAAACAACCTAATCTTGACTAATTAGTTTTAAATTTACTGCTGATAGGGTAGTGAATTCGATTTGCCAAACTATTTAATCTTGGCTTATCAGTAGGTAGATTAGGATAGAAATTAAAGGTTCAAACATGCTCAAAATCTGAACCTAAGTTTCAAAAGAGAGATGACACAAATCTGTTTTAATTTCTGAGTCAAAACAGAGGTAAAACTAGTTCTAATCAGCTCAAAATCTGAACCAGGGAACAAGCAAGAACAACTCAAATAAAAGTCAAAACAGAGCTGTAAAAAGATGAAGGAAGGGCTTTGAACTTTCAGATCTTAAGCCTTCCATTTTGATTTAATTTTCTGCAAAATAATATCTATGTGCAGCTTGGTTTTTATGCCATAGATCAGCAACAAGTTAGACTGTTCAATCCTGACTTGTATGCTTTTAAATTTCTGTTTTAGAAATTAGAGAATAAAAATCTGTTAGACTGTTTAATCCTAACAGATTAGTAGATGAGGTAGAGAAGCATACGAACTCAACAGTTTAATCTGAGTTCATGGAGAAATAAGGAGTAGAATTAGATTAGTTTTATGTTTTCAAAAGAATAAAATGTTGTAAAAAGAGTTTGCCAATCCAAGTGCACTCTAAAGAAGAAAAAATGTTAGATCAGTAGGATTGGGTAGGTAGAAAGCTTGTGTTGATGAATATCCATTGTTTTTTCATGGTTGCTAATATTGTCCAGAGAAAAATAATAACATCCAAGGAAAGAAAGAAAAACCAATGGATGAGGCACTAATCAGCCTCCCAGAGAATGCAAGTCTGAAGTTCTTGATGCCTTCAAGAAGGCACCATCCCCAAGTGGAACCATTGTTAGCCACCAATAAAATTTGTCATATCAAATGGTGGCTAAAACATTTTTGGAGCCTTCAAGGAACAATTTTATTGCTAAAAATGTTATCTCTTGAAGACTCATAAAGACATCATGCCCTTGTTTCAATCTTCACTGTTGTTTCCATTTTTTAACTCAGAAATTTTGTTGATTCCATAGAGAAAATACTGCTGCAAAATCCATTTTTCCCTTCCCTCCACCTCAAAACTAACCTTCATTTTTCCTCCTCTTTTCCTCATTAAACTCCCTCTATTTTCCCTTTTTTCCATTTCCCCCTTCATAAAATCCACCTTGCAGAGTTTAAAACTCATTTTTTAAACTCTGTTGAAACCCTCAAATCCATCAAAAAACTCTAAAAATTTCATAAAAAATAAACCTTTTGTATTACAGGTTTAAGCCCCTTTGGGCTAAGCCCTACTTCCCCACATGTGCTCGCATGATGGAACCAAGCGCTAAGCCCTTTTGGCACTTATTGCATCAGAAAAACAGAGTGCACAAGTTTATTTTCCATGTTAAAAAATCCGATGCGATTAAGTCCTTTGTGCATAACCCCTGATCTTATTATCGCCTCATATAACCCCATAGCCCCGCAATCAGGCGCTAAGACATTGTTTATTTCCATTTCCGATTGATATTTTCCTATGTAAAGTCATAAACCCACTTTTTCCTAAGTTTGGTCTAAACGTGTTAGGTCCCTATATCACTAGTATAGCCCCTTATTATTGTTAGTGTAAACCCCTTATTGTTATTATTGTACCCTTGTAACCCCCATTTTGTTATTATTGTGCCCTTAAATTATTATTGTTAGGTCGGCTAGGATACATTGTGGCCCACTAGGATTACATTATGGCCCCATGGACTCCTATATATAGAAAGGAGGTTTTGTGAATTGTATCATCCAAGAATTGTTCATTTATGTAATGTATTGGAGGTTTCCCCCTCGAAGTGGCTCATTTCTAAGGCGTTTATATCTCTTTTCTTCTCTTTTTGGAGCTGGTTACACAACATTTGGTATCGGAGCTTTGGATTCTAGGGTTTCGCTGCTCCAAACAGGTCATCGTGGAATTTTCGCTATAACTTTTTTTCTACGAAGTTTCAGAAGCTGAAATTTTTAGGGTGCGAAGAAAACATCCTGAGGAAGCTTGTATAAAAATTTCAGAGTTTGGTTCACAATAATTTCGGAGATATGATCTGTGGAAGTCAGGTATTTTTTCAGGCTCCTAAACAGGTCATCGTGGCATTTGCGCTATAAATTTTTTTCTACGAAGGTTCAGAATCTGAAATTCATATGGTGCGAAGCTGAAATCCTGAGGAAATTCATAAAAAAAATTCAGAGCTTGGTTCGCAATATTTTTGGAGATATGATCTGTGGAAGGTAGTGCTTTTTCAGGCTCCTGAATTTCATCTCAAAGAGGTGATCGTGGGAAAAGTTCAATAACTCTCTCTCTGAATATTGGATTGGAGTGCCGTCAAAAGTGGTCACAAGTACACGGCCTGTAGTTTCTTCGCTATCAATTTCAGAGACAAAGGACAAAACAGTGACACGTGGCAAGTCGTACAAGTTCGCTCTACTAAACCAGTCCAGAATTAGGTCATTGTGGGAGATTGGACACAAGTTTGTCTTGGAGAATCCAAATCAGGTCAGACCTGTGGCATTTGAAAGAAGCTTCAGAGATCTACTACAGGGCTGAATTTCAGATATCGAATATTTTCAAATACAGAGATAATTCAATTTCAATATCGAGCTCCTAAAAGCTAGTAAAAGGTGTGTATTTTTTTTTCCGAATTGCATAAGTCTTGTTTGAAGAATCAAGTTGAATTGATTCCAAGGGCATATTGTAGAATAGATATCAATATTGGATTCTAAAATGGCCCCTAAAAAGAATTCAACACCCATTAAGCCTTCAGAAGGCTCTACTATGACTCATGAAGATGAAGAATTGCAACATGATCTATCAAAATTACAAGAGCAAATGCAACAATTTTCACTCTCGCAAAGAGCAACAAAAAATGAAATGGAAGTTTTGAAGAAAGGCATGGAAGTGAAGATGGACAGTTTGAAGAAAGGCGTGGAAGCTAAGATGGATGACATGAAAGAAAACATGGAAAACATGAAGAGTGATCTAAAAGCATACATGGAAGGCTTGATGACAAGCTTAAAACCAGAAATGATTCCTAATGGCGGAAATATAGGAGAAGAACCTCCTGATGAGAACAAAATAAATGTTAATTGTGATTTCATAAACTCGAATGTTGGCGGGAAGAACCACCATATTCCAAAAATGGATATGAGGAATTTTGATGGAAAGGATCCTGTAACATGGATACTACAGATGGAGCAATATTTTGATCTCCATAACGTGCAAAACACACAAAGGTACGCATTGCAACTTTACATTTAGAACAAAATACATTTGTATGGTATCGATGGCTTTGCTCCCGTAAAAAAATTGTCACTTGGTCAATTTTTACGGAGGAAATGATAGCACATTATGAGGATACAAAGAGCAACACCTTCTTTAGCCAATTGATAAATCTCGAACAAAAGGGTTTAGTGGGGGAGCACATTGAGGACTTCCAAAAATTGAATATAAGGGTAACTGATATTCCAGAGGAACACAGGATTGATCTCTTCATAGGCACTTTAAAGGATAACATCCAACATGAAGTTCGCGTTTTGGAACCTGATTCATTGGAGAAGGCATTCGGGTTGGCAAGAAAAGTTGAATGTAAAATTATGGCGACAAGGAAGCCTACCACTCAATTCTATAAAGAAGGAAGTGTTGCTACGCCTAGATTTCCATAACCTACAAGGTTGACACCACAACAATTGGAAGAAAAAAGAGCAAAAGGGCTTTGCTACAGTTGTGATAGCAAATACACTAAAGGTCATAAGTGTGCTGAGAAGAAATTATTTTACATAGATTGTGAAGAAGAAGAAGAAAATGAACAAGAAGAGGATATACACCAGGAACCACCCCTAGAAGAGAAAGAAATGAATCCGACCATATCGTGTAATGCACTGGCAGGAATTACCACTCCTCAAACTCTCAAGATAGAAGGACATATAAAGAAGAAAAGGGTAATAGTGTTGATTGATTCAGGTAGCACCCATAATTTTGTTCATTATAAGGTAGCCAAGGAATTAAATTGTTTCCTATACCCAGCACCAGAATGTCAAGTGATGGTTGCAAATGGAGGAACTATAAATTGCTCTGGAAAATGCCATAATATCGAGCTAACCATGGGGGAATATGTATTGACTAGTCCAATGATTTCCATTCCTATGGGAGGTGCTGATGTTGTACTAGGAGTACAATGGTTACAATCTTTGGGGACGGTAGCTTTAATTTTCAAGAACTTTTCTTGAAATTTTTTTCAGAAGGAAAGGAAGTTGAATTACGGGGTATTGCGGGGAAGCCAGGAAGGATAATAAGCTCTAATGTCATGACAAAGCTTCTAAAGAAAGAACATCGAGGCGTAATTGCACAATTATGCTCACTAGAAGTTCCAACATCAAAATCATCTATTTCTGCAGATCTCCAACAAGTCTTGGACAATCATTCCAAGGTGTTTGAAACTCCCAAGGGACTCCCACCTATTCGTGATCATGATCATGCTATTCATTTGATTCCAGGAAGTGTTCCTCCAAACATCAGGCCTTATAGATATCCTTACTTCCAAAAGAGCGAAATTGAACGTATGATTGCAGAAATGTTAGAGGCGGGTATAATTCAACCCGGTCAAAGTTCTTTCTCTGCTCCTGTAGTATTGGTACACAAGAAGGATGGATCATGGTGAATGTGTCCGGATTATAGGGAGCTCAATAAGCTCACCATTAAAGACAAATTTCCCATTCCCATGATTGATGAATTATTGGATGAATTACATGGAGCAATTTATTTTACCAAGTTGGATCTTCGTTCAGGATATCATCAAATTAGAATGAAGACTGAAGATATTCCAAAAACAACATTTCGAACTCATGACGGTCATTATGAATTTTTGGTCATGCCTTTTGGCCTTACCAATGCACCTTCTACATTTCAAGGGTTGATGAATTCCATTTTCAAACCCTTCTTTAAAAAATTTGTGCTAGTATTTTTTGATGATATACTAATCTACAACAGGTCTTGGAAGGATCATGTTGAACATGTTGACAGGGTGCTCAAACTATTGCGGGAGAAACAATTATATGCAAAAAAATCCAAATGTTTCTTTGGAGTACAAGAGGTGGAATATCTGGGTCATATTGTATCTCACGAGGGTGTTAAAGTAGACCCTAACAAAATTAAAGCCATTAAGGAATGGAAAGTCCCCACAACCATAAAGTAGTTGCGAGGATTTCTCGGGTTAACGGGGTATTATCGCAAGTTTGTTAAGAATTATGGGAGAATAGTAGCACCTCTAACAACATTATTGAAGAAAGATGCATTTTCATGGACTCCTGAAGCAACTAAGGCCCTTGAACGTCTTAAAGAGGCAATGTGCCTAGCACCGGTCTTAGCTACACCAGACTTCACAAAAACCTTTATTGTGGAATGTGATGCCTCAGGAAATGGAATTGGTGCAGTTTTAATGCGGGAAGGAAGACGCATTGCTTTTGAAAGTCGTCCAATCAAAGGAAAGTATTTACAAAAACCTATTTATGAGAAGGAAATGTTAGCAATACTGCATGCACTAAAGAAATGGCGAACTTACCTAATGGGAAGACACTTCAGGGTAAAAACTGATCATGATAGTCTTAAACACTTTTTGGAACAAAGACTATCGTCAGAAGAACAACAAAAATGGGTCACAAAGATGTTGGGTTATGACTTTGAAATAATCTACAAAAAAGGAAAGATGAATGTTGTTGCAGATGCACTCTCAAGAAAGAATGAAGAGGTGGAAGCATTGCTTTGTGCCATTTCTATTATCCAACCAGATTGGATAACTGAAGCAAGAGATGAATGGAAGAAGGACAAAGATGTATGGACACTCATTCAAAATTTGCAACAAGATCCTAGTACATATGATACATTTAGTTGGAAAAATGATTCCTTATGGTACAAATATCGCTTATATCTTTGTAAGAATTCCCATCTAAAACAAAAGATTCTTCTGGAATTGCACACTTCTCCTTTAGGAGGACACTCAGGATTTTAAAAACTTACCACAGGGTGAAGAAAGAATTTTTTTGGGATGGCCTTAAATCTGATATTCAAAAGTTTGTGGCGGAATGTTTGGTTTGCCAGCAGAATAAAGTGGAAACAATTAAGACCCCGGGACTTCTACAACCTTTATCCATTTCAAGTCAACGTTGGGAGGAGATTTCAATGGATTTTATCACAGGTTTACCTAAGTCCGAAGGAAAGAGTGTCATCATGGTGGTAGTTGATAGACTTACCAAGTATGCACACTTTTGTGCATTATCTCATCCATTTAAAGCAAGTACGATTGCTACTACATTTATGGACAGAATTCAAAAGCTACATGGAAGCCCAAGGGTTATTGTGAGCGACAGAGATCCCATTTTTACTGGAAATTTTTGGACGGAGTTATTTTCTTGTTTGGGTACTCAATTAGCTCATAGCTCATCTTATCATCCTCCATCTGATGGTCAAACTGAGATCGTAAATAAATGTTTGGAAGGATATCTTCGTTGTTTTGTATCTGATAAACAAACACAATGGGTCAAGAGGTTACCTCTTGCTGAATGGTGGTATAACACTTCCTTCCATACTGCAGCAAAAATGACCCCATTTATGGCACTTTATGGATATCATCCACCATCCATCACATCATCTTTAAGGGAAAATTCGAAGGTTGAAGCAGTGGAAGATCACATCGAGCATCAGCAAGAAGTTCTCCAACTCTTAAAGGATAACCTGAATTTGGCACAAAATCGAATGAAACAACAGGCAGATCAACATCGTAGCGCGAGAAGTTTTGATGTAGGAGATTGGGTATTTTTACGGCTACAACCATACAAACAAATGTCCCTCAAGCAAGCAAAGAAGGATAATAAATTATCGCCAAAGTACTATGGTCCTTACAAGGTGTTGCAAAAGATTGGTGCTATGGCATACAAATTGGAGCTTCCTGCTTCTTCGCGAGTACATCCAGTTTTCCATGTTTCATGCTTAAAGAAGGTTATAGGTGAAGATCTTCCAGTTCAAAAAGTATTGCCAGAACTTGATGGGGAAGGGAAAATCATATTGGAACCTGAAGCAGTCATGGAAAAAAGAACTCGACAACTACGGAATCGATCAATTTCAGAGTATCTCATCAAGTGGAAGAACTTACCCACTGAAGATTCTACATGGGAGGATGAGAATTTTATACAGAAGCACCCAGAGCTACTCAAGCATTGAGGACAACACTTTTTTGAAGGAGAGGGGCATGTTAGGTCCCTATATTACTAGTATAGTCCCTTATTGTTGTTAGTGTAACCCCCTTATTGTTATTATTGTACCCTTGTAACCCCCATTTTATTATTATTGTGCCCTTAAATTATTATTGTTAGGTCGGCTAGGATTACATTTTGGCCCACTAGGATTACATTATGGCCCCATGGACTCCTATATATAGAAAGGAGGTTTTGTGAATTGTATCATCCAAGAATTGTTCATTTATGTAATGTATTGGAGGTTGCCCCCTCGAAGTGGCTCATTTCTAAGGCGTTTACATCTCTTTTCTTCTATTTTTGGAGCTGGTTACACAACAAAACGCGCACATACAATGTTTTTTCATGAAAATGGGTAGATTGAAAAGCCCCCGCATCATTTTTTCCGATGCAATTGAGTTTCTTTTTATATACTCTCGCTTTCCGCTTTCATCCATATAACTTATGCCCAGGACCAAGAGTTAAAGTCCCAAAGCGCTAGTTGCATTGGAGAAAATCTAAATGGATAGATTGAAAGACCAAGCCTGACCTTCCAATGCGATTGGCCCTTTATTATATAAGCCCCGAATCTATTATCTTTCATATAAACCAATGGCCCCGTAGATGGGTGCCAAGATTTTTCACATATATATATAACTTGCCTGATACATAAAAAAAATTTATTTCATAAAATTTTGGGTTTCCATAAGTATTAAAGGGTTTCCGCCATTGCAATTTTTGAAGCAATATCTGTCGTTGATCTCAAGCCGATCAAACGGCCCGCGCATCATCGCATTGACGATTTTCAAAGGGTGCATTTCGCGTATGTTATTTCCTCTCCTCGATTGGTCATCCCCTGATCAATCAAGAGCCATTGATCTCCTCCTCACCTTCCCAGATCCAACGACCCACATTTTCTCTGGTCATTAACCTTTCCTCCACCTTCAAACCCCTCCTATTTATTTCCCACCGTCGATCGACGACCAGCGCTCGATTGCATCGGTGCCATTCAAAGTTCCTCCCCCGCCGATCGCATACCTCTGATTGCATCTGGACCATCCGCATGTCCAGATCGAACGGTCTAGATTGCATTTCCCGAATTTAGTTTAAAACATGCAGCCCCACTCATAATTTTTTTTCAGCCAATCATAGCCGTTGATCTCTGCAGATCAATGGTCCTTCTTCACCCTTTCTCCGCCTATATATTTTTCTTTTTAAACCCCGAATTCAATCCTGGCCATCGATCCTCACATCCAATGACCCATAATAAAACCAATCCCTTTTATTCTGCCCATGCATCTATCCATTATCGTGCTCGCTCTCTATCGTCAAATCTGAGACCCCAGATCCGACGGCGCACGCAGAGTTTCGCGTAACTTTCAGCACGAAATTTAATTTCCTAAAGTTCGCGCAACATAAGCTGTTTTTCGAAGCCACGTGTCAGGCGGGAACACATATCATGTTAAAAAAGGCAAAACCACCTCCCCACCTTTTTCTCAAGTGAAAATAGTGGTTTTACCTCCCGAAACCACCTTTCCCCATTTTTATTATGATTTATGACATGCGACTCCCACCGTTGATCTCTGCATATCAATGGCTCAGATCTAATCTAGCCTTGCATTATCGCCCTCTGCCTCTACCAAAGGTTTTCCACGCATGATCTCCACTATTGATCTCGTGGCCGTTCTCATTCGACAACCCACGATCATCCCGAACCCCCAACTCCATTTTTAATCATTTTTTCTCAACCAAAGGGTTTTTGACCTTATTTCTCGCATTTTATTTCATTTTCCAAATAATGTGACTCCTTCGCATTATTGTTTCACTTCTAATCCCGAGCTTTGATCTTCATGGTCGATTATAGATCAACGGTCCTAATTTAATTCTTCTACCATTTGCTCCCACTACTCCTTTTTTTAACCTCCAATAACGGATCTCCACTGTTGGATGCTACCATCCAACGGACATGCTCATCCCCACAACTTCCAAAGTAGTTAAATCCAATAACGTAGGATTTCTTAATTAGTTTTGAATTTTGCAGGTGTTTAAAGGTTTTTCCATTATATTTAAGAAAAGCTAAAGGCTGGGGGTGATGATTCCCGTACCTTTGATTCGTAAAAGAGAAGTCATTCATAGGATTCCACGCCACGTTTCATCAATGCTTCATGGGCATGGATGTTGTACGGACCCTTTGTGGGCCTGCACATCAATAGGACACAGTGTGAATTAATCAAATTAAAAGAGTATCAGTGTCGAATACAAAACACAGTAGAATTGAAGATTGAAGATGAACGCCATAGTTTAATTGATTACAGCCAGGATTGATTATCAAAAACCTAATCCTCCAAATTAAAACACAATTAGATAAAATCAAAAGATTTATCAGTCATGAAGGCCTCCACCACCACAACAAAGGCCAATCGATTCCTCTTTGCTACCACAAAGCCACCTGTTGCCTCCAAAGCATTCAACAGAGGCCGAGTTATGATAAGAAAAGAAGATATTTTCCTTAGCGCAGCCGAAGAGTTAATTCTACCAAAGGAACTTAATGCCAAAAATATCAACAGAGTTACTTCCACATGAAACAAAGCCTCAAAAGTCAACAAAAGCTCCCATCGAGCTTAAATCTTAAATGTAAAACAATTAATACAGACAAACATCTGTAAGCTTCTTCATCAAGCCCCTCAAAGGCCAAGAAGCATTATACTGTATTAATTGACCCAGGAGATCTTTTATCAGATCCCACCTCCTCATTCCTTCTATAAATACTCCTGTAGAAGATGAGGAAATGTTGGTTGCTGAACTTTGAAATATACTTGAGCTTGAGACTTCTACTTGTAAATAGTGTTCACAGGCTCTTAAAGCTCTTCTTGTGATAGAATAGTTAGGCTAAGAAGTGAAGATGATTGCTAATTTGAAACACTGGACTTAAAGCTGTAACTGGTTTGAAGCATCAATACAAGCTGATTTATGGGATCCTAGTCTATGTCGATAGTGATGTTATTTCTTATTGTAAATCCTTATTTTATTTCTTTTTTCACTTTGTCCATCTTCTCTGATAAAGAACAACAAGCATAGAGTTAGGATTTACTGTATATCAGTACCCTTCTCTGACTAATAAGCTTTATCTTAATGTTTTCTTCTAAATTTTGTTGTTTAGGAATGATTTAATTCATTTTAAGCAATTAGGAATGCTGGAGTTCCCTCATCCTACTGTCTTAGCTAAATATTATTCTTGAATGTTATTTCCAGTTTATGTTAAGTAGAGATGAACTAAGGAAGTTTCAGTGAGCCTTGTCCTAGTTTTATCCCAAAAGACTATCTAAACGTTTCCTTAAGAATGTGTGAAAAGCTGGCTAGTTTTGAGGTACTTACCAGATCTTAGACATTTCTTTGTTATCATTTGTGTTTCCCTTTGTGTTTTATATGTTTTCTATTGAAATTATATCAAAAGCTGGCTAGTTTCAAAGTACTTACCAGATCTTAGATTACTTTTATGTCTTTCTTAAGTGTATGTCAAAAGATGGCTAGTTTCAAAGTACTTACCAGATCTTAGGCTGCTCTTTGTTCTTCATTTGTTTAAATTTCCCTTCTTGTTGTATCATTTCATTCCATAAATCAAACTTTAAAGAGATCCTTAGACATAGATGACTTTCCCCATGGACCACTCTTGCCTCTTGTTGTTTCAATTAATTCCTATTATGAATCCATAGCCCAATGGACTAAAACCAACAATCATCTATCTTTTTGGCCAAAGCTTCTCTTGATTGCTTGCAACTTCACACCTTTGAAACTCTTTTCATTTAGAACTTTCCCCTCAATAATAATCATGCTCAACCATCCAAAACAAATAGAAACCCTTGGACCTCATAACTAGCCTAATATCATTACCTAAAAGCTTTTAAAGATAAATCCATCCTTGCACTTATTGGAGAGATCCCTCTCCGGATTCAGGAGGGCTAGATCCTAGAAGCCCGGGCATCATTGTGGTATCAGAGCATTAGGAATAGCTCTGTTTGAAAGTTAATTTTTTTTTTAATTAATTGCAGGTATGAAAAGGAATCAGACTTTTGAAAACTGATAAGGATTGCAAGCATACATAGATGGTGATGTGCATACAGTGCATGTGATGACAGAAGAAGGAATATCAGATTCTAAGATCTGATATACAACAAAGTACACAGAGTTGCAGTGAACAGGATTTGCATAAAGGAGTGGAAGACAAGATCATGCATAGATCTTGCAGGTAAATAATTTTAAATCTAATTTGAAATTGTAATTGAAGAATTTTGGTTGCAGGAAGATAAAGACAAAGTTTTGATGGTGAAGGTAGTGAGCCTGATATTCAGCTAGAGGCTTGATAGAGAGGAAAATTGCAGTGTTCTCAAGAGAAGGCAAGTTGATGAGTAATGTTTAACTCTATTTTGAAGAGTTTTTTGCAGAATTCAGAGTGCAGACAATTGAAGAATCTCAGAAAAAGCAGATCACACCTTTGAGAGCGGTGATGAAAGAGTCTAGTAGAGGATTCTGAGGTGAAGAAGAAGTGTGGCATAACCTAGAGAATTCCCAACAGAGGTTGGATGAAAGAATAACAGAGGTGTTCTTGAGAAGTTGCAGAGTGAAGCCTAGAGAGAGTAGAAGAGAGTGCTCCAAAGGTTCCAGCAGAAGGGCACCAGTACTTGCCAAAAGCCGTATCCGGAGGAAAGGATTGTTGAGGTAAGTTGCAGCAAGAGATCTTGTTGTTGCAGAGGCTTAGTGCAGCTAGTGAGTGAAGAACTCATGGGGAAGACGATGGCTACTGATAGCCATAGCAGAGATTATAGAGGTTCTGAGAGAGGCCACAATAGAAGAGTGAGGGAAGATGCCAAAGCAAATGGCATGCGGAAGAAACTCACTGATGAAGAGTATTGGAAAGAGATAGCTGAGATCAGTAAGCAGCTTTATGAACTGGAGAGGATGATAGAGGAAAACCAGAGAGTTGGTTGGCTCATGAAGAAGAGTGTGAAATTGCAACCATTACAGTTAAAGATGAAGCAAAAGGAGATTACCTTATTGAGAGAAGAACTCAGAGTAGCTGAGTTGAAAGAAAAAATTTATGCTTGTGAAGCAGAATAGAGTACAGGTGAAGAATGGGGATCTGCAAGAGATCCTGTGAGCCATGATGAAGAATTAAGACATCAAGAAGCTTGTTTTGCTGAACAGGACATCATTGATGAATTCCTGAGTTATTGGAAAAGTCCAGATCAGCTGGATGATGTAAAGACTTGTGTTTTTGAGCCTGACAATTGTGAGGTGATGACGGGTCCTACAGAGGAAAAGGAACTCAAATTTATTGAGTCAAGGATGGAATTTGAAGATTCCACATGCAGATCTATTCAAAGGGAAGTGCTTGAGAAAGCAACCAAGACTGAAATGTCTTGTGATTTGAAAACTAAAGAGTTGTGTAAGTTTGCAGGTACATCACAGGGAGATGAACAAACTTCAAAGTTTTTTAAGGAGGACGATGAAAAATCTTGTGAAGCTATCACAAGTATGAAGAAATATCTCTTAGAAGGTGAATACTCTAGAGAAAAATGCAATGTTGGAGAATTTCCCTTGAATGGAAGAAGAAGTGATGTGGTGGTGATTGAAGCTGTTGCAGCGCAAGAAGAAATCCTTTTGGATGAAGAAAGAGATGATCAGTTTGAAAAACTGATATGTGGAACACCAGTTGAGGTCACTGAAGCTCCTGGTCTACAAACTAAAGGTTGGTGTATAAATGCAGGGACTGTAATGATGATGAATTTCTTAAAGAATGCAAAAGGGAAATTTCACTGCTAGAATACTTGTTGGAGAATCCAGAGTACGAAGGAGAGATTGCAAGAGGTAGAGTTCATCACAATGAACGGGAAAACATCATGGAGACAGATGGTGTAGGAGAAATACTTGTTGGAAATCTTGAGAATTCTTCAGAGAGTTCTTTGGGAAAAGAGGAACAACATACTGATGTGCTGACAGAGGAATGGGAAGGAAACTCAGAACAACAAACTAATGTGTTGTCTGAGGAGGAAGAGGCATTGAGACCTTGTAATTTTAGTGCTGAAGGTTCATGTGTCAGTTATGAAAGCAAGGAAGGACAGCAAATGAAAACTGTCAGAGAACTGAATGAAAGACAAACTATGTTGGATGAGAACATAGTGGAGGATCACCATTCTAACATGGTGATCGGCACAATGAAAGATGATAATAAAGGCAGTGGAAGTTTTCTGAGTCTTGAAACAGACTTGGAGCTACAGAAAGAAATTTTGGTGACTGGGTCATCAAATGAGACCAGTGGGTCTTGTGATTTTAACACTGACAGTTTGTTTATGCTTACAGGCCTAGCAGGAAGCAATCCATCATTTGGAATTTCCTTGAGAGAAGAAAATTTGTTGCAGAAGAAAGAGGATGAGACAATCATGTCTCATATACAGAAGCTTGACATTTTTGGTGAGCAAGAAGAATTGGCTTGTTTGATGGGCCAAAATCATATTGTAAAGATTGACACAGTGATGAAGAATCATAATTTCATTCTGAAAGAAGATGAAAGGACAGTGGTTGAAGAACTTGATTTGATTACTGGAATCAATCAAGGAGATGAGGGACAGTTGCTGAAGATTGTCCAGGAAGAAGAAAAATATGTTGAAACTGAATTGCATCATGTTGAAGATGCGAAAGGAGTATAGAAGAGATGGCTGCAATGTTTGCTGGAAACATTGGAAGAAGAGAAAGAAATGGCAGACACTGAAGTAAAGATCCCTGAAGCTATGAAAGAAGGAGCATCAGATACTAGTTTGAAAAATTTGATTATGTTTACTAGTATACTGAATGAGTATGTCACTGCAAGTGGAAATTTAAATGGTGATTTGTTTTCTAGGAGTAAATTTGCAGGTGATGAACAAAAGAGAATTGTTGCAGAGGGACAGGAAGTTAGGTAGGCAGCAACAATCAAGGAGGTAGCATTGGCATCAACAACACCCATGGTGGCAGCCAGAGCAACATGGGGAATGACATCTGCAGAAGTAAAAACAATCACAACAACAATTAGGGAGACAACAAGAGCAGCAGCTGAAGCAACTTCTATGGTAGCTATAGCAGCAACACTCTTGAAGGCATTAACAGCAACAATGTTGGCAGTAATAGGAATTGAAAGCAGCAGCAGTGGGAAAAGAAATTTCCAGATAGAAGATAAGTTGGACATAGAGATTGAAAGCATCAGAAGACTGATGATGAAGGTGTCTCAGAAGCAGTAGACAACATCAAGAAAGCAGAAGAGTTTCAGCAAAGGAAGGACAAGAAAAGACTATGAAGGAGGTGAATTGCAGAATAGGATATGGAGAACTGGATAAATTCAGTTGAAGGATGATGCAACTGCTGAACAGAAGCAAAACAAAGTATGGGATCTAGGAGGTAGAGACTGAAAGCACATGATCAGGAGATCATGAACAAATTGAACGTTGGGATTCTGATGCAGGGGCATTAGGCCCTATAAATACTTTACAATTTTATAAGACCTAGGGGGGTCTTATTTTTTTAAGCTCTCATGTAAATATTAGTATTTCGAATAAAATGGTGAGGAATTATAAATGTTCTCCAACCACTAGATAACATGAGAGGAGAAGTTGATAAGTTATGAAGCTGAAGAGTCAGTTCAGCTATTCTAGGAATTGAGTCTAACTCTAGGACCTTGAAGGATTCCAAAAGTCCTTGTTGAGCTGTCAAAGCAGCTGAATTGATTCATTCATCTCTTGTATAAAAATAAGCATCCGTAGAGTAAGGGGAGAGTTCACCCCCGTGCAGAAATAGAGTAGTGAGAAAAGGGCCATCCAATTGAAGACCTGGCCAAGAAAAAAGTTCTTGTAGGTGATTTCATTATTTAAATGAAAGAATCTGTTCAGTTTATATGAGTGCTATCGACTTAAATTCTATGTAAAGGACTTCGAGTCTCATTTAAACCAATTGTATAAGAAACAGAGTGAATAGACTCTGTGATAGAGCTCCAGTTGATGTTCTGTTTACTTGGGAATTAGATATAAGTGTTGAAAGACAATGTATTTAATTGTGATTCCAATTTTGGGTATATCAATCACAGAATGGATCGATTCCACCCCAGGGTGGATTTGGGTGCCTAGGGTTTAGGCATAGACTTGTTAAGATACACATTTAAACACTACAATTTATAGTTATGCGTTTTATATTGATTTGAGGGTCAATTATAGAAAAGGGACTGAATGTAATCGAAGCGATTCATGTATGACATTCAAAGAGGACTTACACAAACCGTGGTGCATTCACCGTGAAATGAGATTTGGTTGTGAAGTCGGATAGAGGCTTAATGAAAATCGATAAGAATTGCAGAGATGGAACATAGGAGTCCATTCATGCATTGAGGAATGATACATGGTAACCTGTGACATCGTTGAACCAGTATGATAGCTTGAGGGGAATATGAATCCAGTGATGGTGTAGAAGGTTGGAATTTCGGTGGCAGAGCGATGGAGTAAGTATAGCCATGGCACAGTAGAAGAACCGAATGAAGAAGTGGCGAGAGCATAGCATTGAAGAAATGAAGCCAAATCATAAGTGAAAGGTTAATAATAAGTATGGAATCATTAATAAACAAAGGCGTAGATAGAACCCTGAGTCGAGAAGAGAACCGTGAAGTGAACAATAAAACCAGAGTCTAGAAACCAGTGGATTCGCGTGGATTTTAAAATGGTAAGTGGTAATTCAGTTTGGAACACAATATAGTTGGGCGCTTGACACATCACCTAGCAGTGGTATTCTAATACCACTTATATCGCATAATTTCCAAGTATTAAGCTCCGTGTAGTTAGTTTACGCGATATTCATTCAAGTCCGTTCGATCGAGGTTTGGAGCGCGATAATTTGTGGACTGTTAGGTTCGTCTGGCAATTAGTCGAGGTAAGGTACTGTGGGCCCGGAGAACTCATTTTAATTATAAGTACAGTGAGCGAACATATATATGCGCATTTCCTGAGATTCATATGTTGGGTTTGGTTATAAGGTTGAGTGATGGTTCGAATGGAATGTTTGAAAGGGTGCATTGATACATAATAATTATCATGAGTGACACCGAAGTTATTATTTGGTTTATATTGAAATATTTGAATGCCAATTCGAATATCAAAAGAGGGAGTTTTATAAGGATGTTAAGCCACATTTAAGCTCCTGCATTGAGAATTGAATTTCGGGTTTGTCTGGATTTAAAACCATAAGTTTAGGAGAAGCTCCATGTGTTAGAAGTTAACCCAGATTTAAAATTATTGGGAAAAAACTTAGAGTGCAACATTTCCATATGCATAGAGAATGGAAAATGTGGGTTAAGTGAGGTAGCCCAGGCATCGAAATGTTATGTATGTTCCATATAGTCTTAACCTAGCTTTGTCTTCATATCTCTCTTATTATGTGTTTTATCAGACCCAAGCAGATATGTAGTAGCATATGTGCCTCATTAATTGACCAAGAAATCCACTTGGATGTTAGTGTATTCATTGATACCACAATCAACTTTTCCGTCTCACATTCATAGTACAAACATGGCACATAAATGATCATACTTATAATTAAAAACAAGACTTAAAAATTTCTCAATGGTTCCTTTACATGATAGTGAATATCATTGGATAAGCTCATCATGTTATTCCAAACATGCCATTCATATATTCACATATTCATAAAATATAGCACATTCACATGTCAGGCAATGTCTAAGGTTTAGAACACCTTCTGGTATTCATGTAGAGCATGCATTAATTTGAACACAATAGTTTCCAATTATTTTCTTTTACCTTTTTACCTTACCTTCATTATCACTTCTAGCAAATGCTATATATTTTTGTCACTGCTATCAAATGATATATCTTTTTATCACTACTATCAAATGATATATCCTTTTGATTAATGCATTTTTTCGATAACCAAAAGGATAAAACTGATCTTTTAATGCAAAAACAAAAATGGACCAAGAAGAAAGGATATCATCCAATTTTTTGTTTCCTTTCAGCAACTTTCTCTCCCACAAAATGAGAGTTGTGCGATTGAGCCGAAGGGAAGCTAACTGGATCTTTTCCTCATCCTCATCGATATGTTGAAGAAGGAAATAAACCTCGATCTGTCTAATCCAACTATTAAGTTTCTCTGCATTACATTCTCCATTATATGTGGGAAAATCAAACTTTACATCTAGCTTAAAAAATGTTATCTTAGCTGTATGTCTATGATGTTTGTTAGAATGATGAGAAGAGGAAGAAGAAGAATATTTTTCACTAGAGGATGGAGAGGGAGGTGGTTCTCCTTCTCCACCTTCATGGTGTTCTGATGCATTATCCTTGGACTCTTTCTTCTCATGGTTGATTGTCTTTTCATATTCTGCAAATATATTGTCAAATTTATCTGCCATGTTGAAGAATATCTTGCGATAAGTTCTCTCTTCTTATGCGTGTGCATCCTCATCTTCCATGTTCTATCTTCGTGGTACACACCCTGCTTCAAGATCAAAGGATTTAAGTTTTCCTTCACCTATTTGGAGCTTGTTCTTGGTTAGCATATACTCATGCAATTTCCATCGAAAAAGACCTGCTCTAATACCAAACTTGATCCAAGATCTTTTACTTCAAGCATGCATTTAGAATTACATATAACAGATCATGTTAACTAAGTAAATTAAACCACATGAAAAGAAGAAGAAAAACATAAGAAATCATGAGGTAAAAGACGCAACGATTTGATTAACCCACCTTGGGTTACTTCTTCAGGCCCTACTCAATAGTGGGAAAATGAGCAAGTTTAAATAACATAAGGGTAGTAGATAATCCAATGTATGATCATTCGGTGGAATGGGAAAGGAGCTTAAGTTGGTGGGGGAGGTCGAAGGTTTCAACCCCCACCCGACACACTTAGCATATATTTTTTGCAATTTTTTAATTTTAATTTTTTGTGGTTTTTGGAGGCACCCGAGAAGAGGGATGACTAGGCTAGATGGGCTGGTTCAAGCCCCTCCACCTCTGATAATTGTGATAAATGGAAACAACTGGTGAGTGGGGGCGCGTCCTCCGGTGGGCGGCCTACCTGCCACAATATATATATGATATATGTTGAATGGCATGGGGTGTCATGAGGTGGCATCCCGCCAACCCACTTCGGACTATATATTATAATAAAATGCGGGCATGGTATCTCATCACCCCTGTATTATATATATATATATATATATATATATATATATATATTATTTTTTATTTTTTTAAAACAAATAGGTTATCTTTAATCCATCGGAAAATAAGGGTCACTAGATGATTTAAGTAGGCGAAAATTTTTCTTGTCTGGTGGCTGGATTCCATGCACCAGGTCACTGCCAATTTGATGTCTCGCTAAGCTTGCCACTTGGCCATGTTTGACCAAAATTTTGACCAGCCATAACTTGACCATATGAACTTGGATGTGCATGTCATTCAAATCGTTGGAATTAGGGCACTGAGCACTACGATTTGGTCCTAGTTTCACTTCCATATGATGAATTTTATTTTTGAACTATTTTTAAGGCCACTTGTATTTGTATATCCTCCAGGATCATTGGAACACCATATTGACACATTTCCTAACACACATCTTTTTAGGAAGAAACAATTTCAATTACATCCCTCTAAGATAGAAACAATCAAACAGGAAATTGACAAACTCCACAAAGTTGGATTCATTTTTTTCATCGCTTACATGTTAGGTTCCTATATTACTAGTATAGACCCTTATTGTTGTTAGTGTAACCCCCTTATTGTTATTATTGTACCCTTGTAACCCCCATTTTATTATTATTGTGCCCTTAAATTATTATTGTTAGGTTGGCTAGGATTACATTGTGGCCCACTAGGATTATATTAGGGCCCCATGGACTCCTATATATAGAAAAGCGGTTTTGTAAATTGGATCATCCAAGAATTGTTCATTTATGTAATGTATTGGAGGTTGCCCCCTTGAATTGGCTTATTTCTAAGGCATTCATATCTCTTTTCTTCTATTTTTGGAGCTGGTTACACAACATTTGGTATCAGAGGTTTAATTCTAGGGTTTTCGCTGCTCCAAACAGGTCATTGTGGCATTTTCTCTATAACTTTTTTTCCACGAAGTTTCAGAAGCTAAAATTTTTATGGTGCAAAGCCGAAATCATAAAACAAGACTTATCAAGATTATGGTGCTGTCGAATTCTTCCTGGGTCGGGTTCTATTTTTATCGAAATTTTGGTTTAATTCTACTCTTGTTTGGGTACTCAATTAGCTCATAGCTCATCTTATCATCCTCAATCCTATGGTAAAACTGAGATGGTAAATAAATTTTTGGAAAGATATATTCGTTGTTTTGTATCTGATAAACAAACACAATGGGTCAAGTGGTTACCTCACTAATGGTATAACACTTCCTTCCCATACCGCAGCAAAAATGACCCCATTTATGGCACTTTATGGATATCATCCACCATCCATCGCATCATCTTTAAGACAAAATTCCAAGGTTCAAGAAGTGGAAGATCACATCAAGCATCAACAAGAAGTTCTCCAACTCTCAAAGGATAACCTGAATTTGGCACAAAATC
This sequence comes from Pinus albicaulis, assembly GCA_034641835.2. Taxonomy (NCBI): domain Eukaryota; kingdom Viridiplantae; phylum Streptophyta; class Pinopsida; order Pinales; family Pinaceae; genus Pinus; species Pinus albicaulis. The sequence continues at coordinate 1,660,539,506 of CM076581.1, forward strand.
GAATGAAACAACAGGTAGATCAATATCGCAGTGAGAGAAGTTTTGATGTAGGAGACTGGGTATTTTTACGGCTACAACCATACAAACAAATTTCCCTCAAGCAAACAAAGAAGGATAATAAATTATTGCCAAAGTACTATGGTCCTTACAAGGTGTTGCAAAATATTGGTACTATGGCATACAAATTGGAGCTTTCTGCTTCTTCATGAGTGCATCCAGTTTTCCATGTTTCATGCTTAAAGAAGGTTATCTGGGTGAAAATCTTCCGCTACCACAATAATATTGCTTAACTTCGATGAGGGAGTTGAAAACTATATTGGAACCTCGGTTGTCAGCGTAAACAAGAACTCAGTAACCATGAATCGATCAATTTAATATCTCATCAAGTGGAAGAACTTACCCACTGAAGATTCTACATGGGAGGATGAGAATTTTATACAGAAGCACCCAGAGCTACTCAAGCGTTGAGGACAACACTTTTTTGAAGAAGAGGGGCATGTTAGGTCCCTATATGACTAGTATAGTCCCTTATTGTTGTTAGTGTAACCCCCCTATTGTTATTATTGTACCCTTGTAACCCCCATTTTGTTATTATTGTGCCCTTAAATTATTATTGTTAGGTCGGCTAGGATTACATTGTGGCCCACTAGGATTACATTATGGCCCCATGGACTCCTATATATAGAAAGGAGGTTTTGTAAATTGGATCATCCAATAATTTTTCATTTATGTAATGTATTGGAGGTTGCCCCCTCAAAGTGGCTCATTTCTAAGGCGTTCATATCTCTTTTCTTCTCTTTTTGGAGCTGGTTACACAACATTACACTTCATGGGTTTCTAACCTTGTACCTGTCATGAAAAAATAGGGCACTATTTTCATTTTTACTGATTTATAAGATCTGAACAAAGCATGTCCCAAATACAATTACCCTACACCATTCATCGACCAAGTCATCGATACTTGTTCCAATCATGAGTCCCTATCCTTCATGGATGGGTTCTCTTGGTAAAAGCATATCCTTATCTTCTATATGGATCAGTGTAAAATTTCCTTCACAGCCCCTTGGGGAACATTTTCATACCAAGTCATGCCTTTTTGCCTTAAAAATGCTGGCACCACCTTCTAGTGGACCATGAATCACATATTCTATGACTTGGCTCATCTTATCCTCACCTATTTGGATGACCTTACTGTACGATCCAATAAGTGTGTTAGCCATCTAGAGGATCTCCGCTTGGTTTTTTAGAGATGTAGACAATATATCCTATGATTGAACCCTCTCAAGTATGTCTTCTATGTCAATGTTGGAAGAATACTGGGATTTATTATTTCCCAACAAGGTATTAGATTTGACCCTCTCGAATTCCAGGCCATCAAGGAAGTGCCACCTCCAAAAAAAATTAAAGTTGTTAAAAAGCCTACATGGTAAGGATTTCTCCCCGATTATGCTACTTGTGCATAGGGATTCCTATGCCTCCTTCAGGTCATTCCCTTCTAGTGGGATGAAAAGACTCAAAAAAAATTTGAATCTTTAAAAGACGCATTATCTGAAGGTCCTTTCATTAGCTTGCCTCACTGCGATAAAGACTATACCCTATACCTATCAACATCAGATGTAACCATCGCTAGGGTATTAGTCCACGATGAACCTGATGACATGGAGCACAAAATTTATTATGTCAACAAGAACTTATTGGGGTCTAACTTTAATTATTATAAAGGAGAGAAAACTGCCTTATTACTCGTACATTCTATATTGAACATTCAACATTATATCATCCTTAGGATCACCACCATAATATCACCTATCAACCCCATGATAAATTTTCTCACTTGTCGTATGATGAACCATAAATATTCTTGATGGGTAGTTATACTACAAGAATTCAATCTATAATTTTCTTCCCTTAAAACCAAAAAGGAGCTTATCCTAATTAATTTCATCACTGATCTCCCAAGATAGACCCAAGGATCCCCCATTAATTATTCTCTGCTCGACAAACATATGTTCTTGGTATCAACGGATGACCCCTGGCATGGTGATATCCTCCTCTTTTTACGAACTTGGAATTTCAAACCTGAGCTTTCTTGTGATGACCGAAGTTGCATACAGTACGTGGTCCCCCACTATATTTTAGGGGATGTCCTCTATCAATAGGGCATCAACACCATCCTTCGTCAGTACCTCACTCACAAACAAGCCGAGTGATGAGCTCCATGATTAGGTACATTTGGAGGGGTTAATTGTAACTTGTTTTCCTTATTAAGTCTCTTTTTCTTTCATTTTAACTATATTATGGTCTTATGTTGCTATCATAGATGGTGATTAAGGATTTTCATACTTTGAAAGCCTAACATGATTTAAATGCAGCAAAATCACAAAGATATTGCATTTTTGTTGGATATTTTTCCATTAAAGCTCGGAGTAGACAACAAGGAGAGATTCTAGGGGGGTTTTCACATTCTTAACTCCCAAAGGTAGCCAAGGGATCCTCAATATTCCATCCAATAGCTCAAAATCAGAGGCAACCAAGAAAACTCAAGATCAAGTGCACGAAAGCTACACTTCACTTGCAGTCAAACTGGACACAACACCAACTTTTTAGGGAGTTGTTGGTAGTGTTAGGGTCCTATAATTTTTATAGGGTCACTTTATTATAACTAATGATTGTTATATTTCATATGTTGTAAAATAATATTCCATGTTGTAAATTATTTCCAAAAAATGTCAAAACCTTAATAAAAATAAAAAAAATATGCTTACAGGTCGAAATGCAACATTAGAGGATAACTAAGTTTGTTTAGATTAAATTAATCACATCATTTAAATGTGATTAAATAAATTGTAATAAGGCTTTGGTACTATAGTTTGATTTTATTATAAATTTTAAAGTGAAAAAATGATTTTGTAGTGTTTGGTTAAGTGGCGCACTCCTATCTGTTGTCTAATCGTCGCCTCATCAGATCAACAACTGATAACATTTTTCGCCCCCCCTTGCAATCCTACTTTTATTGGTGGGGCGGGGTCTGAAAAGGTGGCTTCACTCAACCCGGTCCCACGTGATGTGTCATATCTACATTATTTAAAACCCCCCCCATTAATACCATATACAACTCCTACCACCCTCCAAAAGTGGTTTTCATCGCTCCTGCCATAATCTGCACTCCCGATTACGTCACCCTCCACTCCCCTACTACCACATATCTCCTCCCGCCATCTCCTGATTACCGTTCCATTACCACACTTTCATTTCATGCTCGCATGTTGAATATTTTTTCCAAGCATGTTCCTCCACATCATTTCTCACCTCCATGTCACCTCCCGCCTCCATGTCATATGTTCGTTTCATGGTCTATCAAAACTATGTTTTTCCCCTATACAACACAGTAATTTTAGACATGGTTTATAAAAAAATGAGAATGAATTTTCAAACTCCGAATGAGGTTTTTGTTGATAACATCCTCATATACAAAAAAATCCCTCATTTTTCTAACAGCTATTATGGTTTGGGAGATTTGGAGAAATTTTAGTAGGCATATTTTCCCAAATTTTCCTTTTTTTAGCCAGTATTTGCAAATACAGTTTCCGCGCAGGTGGAAATGACTTTTCAAAAACTAAAAGAGGTTTTTTCTTATAACATATGTATTTTCCAAAACCTCTCTCCATTTTCACATTAACATTATGGTTTTAGAAATTAGAAATAAACTTTGAAGGCACATTTTCCATAAATATCATGTTTAGACATATTTTTTTTCGAACAGATTGTGGCCAATCAGAGATGAATCTTGAGAAACTAGAGGTGGTTTGTGTTCCTAAGTTTAAAAAGTAAAATAACCTACTTCATATGTTACATAGTTATTATAGAATGAGATATAAATTCACATATTCACAACCTATTTTTCTGACTGTGCAAAGTCCTATTTCAGACATATTTTTGCAAAGAATATTGTGAACAACTGGAGCAGACCTTGGGGAAAATGAGAGAGGCTTATCTGAAAACTATATTATTCTACAATAAACACTTTCACTTTTTACACAAATATCTTAGATTGAGATTGTTAGCTCCCTGTAATCAGCAAGATTGGCAAAGTCCGATCTCAGGGAGAAACATCCTTTCAACCACTTTGGGATTCTAGGATCTAGCCCTCCTGAATCCGGAGAGGGATCTCTCCAATAAGTGAAAAGATGGATTTGTCTTTGAAGTTTGCGGTAATGATATTAGGCTAGTTATGAAGGCCGAGGGTTTGTTTTGTTTTTCGGATGGTTGAGCATGACTACTGTTTGAGGTGGAAATTCCTAAATGTAAAGAGTTTCAAAGGTGAGAAGTTGCAAGCAATCCAAGTAAGCTTTGGCCCAAAAGATAGATAATTGCAGGTTTTAGTCCATTGGGTTATGGAGTCATAATAGGGTTTAATTGGAACATCAAGAGGAAAGAGTGTTCCATGGGGAAATTCATCTCTGTCTAAGGATCTCTCTGAAGATTTGATTTATGGAATGAAATGATATGACAAGAAGGGGAAATAAACAGATGAGGAACAAGGAGCAGCCTAGGATCTGGCAAGTACTTCTAAACTAGCCAGCCTTTGACATAGACTCAAGAAAAACATAAAAGTAAACTAGGATATGGTAAGTACTTTGAAACTAGCCAGCCTTTGATACACTTTCAATAGCAAACATGTAAATCAAAGGGAAACTTGAAAGCAACTTTTGGAGAAGAAACTAGCGGGCCGGGCTCACCACAGATCCTCTCCTAGCTCTGCTTTACTTAGTTAATTTCAAGACCAACACGAGGATAACAAAGAATGGCCTAAGATCTCGTAAGTACTTTAAAACTAGGCAGCTTTTAACACATTCCAAGGGAAACGTCCAGATAGCCTTTAGGGATAAAACTAGGGCCAGGGCACACCATATATTCCATAGTTCATATCTACTTAACTAATACTGAACATAACATTTACCAATAATATTCACCTAAGGAAATAAGAGGAGGGAACGCCAACATTCCTATTCTTAAACTGAATTAAATCATTCCCAAATAACACAGATTGGAAGAAAAAATTCAAATAAAGATTTTCAGTCAGAGAAGGTTATTGATATACAGTAGGTCCTAAGTCTATGCATGCTATTATTTATAAGAGAAGATGAAACACAGTGAAAACAGAAAGAAAATAACAAGTTACAATGAGAAAAACATCATCGTCAGCATAGACCAAGATCCCATAAATCAGCTTGTATTGATGCTCCAACTAGTTACAGCTTCAAGCCTAGTGCTTTAGTTTAGCACTCATCTACACATCTCAACCTAACCTATCTATCACCAGCAGAGCTCTAAGAGCCAGTGAATACTATTTACAATCAAAAGTTTAAGCTCAAATGTATTTCAAAGTTCTGCAACCAACCCCTCTCTCATATTCTACAGTAGTATATATAGAAGAATGAGGAGGTGAGATCTGATAAAAGATCTTAAATAAAATTAATACAGACTTAATGGTTTCTGGCCCTTAGGGGGCTCAATGAAGAAACTTACATAATTGTCCTTTGTATTAAATGTTTTACATAAATATTTCAGCTTGGCAGAATCTCTTTATGACCTTTGAGGCTCTGTGTGATGGAAAAGTAACTCTTGAAATGTTTGTCATTAAGTTCTCTTGCAGAATTTACTCTCTGGCTGTGTTTGAGACAAATATCTGATCCTGTTCAATAAATTCGGCCTCGGATATGAATTTTTTGAGGCACAGTTGGCATCGTGGTAGCTAGAGGGATCAATTTGCCTCAACTGTGGCGGTGGAGGCTTTCCTGTTGATAAAACACTTAAGATTTTCTTAATACTATGTTTTTAATCAGGGATTAGGCTTTTGATAATCATTCTTAGCCGTAATCCCCACGAAACCTGTCTTCGATCTTCCGTCCTGGTACATGTTGTCTTTCGGCACTGATACTCTCTGACCTTGCTCGTTTCATGGTTCTTTGCTGATGCGCAGGGCTACGCAGGGGTCGAATGGCATCAATGCCTTATGAATGATTGATGAAAATGTGGATTTAACACCTGTGAATGATTTTCCCTGGTGAACTGAAGGTAGGAGGATCGTCACCCTCTACTTTCGAATTCTCTTCGAACATAGCAAAAAAAACCATTAAAAACCCTGCAAAATACAAAAAAATATTATAAAATCCTGTATATATAGGTTTATTGCTGCAGAGGGCATGTGGGGGAATCATGGCCGTTGGATGGCATCATCCAACAGTCGAGAATGATCGGGAGAAGTCGTAGAGAAGGCGGAAGAATTGTTTGAATCAGAGCTGTCGATCACACAAATATCGACGATCGGGAGCGGAGAAAGGAAAGTCAAAGTGGAATACATTGACTGGGCGATGAATCAGGGTGATAAAATATGGGCCATCGATCTGCAGATCAGATTGACGGTGGAGATGCTGTTACTGCTGCGCCGTAGCCTGGTTAACTTTCGGGCATTTTCGACGAGCGAGAGCCGTCCGATGGGCGGCTCTGGATCGGATGGTGGACGCCGATATTGCGCCGGGTCCACGTCCGAATTTTAATGCGCGATGGACGGTGGTTTGGTGAAAATTTCTCAGGCCACGCATCAATTGAGGAGTGGAATCGCTATCGATCGAAAGAAAACTGCCCTCCGCTCGAAGGCGGTGCGATGGATACCGCCGGTTTTGGTGACGGCGAGTATATGGCGGGGACCACCGGGGTGATAGAATCCGTGCCGTCAATCTGTAGATCAGATCGACAGTGGAGATTGACTGGGGCTTGAACCGGTGGAAAAAAATTAGAAAATAATTAAAAAACCAAAGTTTGGAAATAACATAAGGTTTTAATATTTTTTTGGGGGGGGCGGGGTATATATATATAATATGATCAGGCACCCGCCTACGGGGCTGTGGGTTACATGGAGGGTCATACGACTAGGGATTTATGCAGGAAGGGGTTAAGACCCATATATGTCCAAAATGTGGGTTTTTATGGTTTTTAATGGTCTTCAAGACTAGAAATGGGCAACGATAGAGGAAAAAAGGGTTAAAATGAGGCTAGTTTGGAGGAAGGGGAAAAGGGGAAAATGCTTGCAACATTATTACTTCTTGGGAATCAGTAGGATTTCTAAATGGGGAATAAGCACAGTAGTAAAAATTGGGACAGAGGTAGGAGGCCTTCAAAAGTCTTCAAGATCCAACACTTTTTAGTCATAAAATTTGTTCCTTGAAGGCTTAAAAAGTCTTAGCCACCTTTTTCTATAACAAATTTATAGGTGGCTAACAGTGGCTCCACTTGGGGATGGTGCCTTCTTGAAGGCATCAAAAACTTCAGACTTGCATTTTATTGGAGGCTAACCTGTGCCTGATCCATTGGGCTACTCTTCTTTGATTGAACGATCCTCTTTTGAAAACATATTAGTAGCCATAAAAACAATGGTTCTTTCATCAACAAGCTTTCTACCTACCCAATCCTACAGATCTAACATTTTTTCTTCATTAGAGTGCACTTGGATTGGAAAACTCTTTTTCATAACATTTTATTCTTTTGAAAGCATAAAACTAATCTATTTCTACTCCTTATTTCTCCCTGGACTCAGATTAAATAGTTGAGCCCATATGATTCTCTACCTAATCTACTAATCTGTTAGGATTAGACAGTCTAACAGATTTTTATTCTCTAAATTATACAACAGAAATTTAAAAGCATACAAGTTAGGATTAAATAGTCTAACTTGATGCTGGTCTATGGAATAAAAAATAAACTGCACATAGATATTATTTTGTAGAAAATTAAATAAAAAATGGAAGGCTTAAGATCTGAAAGTTTCTCATCATGGCCTTCTCTTTTCCTTACAGCTCTATTTTGAATTCGTTTGAGCTATTTTGTCTTTATCAACTGGTTCGGATTTTGAGCTGATTTGGAACCATATTTTTACATCTCTTGACTCAGAATTTGAAACAGATTTGAGTCATTTTCTTTTTGAAAACTTAGGTTCAGATTTTGATCTTGTTTGAACCTTTAATTTCTATCCTAAACTATCTACTGATAAGCCAAGATTAAACAGTTTGGAAAATCGAATTCACTATTCTATCAGCAAAAAATTTAAAGCTAATTAGTCAAGATTAGACAGTTTGACTAACTAGAAGTGTGTTATTCAGGAGTGGCATTTGAGCTTGCACACTTTCAAATTTCTTTCTCTTTTTTGGTATGGGGCTATACCTTTCTTATTTTCACAATCTGACCTTTTTTTTTTAGATATAACTTTGAATTCAACGGTGGGTGAAGTATTTATAATGAGAAAAAGATAAAAAGGCTTTCAAAGCATAACATGGATCAAGAGAAGTAATGCTTAATCATCCTGCCATTGATAGGACCCCCAAACAATTCTACTCCATTCAACTCCTGCAAGAAAAATGCATTGTTACCAGCAGCTGAATGAATAGAGTAAGGGCCAAGCCATAAGTTGTCAAACTTTCCGTGCTTGCCCTTTTCTTCCCTCCTTGAGTCACACTTTAAAATTTTGTCCCCAATTTTGAAATTGCTGGCCTTTGTTCTTCTGTCAAAAATCTTTTTAATGCTGATTTGTTTCTGCAATGCTTTGTTATAGACTTCCTCTCTGTTTTGCTAAACATGGATGGTCTGATTTATTCTTCTGATCATGTCATTATCTTCAGTTTGCAACTCTTGAATCAACTTCATAACTGGGACACCAAGGCTATTTGGAAAAATTGCATCAGTACCATACACCACTTGAAAAGGTGACATACCAATAGATTTCTTCAAAGTCAATCTGTCAGCCCACAACGCATGAACTAGCTTTGTGTGCCAAGACTTTTTATTGTCCTCCAACAGTTTCTTGATTATGTTCACGAAACTTTTGTTTGAAGATTCTGCAAGTCCATTACCTTGAGGGTAATAGGCCGTGGAATGTCCCAATGTTATGTGATATCTGTGACAGAATTCAACCATTTTCTTTGATCCAAATGCTACTGCATTATCAGTGATGATCTTGGTAGGACAGCCAAATCTGGAGAGAATGTTAATCTCCATGAATTTTATGATAATTGAGTCATTGGCCTACCTACAAGGTATGGCTTCTATCCACTTAGTGAAATATTTTGTGGCAGTGAGAATCCATCTATGCTGGGCAGAAGATGGTGGATGTATTTCTCCTATGAAGTCAAGTCCCCACTGTTGAAAAGAGGCTTCAACAGTGATTAGATGCAGAGGCAGGGGTAGCAGTTTTCTTTTGCCTTCAAAAAGTTGACATTTATGGTAGGCTATGATTATCTTGTGTACATCATGAAAAAGAGTAGGCCAATAGAAACCAGCCTGCAAAATTTTGTTGGCTGTTGTCTTCCAGTATAAATGACCTCCATACTCTCCTTCATGGAATTGGCACTTAACATTCTCTGCATCACACTCAATCAAACATTTAAGCAATACACCACTTGCATTTTTCCAATAAAGACATCTATCTATAATGCAATAGTTTACAAATTTTAACTTTAGGAATCTTTCCTTTGTCTTTGTCATACCAGGAGGTGTATTAAAATTAAGAAAAACATAAATAATATCAGCATACCAAGGAGAATTCATAAAACGGTCTTCAACAATAGGAGTTGATAATCCTTCTAGGTCATCCAAAGCATCAATAATATTAATATCAAGAACTTCAAAATTGGATTTAGCCATTAATATAGCTAGACCTTGGCCTTTGATGAGTTTAGTGGCTTTTATCTCTAAATCATATTCGAGGATAACAACAATCCACTTACCTCTCTTACCATCTGGGTCATGTGTTAGAATGTCTTTAACAACTGAGTTTGGGAAAATGGCGATGATGTGTGAGTGAAGGATGTATACTCTGAAGTCTTTTAAATCTTTAACCAAAGAAAAAGCTTGCTTCTCCATAATGTTATACTTCAAAGGGGCTTCCCTCAATGCCTTGCTAAAGAATGCAATGGGTTGCTCTTGTCCTTGTGGATTTTTCTGTAAAAGGACAACAGCTATGGTATGTTTTGATGCAAACGAAAAAATATAAAAATCTTTTGAAAAATGAGGACTTACTAGAACCGGTGTTTTGGTTAACGATTGTTTCACTAGCTCAAAGGAATTCTTTGCTTCCATGGTCAATTTTACCCCTTTCTCCTTCTTCAACATATTTGTGATATTCTTAAGAAGCTCAGATAAGTTGGGGATGAACCTTCTCAAAAAGTTAATCTTTCCAATGAAAGATTGCAACTCTTTGATGTTTCGAGGATGAGGGATTTGCAATATGGCCTCAATCCTCTTTGGATCTATCTTAATACCCTCTTCTGAAATAACGTGCCCAAGAATTTTACCTTCTTGGAGACCAAATAATGTCTTCTTAGGGTTTAAAGATATCCCAAACTTCCTCCATTTCTTGAAAAATTTTCTTAAATGTTCTAAGTGCTCTTCATCTATTTTTTAAAACACAGTGACATCATCAAGGTATATAATGATGAAGTAGCCCAATTCTTCCAGGAATGCTATGTCCATGGCTCTTTGAAAGGTTGCTCCAGCATTCATTAGACCAAAGGGCATTTTCACATACATGAAAGTGCCCCATGGTGTAGTAAAATATGTCTTTAATTGATCAACAAGGTGAACTAAGATCTGATTGTACCCTGAATAGCCATCCAGCAAAGAGATTCTTCTAGACCCTACCACCCTTTGTAAAATATGATCCATCTTGGGTAAAGGGTAGTTGTATTTTAATGAAGCTTTTTTTAAGTCTCTAAAGTGTATACAAAGCCTGATCTCTCTAGTTTTCTTCCTAACAGACACCAGATTAGACACCCGCTGTCTTTTAATGAAGCTTTTTTTAAGTCTATAAAGTGTATACAAAGCCTGATCTCTCTAGTTTTCTTCCTAACAGACACCAGATTAGACACCCAATCAGAGTATCTAATAGGGAAAATAATACCAGCTTCATACATTTTCATGATCTCCTTCTGAACCAAAGGCAACTGAACAGGGTTCATTCTACACAGTTTTTGTTTGAAAGGCTTTTGGTTTTCTTTGAGGGGAATTTTGTGCTGTATTATTTCAGTGTCATAGGATTTAAGATCTCTGTAACTCCATGCAAAAACATCAGAAAACTCTTTAAACATCTCTATGTATTTAAGTTTAATGTGAGCTAGTAAATTTTTAGACAGTTTAATCATTTTTGGCTCTTTCTCACTGCCTATATTGCACTATTCCACTTCAGTCTTTATAGGTTCCAGTTTTGGTCTTTTCATGGCCACATCATTAAGATCAAACAACTCTTCTAAAGGCATCAGACCGCTTGCCAAACTTTCATCTTTAGAGTGCAGAGTTTCTAATTCCTCTGTTTCTAACTCTACAGTCACTTCCTTTTTGTTTTTAAGTTTGGTTGTCAGAAAATTAAAATTGACAAGATCAGGAGACAGCTCTTCTTCACCAAGAAAATTTTCTTCACTACATTTTGTATCGTAATCTGAGTCCGAACTATTTAGTTTGAATTCATTTCTGAATTGCATGAAGTCTTCTATTTGTTTATCGTTGTTAAACACCTGCCAATAATTTTCATTATCAGGCACAGCTGGTCTAAATTTTATCTGAGTTGCGTAGTCTTTGGTTTCATATGGTGTTAAGCATGTCCTAGCTGCAAAGGCTAAATTATGGGTGGCAATATTTCTTTTTGTTGGGACAAACATCAATTCAGACTTCTCAAAGGTTTTCAGAAGGTCCATGACATTGTTTCGATAGGCCCTAAGTCTGGGATGATTTTCATTATACTCCCCATTGACTTTCCTAATGACTAACTCTGAATCCCCATACACATGAATTCCTGTGGCTCCTAAATTTTTCAAAAGATGTAAGCCTAAGAGAAGGGATTCATATTCTGCTATGTTATTGGAACACTTAAAATTTAATTTGCAGGAAATGCTTTCTGTGTGTTTGTTTTCAATGTTGGAAATCCAGACACCTGCACCAGCGTTAGTCCTAGTGCATGATCCATCAAAATACATACTCCACAGAGGACTATTCTTAGTTTCATCCTAGTTACTGTCCACTTCAACTAACGTGATCAGGGGTTGTTGTGTAATCTCAACACTTAAATGTATTTGTTTTGATTCCCCAAGATTTTCGTTCATTTGAGGGTCATTTTCTTCAGTGTGAATGTTTAAAAGCAATGGACACCTACCTTGTAGCTCAAGACCTTTGTTTAGTTTTCTAATGTCTTCAAATGTAGCAAATTGTTTTGAAACTTCTGTGTTGTGTTCCTCTTCCTCCCTATCGGCCATTAATTCTGTTAAAGTGACTTTTTCACTGAGTGTTTCATCATTAAACATAATAAAAGAATCAAGGTCTGTGTTTACATAATAGAGGGGAGAGTTTTGTGGCCTGTCTTGACTTGTAACTGTGTATTTCATATGGGAATCCATGTAGAGTCTTCTATACTGATTGAAAACAGGGATAGTCGCATAGGTCATGTTCATTTGCATAGTCCCTTGTAGCTTAGCCCCCCAAGATCTTGATAATAACATTCCATACTTTGGGGGCACATCAGCCACAACAATATCCATGACTAAACATTTGGCTGGACTTTGGGCTAAGTTAACACAGAGGTCTTTAATTAATCCTAAACATTTTACTCTACTGGAATCAAAGGAGTAAAGGTATTTGTAAGGTCTGGTGATTTCTAAACCAAGGCTCTCCATCACAGCTTTAGGCATTAAATTATGAGAAGCCCCAGAATCATGCATAGTGTTGTGAAAATTTTTGTCATGAACATTTAAACTTACGTAAAAGGGTGGAACATGTCCCTCTTGATATCTACCTTCAATCTTAGGGCCGAAAATCAGCTCTGGTTGGTCATCATTAAGATTGACAGTGTCCTCATTACCTTCAATGTTTAAAGCCTTCAAAATTTGGGTCTTATATACATGTTGGGCAGCTAACTCAGTAAGGGGAACATAGATTTTGATCTTTGAAATTTCCTGCTCTAGCCTGAAAGGGATTTGGTTCTTTGAAGAACTTGTCTCAGCTTTATTAGCTGCTAGTCTATCAGCAACATCAGCTTGCTGATTTGTTTTATTTATACTTGAGAAAATTGTTTTCACAGGAGTACTAGCTAAAGTGTTAGTACTACTAATGTCGGCACTCTGTTTTTCATTGTTTTGAGTGCCTTTCTCTTTTCTATTATCAGAATCAACAGCTATTGTGGGGTCCTTTTGTTTGACAATTTTAGGCTTGGTTGTAGTGTTGTTTTGTGAAGATTTGTTAGAGGTTTTGTTGTTGGGGGTTTGTTGACTGGTTTTGCTTCTAAGATCATAGTCTCTTTTAGATTCTATGATGAAATTTTCCATGCCTTGATAATAATTTTAATTATCACATCTTCTGTCATCATAAGGTGTGTATAGACCTTGTTTTCTATCATAATTAACTTCAAAGTCATCATCCTCTACCCCAAACATGTTGATATCATCTTCCTCTATTATTTCATTTGTTTCCTCAACCTCACTTACATAGTTTTGGTGAAAGGGAGGAATGATCTGTTGATCATCTTCCCTAGGTCTATTTGGAGGTTGATTCCTTCTAAAATTCTCATTCTGGTTCTGGCTTCTATTTTGAGGAGCATTTTGATTTTGACTAGCTTGTGCTCTCTTGATTATGCTCATCTATTTCATCATCTCCTCCATCATTCTCTCCATATTTAAGTTGGAAGTAGAAGGTGAGGATTCCTCTCTAAAGGACGCTTGTTGGAAATATTGTCATCGATGGCAAAGGAATTAGAAAAGAAAAGACAGGAAGGTGAAAGAAACAGAGAGGTAGCAAAGGAAAAAGATGAAATAGAGGAATTAGAGACAGAGCAGTAGAGTTGAATTAGGGGTTTAATACAGTTTTCAAAGGAGATGGCAAAAGGGAGAGATGCTAGGAAGAGTCAAGGTAATAGATTGAAGGACAAATTGAATATCTGGCCAAGATTTGTGTGTGTTGATGAAGAACTGTGGAATTGTGTTAAGTAAATCTGGAATATATAGGACCTGTGTGATCAGTTTCATAATGGGCAAAGGATACCTACGGTTCCCAGAGAATAATGAAATCATCATTGCAGAGTTAGGATATGTGTATTATATGTGTATTGACTGATGTAATTCTTGTCAAATGATGTCCTGTGTAATTGGAAGGGTTGAATGATACTCTGTATCTGATGAGGGAGTTGATGGGAGATGGTGTAGATTAATGGAGTAGCGGAACACTTGGTGACGACAGAATGCAAAACATTAAAGCACTATTTAATTATAATAATACATTTAAAAGGCGACGGAACCCTGCGTGGAAGAGCGGAACCATGACCGTGTGAACAATAAAGGTGGTTTACGATTTCTCATCGCACCACCTATGTGGAGTAAGCAGTATTTCCTGGATGAGGAGGGATTCCATAGAACGGGCGACACACGTCCCTTTACGATTCTACAAAACCACTTTTTACTGTGCGCCATCACGCATTATAGTTCGACCCAGGACGCCCAGCGATATCATTGAGCGTCGTTGATCTAGGAAGGGGTCATCAGACGATCGTCATTTGTTGAAGGTGTTTGAAGATTAACACATGAACGACGGGCCATCACACATTAATGATCGGTATCAGAGGTCGAGCGATATGAATATACGCCGTTGATCTGGAAGCTTGCTAATCTAACGGTGATCGGACGCTGGACTTGCGTGAAGTTTACCTATGGTACCATACACATATTTGATTGGATATTGACTATATTTGTGGGCCCGGGATCAAAGGTTTACCATATTATTTGGAAAGGTTAAAATGCAAAGGGTTAACTTTAATCCTAAAGTTCTGTTCAAAATTGTAAATATATTTATTTATCAATTTCTTCAAATTGATAAATAAAAATTAAAAAGAGATCGAAAACCCCGTGGGATAAACTAAAAGGAATAATGTTAGAGGAATACCATTAGCGGTTCATAGTTTTGACTCATGGTTTTAATAAATGGAACTCTATATAAGGAGAAGAAAAATAAAGAACGAGGTGTGCATTGTAAGGGTGGTGAATAAAGAATTTCTAAAAAGAATATTTGTATGGGCAAGCTCTGTTCTTAACTGAAAAATCTAAATCTACGATGCACCCATGGATATAATGATATAATTATGATGAATCTCTGGTTTGAACGACGAACGAAATCATAAAAATAGGTGTGAGTGTATTGAATGAATAAATTTGGTGGCCTGCAAGGAATGTCGTATGGAAACCGGTGGATCCAATATGAGAATTAATGAAACGTGGTCTGCAGTAGATCTGTGGGTAGAAGCCTTTAGTGAGGGGGTTGTAGCTCCCTTCCAGTGGTAGCTGGTAAACGAGATCAAGGAGTAGTAGCTCATTTTTAGTGGTAGTTGGTAAACGAGAGCAGGGAGTAGTAGCTCCCTTCCAGGAGAGGCTGGTAAACGAGAGAAGGTTGTAGCCTTCTACAGGTAGGTGCCTGCATGATGGTATAAGTCTGCACCAGCATATATTGTAAGAAGTTTTCTCTATAATAAATACTGAAGACTGAGATAACAACAATGGTGGTTTTCTCCCGAATTGGGTTTCCACCTTAAATCCTGGTGTTCATATGTGTTGTTTATGTTTGATGGTTATTTTGTTATTTCTATTCATGCTTAATGCTTATCTGATGCAATGCTCTAAGTAAAGACATAATAAGAGATCTGGACATACATGTTGGATGCAGTACTGTAACATATGGTTTTTAAGAGATAGAAAAGAAAAATTGTTCAGCCCTAAGTACTGATTCACCCCCCCCTCTCAGTACTTTTCCCAACAATTGGAATCAAAGCAGGTCCTTCTGAAAAGCTTAGCCGCTAGAAGGAAGATCAAGCAAGATGAGAAATCAAGATGGAACAGCATCTATCAGGCCTCCGCTCTTTAACGGAAATAATTTAATCTTATGGAAAACAAGGATGAGATCCTATCTTCAGTCTCTGGGAGTAGAGGTATGGGCAATTGTTGAACAAGGATATCAATATCCGGCTGCAGTACCAACAGATCCGATGGAAATAAAGAATTATGAAATAAATGCAAAGGCGTTCAATGCTCTATTGGGAAGTCTAACTGAATCAGAATTTGTCAAAGTCATGCAGCTGAAGACAACAAAGACAATATGGGACAAAATCATTCTAAGTTATGAAGGTGATGAAAAGGTA
This sequence comes from Pinus albicaulis, assembly GCA_034641835.2. Classification (NCBI taxonomy): domain Eukaryota; kingdom Viridiplantae; phylum Streptophyta; class Pinopsida; order Pinales; family Pinaceae; genus Pinus; species Pinus albicaulis. The sequence continues at coordinate 1,660,555,719 of CM076581.1, forward strand.
AAAAGTGCTAAACTCCAAACTCTCAGAATTCAATATGAGAATCTAAAAATGGATAATGAGGAGAGCATTGCCAATTTCTTTTTACGTCTTGATGATATTGTAAATCATATGAGAAATCTGGGAGAAACAATAACCGGATCTACTTTGGTTGAGAAAGTCTTAAGATCACTAATGACAAAATTTGAGTCAAAATTTTCTGCTCTTGAAGAAAAGCAGGATCTTCAAAATCTTACTGTGGTGCAACTTCATGGCATACTAACTGCATATGAAATGAGAAGAGGAGGACCATCTGAAGTCAAAGAAGCAGTCTTTAGAACTTCTACAAAAGGGAAGGAAGTACAAAAAATAGAAGGATCAGAATATATCTCAGAAGAAGATGAGATAAACTTTGTAAAGAAACTTCAACTTGGCACAAGACGATTCAGAGGTAAGCTTCCTTTCAAATGTTTTGATTTTGGAAGAGTTGGTCATTATGCTGCTAAGTGTCCTTATAAATAAACACATGAAAAGGGGAAGGAAGTAGAAAGAAGGAATAAGAATCGTTTTAGCACTAAAAAGAGTTACTATACTCATGAAGATAGTGATGGGTTATCTGATAGTGAGGAAGAATATGAACAAGATCTTAGACTTCTTATGGCATTTGAAAAATAATATAGAGAAGAAAAGGATACTTTTGTGGATGCTCTAGAAGACAGTGATTTTCTTGATGAAAACAATAAACTCAAAATTTGCTTAGAAGAGAATAAAATAACCATAGAAACTCTGAAAAATCAGCTTGAAGAAAAGGAGAAACACAATGAGAAATTAGAGTGTGAAGTACTAAGTCTAAGAAAATAACTTGAGAAAGTAAAGACTCTGAATCTTAGATTTGCTAAAGGATCTGAAACCTTAGATGAGATTATCAAGGTACAACGTTCTCCTCTTATAAAGACAGGTCTTGGATATATCAGAGAATCTTCTCAGGCTTCAGCACAAATTATCTAAAAGCAGTTACAACTGGTTTACAACATGCTGCCACTCAGCAAGGGAATAAAGAATCTTTACAGGTAAAGCATGATCGTCTCAATTCAAAGAACACTAACAGGAATGTCTTTGAAAGAAACACCAATCAACAAGAAAATTCATATAGAATATTTTATGATCGCAGAAATTTCTTCTTCAATGGACAATGTTTCTCATGTCACAATTTTGGTCATAAAGTTGTTCAATGTGTTGCATATAAAACCATCATGAAAAGAGAAGCAAGAAAGAAAAGGATTGATATTGAAACAAATAAGAATACTCATAACAACTTTTATCCTCTTGAAAATGAAGTTGAATGTGCTTATTGCAATAACTTTGGCCATGAAGAATCTGAATGCAGGGGCAAAGTTCAACCAAAAGAACATGTTCCTTCAAGCTCCAAAGTATGGAAAAATAAGGAATTACAGGTTGAAAATTATGGTATAGTGTTATTTGCAGAAGATGAAGAAAACCAATGGTACATTGATAGTGGATGCTCAAGACACATGACAGGTGATAAAGACAAAATTCTTGCATATAGTGCTCTAGAAAAAGAAAAATATGTTACATTTGGAAATGATACTCCTGTGGTCATTAAGGGAAAAGGGTCTATTTTTGTAAAAGAAAAGGTGAAAGAAAATGAAGTCATTTATGTGGATGGATTAAAGCATAACTTGCTAAGTGTAAGTCAAATGTGTGATCAAGGAACTGAAGTTGTCTTTAGTTCAAAATAATGTGTGGTACGTGATCTTGATACAGGTAAAAGAACTCCAAACAACCTGTATATATTGAAGAACCCCAAAGAACAATGTTATTTGAGTAAATATTCAGAAAATTGGCTATGGCATAGAAGGTTGGGGCATCTGAGCTTCTCTCAAATAAAAAAATCAAGTAGACTTAAAGCTGTTTGTGATCTTCCCAATATTACCCTACCTGAAAATATCATATGCAAATCTTGCCAATTCAGCAAGCAAACCAAGGTACAATTTAATGCTAAGGAAGGATCATCAAGTAAGCCTCTTGAACTCATTCATACTGACATATGTGGACCTATGAGGAAAAAGTCACCACGCGGTGAAGAATGTTGGAACACCTAATCCTACATGGGTAGGTGTGGAATGCGAAAAGTCACAATGGAGTCCAAGTGGCCTTGGAATGTGAAACCAAGAGTCACACCATTGTACTATAAATGTACATCTTTGTATAATGGAAAAATAAGAAAGCCTCACGCTTATCTTTCATTGTGTGTTGAGTTCTTTGTGTGTGTGTGTTTCTTCCTCATACACCATGTGTGTGTTTCAACATGGTGTTTAACATGGTATCAGAGTGGGCGATTGCTGGCCCTGCTTCAAATTGACTGAGCCATTTGTGTTTATGGCCTGTGCATATCAGCATTTTTGCAGCATTTAGAGAGTTTTTGCAGCAGTGATTTTGCAGACATTTTGCAGCATTCCGGCATTGGCTTTGAGAAAGAGCAGCATTCAGTGATTTTGCAACATTCAGAAGAAAGAGCAACATTCAGAATTTTTTTTGAAGAAAGGCAGCACTACCCATCTGAAGGTTTTCATTCTCATTTTCCTGCAATTTCCATTAATTTCTGCATTGAAGAGTTGCTGGAAAACACTGTTTAAAGAGGGTTTCTGAAGTAGAAGTCTCTGGCTTTTTAATGGAAAAGAATTTTGAGTTTTTCTGTTGCTGAGCTATTGGAAAAATTCTGGGTTTTACTGCTAAAATTTTCTGGATAATTCTGCATTTTTAAAGTCCATTTTCCTGGAAAAATTTCAAAGTTTTATTGGCAATTTCTGCAAATTTTTCTGCGGTGTATTACTACTTGAAATCCTACATTTCTGAAAAATTTTCCTGCTGCTGGATTACTGAAAGATTTCTGAGTTTGCATTTATTCAATATCTGTTGCTGGAAGGAAGAATACCCTGCTCTCTCTATTATCTGCTATCTCTGCTATCTGCTGTTTTATTAAAAATAAAAATAAAAATAAAAAATAAAAAAAATCTCCTGCAAATATTTCCACTTACCATACTTCCCCAACTCACAATCTGCGCCCTCAAATCTAATGCTCACACCTCCACATACAAACTCCGCCCTTACAGCTTTTTTATTACACTCTTACAGCCGTCCCTCATGCCCCTACAAACGCCCTCACCTTACACGGCTTTCGTTCTCCCCTTAACTCACGACCTCGCACTACACACTTGCTCTCACCCTACCTGCTACACCCCCCTTCAACCTGCGAGCTCTCCCTCGTTACGCCTAAGCCTCTTCTTCACGGCCTCACTATGCATTAACACTCATGTCTTCCCTTACGCCCTCCACTATTATACGCTGCCTCCCCTATTGATTTACCCAACTCCTAACTCCCGCTGCACCTCCCTTCACTCTTATACGCACTGCTCTTTACGCATCCGCCCTCCATTCCTCCCTGCAAACTCTCACCAAACCCCCGCCCCTTTGCACTCGACCCTCCTCCCCTTTGCCATGGCCTTTTGGCCTCCCATTTCAATTTTTTTTTAAATTTTAAATTTTGTGTTTTTAAATACCACCCCTTCGCCCTTATATATACCACTCCCATTCAATTCTGCCCCTTCCCATCGATTTGCCCAACTAAATTTTAAAATCCCTCCCTTTTTAATAAACTACTCCCCATTATTTTTAAATCCCTTCCCTTTTAATAATTCTCCCTCTTCCATTTTTTATAGTTCCCAATTCCCATTAATTTAATTCCCCTTTACATTTTTAATAATTCCCATTCCCTTTTTAATTATTTCCCTTTCCCTTTTTAATTAATTCCAATTAACTCATTTTTTAATTAATTTTTAATTAATTAAAAAAAAAAAAAAGAGAGAGAGGAAAGAGTGGATTTGAACAGCAGAAAAAGAGGAATGACATGTGAGCAGAATTGAAGTAATGGCATGGACTATATTTAGAGAAAAGTGGATTTGACATTTTATGAATTGTGGCTTATATAAGAGGGTGATTTTTTGAAGAAATTTACACTTGAAGATAAGTTTGCCATCATTTGAACAGCTCTTTGAAGAAAAATTTCAGCTGCTTTAAAGGCTTCTTTCATAGTGTTTTTAGCTGCACATATATTGAGATTTTGTATTGAACTCACATTGTGAGTGAATTTTCCTCTTCATTCATAGTTGGAATCAGTGTATTTGAGTTGTTGGATTGTTGATTGCCCTCCATCATTTGAGGAGCACACTTTGTACTTTGAGAATTTCTTGAGTCATTTGTATTTGTTGTTGAATTACATTGTAAACGGGTGCATTTTCGGTTGAAGCCGACACCATTTTCATTTTTGAGCCTAAGTTGTTGAAATGGCTAAAATAAATGAGGCATTAGTGTTGTTGAATGACCTCATTCATTCAAATGTTGATGATGTGATAAAAATGAGCAAGGATGCTCTTTGTAAAATTCACAGTTGTTTACAAGATGCACATGAGAAGATTGAGTTTTTACAGTTGGAATCTCAGCTCCAACAAGATGAAATTCAGCAAAAGAGTCACCATTCTGAACCTGTTTCTGTTCAGAAGATTGTGAAGGACTCTCATCAGAAGAAAGAAGACAAAGTTCTAGATTATTCACATTCAGCAGATGTACATGCAGATGCAGCAGCTCAGCCTGCACTTCCTAAGCCCATCATCAAACCTTGGGAAGAGCTTGTCCACAAAAAGCACAGAACTGGTCTTGGATATGACAAGGATGTGTCCTTTCATATTCCAGACTACACCAAGCCCATCATATTTCAGAGTGCTGGATTCATGTATGATAGTTCACCTGCAGCTGTTCCAGATCCTGTTCCACTTCCACATCAGATCGTAAAATGCCAACACTGTGATCGAGTTGGCCATATGAAAGATCACTATTTTGATCTCCATCCATGCAAGCATTGTGGTCGGCACACCCATTCTTCAGACAGATGCTTCAGACACAAGCCTCCTGCAAGAACCAAGATTCATCTTGGATGGATCGCTTCTTGGCAATGGGCATCAGCAGCCAAGAAGATGTTTACGACACATGTTAGAACATGTTCACAGATATTGAACAAACTTGCAGTTGAGTTTTCGCCATCATCTCACCTTGTCCTTGACAGGGGGGGAAATGGTGGTCATGTACAAGCTTCAACGACAGATCAAGCGAGCCTGAGCCACAATCTCTCATTCCATGTTCAGAGTTGTAGTCAGCAGTTCAAGCGAGCCTGAGCCACAATTCGTCATTCCGGATTCAGAGATGTAGCCAGAGACACGGATGCCCATGAGCATGCCTTCGGTTGGTGGATAACCTAAAACCATCATTTTTGGTTGGTGGATAACCTAAAACCATCATCTTTGGTTGGTGGATAACCTAAAACCATCATTTTCGGTTGGTGGATAACCTAAAACCATCATCTTTGGTTGGTGGACAACCTAAAACCACCACAGGTAGTAGACCTCCCTTCTTTTAGGTCGAAGGTCTCCCTCTTTTATGAGGGACAATTCCTCTAGAAGAAGCCTTCAGCTTCTTTCCAGTTTTGGAAGAGTTCCGGGAACTGCAACATGTATTGCGTTCCAGTGTTTATGGTCATCCTAAAACCACCTCTTTTTTTCCAAAATTTCAGAGAGTTGATTCAGCCCAAGTGCGGCCATGTGTACTTTGCAGATTTGTATTACAACTCTTTTCTTGGACTCACACATACCCCTTCGGATTAAGGGGGGATGTTGGAACACCTAATCCTACATGGGTAGGTGTGGAATGCAAAAAGTCACAATGGAGTCCAAGTGACCTTGGAATGTGAAACCAAGAGTCACACCATTGTACTATAAATGTACATCTTTGTATAATGGAAAAATAAGAAAGCCTCACGCTTATATTTCATTGTGTGTTGAGTTCTTTGTGTGTGTGTGTTTCTTCCTCATACACCATGTGTGTGTTTGAACATGGTGTTTAACAAAGAATACTATATCTTGTTCATTGATGATTTATCTAGAATGTGTTGGATTGGGCTACTTAAACACAAAGATGAAGCAATTGAGAAATTTCAGATCTTCAAAGCACTAGTTGAGAATGAATTAGATCTAAAAATCAAGTGTCTCATATATGATTGAGGAGGATAATATACATCCAATGAATTCCTTGAATTTTGTAAACAACATGGCATAAAAAGACAGTTCTCTGTAGCTGGCACTCCACAACAGAATGGCGTTGCAGAAAGAATGAACAAAACAGTTCAACAAATGGCTAGAGCTATGCTTGATGATTCTGGAACACCTGATACATTTTGGGGAGAAGCATCACATACAGCAGTAAACATTCTCAACAAAGCACATGTTCGTGTAAATAGTGATAAAACTCCATATGAACTCTGGTATGGTAATTCTCCCACTATAAAGCATTTTAGAATTTTTGGGAGAAAATGCTTTATCAAGAATAATGATGAAAAACTTGGCAAGTTTGAACCTAGAGCAGATGAAGGGATATTTCTTGGTTACTCCTCTAGGAGTAGGGCATATAAATGTTACAATAAAAGAATTCTGAAGATTGTTGAATGTATTGATGTTGTTATTGATGAGTCTCTTGCAGCTCCAAAAGAAGAAACGCAAACAATAGATGAAGATGATGATGACACATATCCTTATACATCAAATAGTAATGATACAAACAGTGAACCCAGTGAAGAACCCAAAGATGATTTGTTTGAAAAGGATCCATCTAGATATGTTCAAAAGAATCATCCAGAATCTCAAATTTTGGGAGAAAAGGGATTAGGTGTGTTATTGCCCAAATCCACCTTAGGCTGAAGGAAGGCAGGATTCAGGGTAACACCAAACCACTCTCAGTCTGGTAGCTAGCCCTACCAGAACAGGAGAGGGCTCTCTTCGGGTCAATCTTAGTAAAAATGTATCAATAGGCCTTGAGATGACTAAAATGAGTGCTAATTTTAGGCTAGGTATATTAATCAAGGAGTTTGGAATGATTTTTAAGGGATTTTTGTTGGAAAAAGGAAAAGGAAGTTTTGGGCTTGGAGATGAGGCCAAATTCTTGCAGAGTTCAAGTTGGGGCAAGGAAGGCAATGGGTTTGATGTCTTATATTCAATGAATGGATAGAAAAGACTGTTGAGGAGCTAAAGATGGAAAGAAGGTGCAAGGATCCTCTTCAAACGGTAGAAAACATATAAAACTAAACAAAATTTTAAGGCAGAGCACTAGCAAACCAATGAATTTTACCTTAGTTACTCATTTCTTTAATTCAGAAGCAAAGCGAAGGGAAATGGCATACATATAACATTAATGAAACTTACAGATACATGGATAAAAACATCATAAAAAATCAGAGTCACAAGGATCCCAACAAGTGCTGCAAAACTCTGGTCTTTCCTTTGCCAAAAATGCAGAAGTGTATGTACAATGAAGTGCCAAACTATTCCCAAGAGTCCAACCCTAAAAATGTATCATAAAATAAAATATATAGACAAGTCTAACCAGTTCCCATGCCTCTAGGGGTCGAGCTCATCCTTATAGGAGCTGTTTCAACCAATTCTAAACTAGGAACTAAAATCTAGGAAATCAAACAACTTGCCTCTATATGGAAGGAAACTGATTCATTCATTTAATTTTCACTTTTTAGTAAATGAATCCTCTAGAGCAAGTAAATATGTGCCAAAATTACATCATAGTTATCAAATTACATCAATATAGATCAATAGTTACATCAGAAAGTAAAACTAGTCAAAACTGGGCGAATTTCTGAGTTGAAAAGTGAAAATGGGGCCAAATTTCTCTATGCACCGCGCCAGAAAACTAAATGCGTCGCGCCACTTTGGAGCTGATTTTGAGGCACTTCCCAAAGTCCAAATTGAGCTCATGATAGCTCGTTGGAAATCCGTGTCTGTCTAATATCCAACCCAAGTGGAATTTCTGGATTTGGATGTCATTTGCCCCTACAAAAATTCAATCTCCCAAGACTGTTTCCTGTGTGTGCAAAAGGTGGCAGAAAGGCCATTTTCAAGGTGTTTTTGACCCTTTAGGCCACCCAGAACTTGATGAAATCCTTAGGACATTCCTGAGCATGCATAAATTTTCATAAAAAATCCAAAAATGTAAATTTTTCCTCCAGAATATCTCTCAAACGTAAGCGCGCACAAGGTGGCGCGACGCGTCGGGCAGAAAAACCTGTTTTTGTGACCAAAAATTCAAAAATGACAAAATTTTCTCCAAATTCCTTGAAATTTGGACTGAAGGTCCCCCATCAAGTTCCATGCTCAGCCAACGCATCTTCAGCCAATATTTGGAGTAGATCAGGCCTTTTTTGCCTCCTCAGTGCATGCATTTCAGTGGTGGAAATCACTGTCTTGCTCAGATGATGTGTCGGTGTCCATCTCCATGGTGCTGCGAGGTGTATGTCAAGTATATGTTTGGTTTTTTGAAATGAAAAATTGGCACCTTTGTTTCAATTTTCAAAATATGCCAAATAGGAAGGGACTGTATAGGAAGGGACTGTGAGTATAGTGGACTGTAGGAAAAATATGTTTCAACCAAGTGAAGTTTATAATGTGAAGACATTCACTTAATTATGTTTGGGGAATGTGGGGTTTGGGGACTTTGAGAATTAGGGACTCTTTGCAAATGATATGGGAGAGTGATAGTGGATAGGGGATGATAGGGTTTATGGTAGGGATAATAGGATTTAGGAAATAAGTGATATGAGCGGTTTTATAAGGGAATAGGGGATTGAAAATGATGATAGGATTACAATGACGGGAAAGGGTCCATAGGTGGGGAGTATATTGGATTATTTGACACAAAAGTTGTTTTTAAAACACCAATTTGAAACCCCAAGGAGCAGTTTTAATAAAACGATAGGTTTTACATTTTCACCATTCAAATTCTTCAAACCAATCCTTCCAACAAGACCAAACACTGATCAATGGTAATAGCAAGGTGATTTGAACTTACATGGAGTGAGGAAAAGTGAGGAAAGCTGAGGATTTGAGTTTTTATGGAGAAATGATGAAAATCTGCGTTTAGGGCCTGTGCGCTGCGCAGTCAGCCTAGTGCGCCGCGCAGGCTGTGTGCACTGTGCCAGTGTAATTTTACACTGTGCAAAACGGCCCAATGCGCCGCGCACCTCCAGTGCGCCGCGACTGAATTTCTCCCACAGTTGGTCCTCCAAAACTCTGTTTCGCCCTCCAACTGATTTCTCCATGATTTATCTTGGCTCCATTGATAACTTTGATGTGTAAATGGATTATTTAAACACCAAAATGTCTTATATATCATGGACCTTTATTTTTGATGTGAAAACCCATTGTTGTAGTGTTTGAAACCTTTGACACTTCAATTTGAAACTCTGTTTGCTTCCTTTGGCTTTCTGGACTGATGATAAATTCTCTTTTTCTGCTTTGCAGGGATGTTTGGCATTGAAATTCGGCAAAGGATGACCAGAGCTGCGCCTGAAACATTTCATGACTGAAAAACTTTGAAAAATTACAAATTTATTACAAAAAACAAATTTGATGATTTCTTCTTCAAAACAGAGTTTTGAAGAAAAGTCACGATCAATCATTATAACGATGAAATTTCTTGAGATGAAAACTTATTCTGATCCTCCCTTTGGCCTGCTGGCATTTTTAAACATTTTGAAGATTGAATCCTAGACCTAATGACTGAAAAACCCTAAAAACTCTTTGCTGACCAAAAGACCAAAATAGGACTGTAACATTGACTTTGATGAAATTTGATTATCAGACACAAACTAGCAGGTATAAAACTCGAGGGACAAGAGCGAGAAGACCCTTCCGTCAGAAGACCGATGATCCTAATGGAATGCAAATGACCGAACCGAATGAGACACCTAAAAATTAAATGCAACAAAATATATTTTCATCTCTGACGGAGGGATGAACAGACCGACTCTAACAAGGTGTACAAACAAGAAGGACTCTTGTGGGATCTTCTAGCAATCTGGAATTTTTGTCCACTATTGAACCTCACAGTGTCAGTCAATCTAGAAAAGATGAATGTTGGATTCAAGCCATGAATGAAGAGCTTGATCAAATTGAAAAGAATCACACTTGGGAATTAGTACCAAGACCTCATGACAAAAATGTCATTGGAACTAAATGGATATTCAAAAACAAGTTAAATGAGAATGGGGATGTTATAAGAAATAAAGCTAGACTTGTGTGCAAAGGGTATTCTCAACAAGAAGGTATAGACTTTGAAGAAACCTTTGCTCCTGGAGCCAGACTTGAAGCCATAAGAATGTTTCTTGCTTTTTCAAGCTTCCAACAAATCAAAGTTTATCAAATGGATGTTAAATCTGCTTTTCTCAATGGTGATCTAGAAGAAGAAGTTTATATAGAACAACCAAAAGGATTCATTTTTGGAAATGATGAAAAACTTGTTAGTAGACTTAAAAAGGCTCTATATGGTCTCAAACAAGCTCCAAGGGCATGGTACTATCGTCTTGACAAATATCTTCATCAACAAGGATTTTCAAAAGGGTCTGCTGATAGCAACTTATACACAAAAACAGAAAATGACAAACTATTGATTGTGGTTGTATATGTTGATGATATCATTTTTGGAAGTAATAAAGAGTCTATGAGTCAGAAATTTTCTTCTGATATGTAGCAAGAATTTGAAATGTCTTTTCTTGGGGAACTAACATTCTTTCTTGGCTTGCAAGTGCAACAAGCAACAGATGGCATATTCTTATCACAAGAAAAATACCTCAAGCAAATCCTGAAGAAGTATGGCATGGAAGACTGCAAACCTGTAAGTACACCAATGATAATCGGATGTAATCTCAGTTCTAATGATGATTCCCCCACGGTGAATCAACCTGAATACAGATCTATGATAGGAAGTCTACTTTATCTCACTAGGACAAGACCAAACATCATGCATGCAGTTGGGATTGTTGGACGATTCCAAGCTAAAACAAAAGAGTCTCATCTTTAGGCTGTGAAAAGAATATTCAAATATCTATAAGGAACTCAAGACTTTGGACTATGGTATCCAAATAATATTGATCTTACTCTTCATGCATACACCGATGCAGATTGGGCTGGAAGTGTTGATGATCGGAAAAGCACTAGTGGTGGTGCATTCTATATGGGGCCCTGGTTAGTATCTTGGTTCAGCAAGAAGCAAAGCTCCATTGCCTTATCTATAGCAGAAGTAGAATATGTGGTTGCTGCATCATGTTGCACTCAACTTCTCTGGATGATGCAAACCCTACAAGACTTTCAAATCAAATGTTCACCTCCTATCTCCATTATGTGTGATAATACAAGTGCTATCAGTATCTCAAAGAATCATGTTATTCATTCCAAGACCAAGCACATTCCCATCAAATATCACTTCTTACGTGAACAAGTGCTTGAACAAAAGGTGAAATTGGAGTATGTTTCCTCCAAAGAACAAGTTGCTGATATATTTACCAAACCTCTACCCAGGGAAGCATTTGAATATCTCAGACAGAAACTAGGAATAGTCTCTGCCAAGCATAGGATCAGGTCTACTTAAATACAGAAGATTAAATTGGTTGTGAGGTGCTGTTAGGCATCTCTGAATGCACAGGCTCAAGGGGAGCATTGGTCAAAAGGATGAATTGTTGGTCATATTATGTTTGAAGATGTAGCAGGATCTTAGGGGGAGCATGGCTTTATCGGTTCAAAGGATCTTGATCAAAATATTTGCCATTGATGTCAAAGGGGGAGGAAAAGCAACAAAGGGCTTCTATAAGGCCATCAGAGGAAGAGTATTGCCATCAATGCCAAAGGGGGAGATTGTTGGAAATATTGTCATCGATGGCAAAGGAATTGGCAAAGCAAAGATAGGAAGGCAAAAGAAATAGAGAGGTATCAAAGGCAGCAGATGAAACAGAGGAATTAGAGACAAGGCAGTAGAGTTGAATTAGGGGTTTAATACATTTTTCAAAGGAGATGGAAAAAGGGAGAGCTGCTAGGAAGAGTCAAGGTAATAGATTGAAGGACAAATTGAATATTTGGCCAAGATTTGTGTATGTTGATGAAGAAATGTGGAATTGTGTTAAGTAAATATGGAATATATATGACCTGTGTGATCAATTTCATAATGGGCAGAGTATACCTACGGTGCCCAGAGAAGAATGAAATCATCGTTGTAGAGTTAGGATATGTGTATTATATGTGTATTGACTGATGTAATTCTTGTCAAGTGATGTCTTGTGTAATTGGAAGGGTTGAATGATACTCTGTATCTGATGAGGGAGTTGATGGGAGATGGCGTAGATTAATGGAGTAGCAGAACACTTGGTGACGACGGAAAGCAAAACATTAAAGCGAAATTTAATTATAATAATACATTTAAAAGGTGACGGAACCCTGTGTGGAAGAGCAGAACCATGACCGTGTGAGCAGTAAAGGTGGTTTACGGTTTCTCATCGCACCACCTATGCGGAGTAAGCGGTATTTCCTGGATGAGGAGCGATTCCATAGAACGGGCGACACGCGTCCCTGTATGATTCTACAAAACCACTTTTTACTGTGCGCCATCGCGCATTATAGTTCGACCCAGGATGCCCAACGATATCGTTGAGCGCCGTTGATCTGGGAAGGGGTCATCGGAGGGTCGTCATTTGTTGAAGGTGCGTGAATATTAAAACAGGAACGGCGGGCCATCGCACGTTAACGATCGGTATCAAAGGTCGAGCGATATGCATATACGTTGTTGATCTGGAAGCTTGCTAATCTAACGGTGATCAGATGCTGGACTTGCGCAAAGTTTACCTATGGTACCATACACGTATTTGATTGGCTATTGACTATATTTGTGGGCCCAGGATCAAAGTTTTACCATATTATTTGGAAAGGTTAAAATGCGAAGGGTTAACTTTAATCCTAAAGTTCTATTCAAAATTGTAAATATATTTATTTATCAATTTCTTCAAATTGATAAATAAAAATTAAAAAGAGATCAAAAACCCCGTGGGATAAGCTAAAAGGAATATTGTCAGAGGAATACCATTAGCGGTTCGTGGTTTTTACTCATGGTTTTAATAAAGGGAAAACTATATAAGGAGAAGAAAAATAAAGAATGATGTGTGCATTGTAAGGGTGGTGAATAAAGAATTTCTAAAAATAATATCTGTATGGGCAAGCTCTGTTCTTAACTAAAACTTTTGAATCTACGATGCACCCATGGATATAATGATCTAATTATGATGAATATCTAGTTTGAACGACGAATGAAATCATAAAAACAGGTGTGACTGTACTGAATGAATAAATCTGGTGTCCTGCAAGGAATGTCGTATGGAAACTGGTGGATCTAGTATGAAAATTAACGAAACGTGGTCTATAGTAGATCTATGGGTAGAAGCCTTCAGTGAGGGGGTTGTAGCTCCCTTCCAGTGGTAGCTGGTAAACGAGATCAGGGAGTAGTAGCTCCTTTGTAGTGGTAGCTGGTAAACGAGAGCAGGGAGTAGTAGCTCCCTTCCAGGAGAGGCTGGTAAATGAGAGAAGGTTGTAGCCTTCTACAGGTAGGTGCCTGCATGCAAATATAAGTCTACACCAGCATATATTGTAAGAATTTTTCTCTATAATAAATATTGAAGACTGAGATTACAGCAGCGGTGGTTTTCTCCCGAATTGGGTTTCCACCTTAAATCCTGGTGTTCATATGTGTTGTTTATGTTTGATGGTTGTTCTGTTATTTCTGTTCCTACTTAATGCTTATTTGATGAAATGCTCTAAGTAAAGACATAATAAGAGATATGGACATACATGTTGGATGCAGTACTGTAACATATGGTTTTTAAGAGATAGAAAATAAAAATTGTTCAGCCCTAAGTACTGATTCACCCCCCCCCCCCCCCGCGCGTCTCAGTACTTTTCCTAACAACACTCTCTTTTCATTTTTCATTCTTGCTCTCTTTTCCATTAAGTTGAACTCTAGAGAAAGAGCGCCTCAGTGAATATCTTCAAGAGTTGCAAAATCTCTCTCTCTCAGCTAATAGGCCATCTCAGGGTCAAACCCTTCAGGAAACTTGTTTAAAGTTGAGCCTTGTGGAGGTTTTAGTTCTGGGGAAAGTGCATTATACACCCTATTAAATCTAGTGAAATAAGCTTGCACACTTTCCCCAGTGTTTCTATGACGGTTCTTGTAATCGGAAAGGACTTGGAGAGGATTCTTCTTTACTTCCCATTTGTTTAAGAAAGTTTGATGGAAGGCTTGGAGATCATGGATACTATGGGGGGTTAAACCTTTGAACCATTTCCTTAATTCTCCCCCTAAACTCTGAGAAAACAATCTAATCTTGACATAATCATCATCAATTTCATTTATGTCAAAGTAGTCATTCATTTTATCCACATGTTCTGATGCAATTGTAGCATTGCTAGCATCATATAATGGAATTTTGGACTGATAGTCCTGTGGAAGATTGACTAATGGTGCAGGAAGGACTAAAGGAGCATACCATGTTGCCATGATATATGGTGGGGGTGGATTTACAAGGGGTGAATGAACAAGAGGGAAAGTGGGCTAAAGTGGAGTGGTTTGAATAGCGGATGTAAGGTGAGTAGAAGTGAATGGACCAGGAGTATATTGTTGAGCTAATCTTGGGTGAGAGACACCTAAGTTGTGAAGGAAATGTAAATAAGGAGGTGTTGTTTCTCTGCTGCCAGGATGTTCACTTGTTTCAGGAGAAGAAAGTGAAGACTCAGAATCTAACTGATCTAAATCACCAAGAGACCTAGTTCTAAAGGGATTTACTAAGTCAACTTGTGATTGTTGTAGAGCTGTAAGATTTTTGGGAACTGAATTAGCTCTCAAGGGTGATATGAAAACAATTGATAATTTATTCCTAGGAGACTTCCTAAGGATACTCTCTGGGTTATAAACTAACTCAAGTGGATCAGGTTCAGGATAGGTTCTCGTGTGAATCTTTCTAGGAGCCACTATGCTATGTTTCTAGACCCAAATAAACAGGAAAAGTTCAACCAGGTATGATAGTATTTGAGGGGTTAACTAATCTGTTTACACAAATCTTAATCCTACAGTCCTCTAACTAAGTGTGAATGATTTTACAAGAATAAGGGTTCTTCCCAGTGGAGTCTTAAGATCTGTTAAATATTGCGGAGTTTCCAAGTAGAATTTTTTAGCTCTTTTGAATGTAAAAGGTTTTATGGTCCACTACCATGTTTGTTTAATACCAATCTGAAATATTTTTAAGTTTTTCTGAGTTATTTTTCAGTTGTGTGGTTTTTAAAAATATCCTAACTCTGTTTCAAAACTTAGCTATGGTTGTGAGACAAAGACAGTCTACTCTTATGGCTAAGCCAACTGATCTTTCAAGGTTAGATAAAGTCTTAAGAGAATCCTAGGGTTTACCTAGTTTTTAACAGATTCAAACAAGTTTTATCATGATTACCATTTTTTGGTAGTGCTTGAAAACACTGCTTTTTACTCACAAGTTTTATGAAGTGTTTTAAGGGAACCTAAGGTGAAAATTAAACTGATTCCCCAACGGAGTCGCCAGAAATGTTAGCTCCCTGTAATCAGCAATATTGGCAAAGTCCGATCTCAGGGAGAAAAATCCTTTCAACCACTTTGGGATTCTAGGATCTAGCCCTCCTAAATCTGAAGAGGGATCTCTCCAATAAGTGCAAAGATGGATTTGTCTTTGAAGTTTACGGTAATGATATTGGGATAGTTATGAAGGCCGAGGGTTTGTTTTGTTTTTTGGATGGTTGAGCATGATTACTGTTTGAGGTGGAAAGTCCTAAATGCAAAGAGTTTCAAAGGTGAGAAGTTGCAAGCAATCAGAGTAGCTTCATCCCAAAAGATAGATAATTGCGGGTTTTAGTCCATTGGGTTATTGAGTCATAATAGGGTTTAATTGGAACATCAAGAGGCAAGAGTGGTCCATGGGATAAGTCATATATGTCTAAGGATATCTCTAAATATTTGATTCATGGAATGAAATGATACGACAAGAAGGGGAAATAAACAGATGAGGAACAAGGAGCAGCCCAGGATCTAGTAAGTACTTCTAAACTAGCCAGCCTTTGACATAGACTCAAGAAAAACATAAAAGTAAACTAGGATCTGGTAAGTACTTTGAAACTAGCCAGCCTTTGATACACTTTCAATAGCAAACATGTAAAAACAAAGGGAAACTTGAAAGCAACTTTTGGAGAAGAAACTAGTGGGTCGGGCTCACCACAAATCCTCTCCTATCTCTACTTTACTTAGTTACTTTCAAGACCAACACGAGGATAACATGGAATGGCCTAAGGTCTGGTAAGTACTTTGAAACTAGCCAGCTTTTAACACATTCCAAGGGAAACATCCAGACAGCCTTTAGGGATAAAACTAGGACCAGGGCACACCATATCTTCCATAGTTCATCTCTATTTAACTAATACTGAACATAAAATTTACGAATAATATTCAGCTAAGGCAATAAGATTAGGGAATGCCAGCATTCCTATGCTTAAACTAAATTAAATCATTCCCAAATAACATAGATTGGAAGAAAACATTCAGATAAAGATTTCCAGTCAGAGAAGGTTACTGATATACAGTAGGTCCTAACTCTATGCATGCTGTTATTTATAATAGAAGATGAAACACAGTGAAAACAGAAAGAAAATAACAAGTTACAATGAGAAAAACATCACCGTCAACATAGACCAAGATCCCATAAATAAGCTTGTATTGATGCTCCAAACCAGTTACAGCTTCAAGCCCAGTGCTTTAGTTTAGCACTCATCTACACATCTCAACCTAACCTATCTATCACGAGCAGAGCTCTAAGAGCCAGTGAATATTATTTACAATCAAAATTTTAAGCTCAAATGTATTTCAAAGTTCTACAACCAACCCCTCTCTCATCTTATGCAGTAGTATATATAAAAGAATGAGGGGTGAGATCTGATAAAAGATCTTAATTACAATTAATATAGACTTAATGGTTTCTGGCCCTTGGGGGGCTCAATGAAGAAACTTACATAGGTGTCCTCTATATTAAATGTTTTACATAAATATTTTAGCTTGGCGGAATCTCTTTTTGACCTTTGAGGCTTTGTGTGATGTCAAAGTAACTCTGGAAATGTTTGTCATTAAGGTCTTTGGCGGAATTTACTCTTTGGCTATGTTTGAGACAAATATCTGATCCTGTTCAATAAATTCGGCCTCGGATATGAATGTTTTGAGGTACAGGTGGCATCGTGGTAGCTAGAGGGATCAATTTTCCTCAGCTGTGGCGGTGGAGACTTTCTTGTTGATAAAACACTTAATATTTTCTTCATACCATGTTTTTAATTGGGGATTAGGCTTTTGATAATCATTCTTAGTCGTAATCCCCACAGAACCTGTCTTCGATCTTCTGTCCTGGTACATGTTGTCTTTCGGCATTGATACTCTCTGACTGTGCTCGTTTCATGGTTTTTTGTTGATGCATAGGGCTATGCAGGGGTCGAATGGCATCAATGCCTTATGAATGATTGATGAAAAATTGGATTTAACACTTGTGAATTATTTTCCCTAGTGAACCGAAGGTAGGAGGATCGTCACCCTCTACTTTCAAATTCTCTTCGAACATAGCGGAAAAACCATTAAAAACCCTGCAAAATACAGAAAACTATTATAAAATCCTGCATATATAGGTTTATTGCTGTAGAGGGCATGTGGAGGAAGCATGTCCATTTGATGGCATCATCCAATTGTCGATAATGATCGAGAGAAGTCGTAGAGAAGGCGGAAGAATTGTTTGAATCAGAGTCGTTGATCACGCAAAGATTGACGGTCAGGAGCGGAGAAAGGAAATTCAAAGCAGAATACGTTGACTGGGCGACGAATCAGGGTGATAAAATATGGGCCGTCAATCTGCAGATTAGATTGACGGCGGAGATGCTCTTACCACTACGTCGTAGCCTGGTTAACAGTCGGGAATTTTCGGCAAGCGAGAGCCGTCCGTGGGCAGCTCCGGATCAGACGATGGACGCCGATATCGCACCGAGTCCACGTCCGAATTTTAATGCACGATGGACGGTGGTTTGGTGAACATTGCTCAGGCCACGCGTCAATTGATGAGTGGAATCGTTGTCGATCGGAATAAAACTTCCCTCTGATCGAAGGCGGTGCGATGGATACCGCGAGTTTTGGCGACGACGAGTGGATGGCGGGGACCACCAAGGTGATAGAGTTCGCGTCGTCGATCTGCAAATCAGATCGACGGTGGAGATTGACTGGGGCTTGAACCGGTGGAAAAAATTTAGAAAATAATTAAAAACCCAAAGTTTGGAAATAACATAAGGTTTTAATATTTTCAGGGGGGGGGGGGTGGGGTATATATATAATATGATCAGGCACCCGGTTGCGGGGCCGCGGGTTACATGGAGGGTCATACGACCGGGGATTTATGCAGGAAGGGGCTAAGACCCATATATGTCAAAAATGTGGGCTTTTATGGTTTTTAATGGTCTTCAAGACTAGAAATGGGCAACGATAGAGGAAAAAAGCGTTAAAATGAGGCTAGTTTGGAGGAAGGGGAAAAGGGAAAAATTCTTGCAGCAGTATTCTTTCTTGGGAATCAGCAGGATTTCTGAATGGGGAATAGGCACAGTAGTAAAAATTGGGACAGAGGCAGGAGGCCTTCAAAAGTCTTCAAGAGCCAACACTTTTTAGTCATAAAATTTGTTCCTTGAAGGCTTAAAAATTCTTAGCCACCTTTTGCTATAACAAATTTATAGGTGGCTAACAGAGATATTCAAAGGGATAACAAACCCTATTTTTCAAAATTTCAGGAGGAAAAGATCAAAGACAGTTAGTGACTTGGAGGCCACCTCATAAAATAAGAGTTTCTATGAAATTTGAATTTATCTTATTTGTCACCAGAAATCCACAAAGATAGTGCCAAGTAGATTCATTAGTTTTGAATGTCATATATTTCAGTTCTATTTGTGTAACACATTTTTAAGATTTTTGTAAAAATACTTCATCATTTGAAGTAATAGATTTTGGTGTTTGTAATGAGAAAGAATACCATTCATTGTAAAGTTGTTCACTGAGTTCAAGTGACCTTTTGCAGTAATATAGGACAATGTTTTTAAGGATTCATGTGTTGGAAAATTTGGTGATGTACATCTCTTTGTTTATGTGTTATTTCAATGTTTCCTTTACCATTATTTCTTAAAGCTTAATTAAATTACATAAATGGCGACGATCGAGATTTGTTGAAATATACACCCTATTCTACCTGTAAGTAATTTTAATGTTTTCTTATGGAGTCAAACTAAGGAATTCTTAATTTCTCTTTAGTTTCAACTGAATCTTAATTTTTATTCTATTCCATACCATTTCAAATATAAAAGATCCAACTAGTTCACCTACCTTGCCCTTTTGCACTGAAGCTTGAATATTTTTTCTTTTGATCATCTTAAGATCTTCTCGCTACATTTCCCAATGGCCTTGTTAGACCCTTATATTTCACAGTATCACTAGGGGACTGATTATTTTCTTATGTATTTCATACTAAAAATAATATTCCATGGCTATCATTTATTTTCAGGAAAAATGGGAAATCCTGACTGTCAAGAGCTTCAAAAGAATCTATTTTCCTTTCAGTTTAGTAGAAGGGGAAAATGTTGCTGATAAGTTAAAAAAGGTGAAAAATTAGAATCAAAGGAAGCAAAGGAAGCAGAGAAGCAGTTAAAAGGCACAAAAAAAAAGAAAAGGTAGAGTTATGAATGTGCTGGATCAGGTCGTGCACATTTGGGTCGAGTCATGAACGCTAAAGCGGGTCAAGTCTTGAATGTGGGGCAAGTATTCTACGACAAACCAAAGAAAAAAGTCGGCAAACTACAAGAAGGGAGTAGTGAGGATCGTTGGATCTGAGCAACGATCAATGAGAGAGATTCAATCGCAATCACATATCGCAAGATTTTTAGGATGGCTGCAAGGGTAAATGGTAAAGCCAGTGAAATGCGATATGTGATGAAGTGGGACCCATTCACCTGCCACACTTCATTTCCATTTCATTTACCTTAAAATCATTAAATCTTACCCTTTTTCTGCTTTTCCACTATATCTTTCTACTTTACCTTTTCATCGCTATATCATTGTTTTACCTCTGCCTTCCCATTTCCCTAATTGCGATTAAAGTGGGGCCATTCTCCCTAACACATCGCCTTTTCCCCCACCATCCATAACATTGCACAAATTATAACTTGTTCCATTCTGCCAAATGATAAATCTTGCAATCGTCGATATGCGATATCCATTGCATCGCAAGATCGCACATTTTATAACTTACTGTTCAAAATGCCCGCAAGGTATTATGTTTAAGTTGCAATGCGGTTGGCTCCACCACAGCAGCTCTACCCCCCACTTCAAGCCAATTGAAATACATAGGATATATCATATGAATCCTCTTAAACTTTACCTTACCACAGAAACCATTCGCCTCTTTATAACTTTGCCGATGCAGTGGGCTCCATCTCCATCTCGCCACATCATCCTCCAACAACGGAAATCACACTTCGTTGATTATAACGCTTACCACATTTCCCCAAAATTTAAATTCTATGATATGTGGTAAAATATAAAGGTTGCAATGTGCAATGTGGGCAGGTCCCTCTCCTCACACTTCGCACTTCGCATGTTTTAGCATTAAACCCCATGCTCATAACAAAACTTTAAGTTTTCGATTTGTGATTTGGTTGGTCCCATATTCCCTCCATGTCACCTACCTCATCACATCACATTACCATTTACTTTTCCCTTATCATAAATTTTAAAGCATGAGATGTGTGATTTTCTGTGGATGCGATAAAGCTCATAACTAAAATCTACAGAATTTCAAATCCGGGTATATGAGGTTTTACGTTGTTTTGTTTGAAAAAGGTTTAAACATGGTTGAAAGGGCTCGGGTAGAAAAAGAAACCAAGGGTCGAGTCGGGTCCCACCCATGTGCTATGTCATTCTACATCTAATCAACCTCAACCTTTCTGCTTCCTCCGTTCCTCTTCCTGACATTCGACGGCCCTGATCTAGTTTCGGCTCCCCCGCAACATTCAAACTTTATCATAAGGCGGGGGGGGGGGGTCTGAAATGGGTTGTATCCATTACCGCCCACTCCCCCACATGTTTCACCCACAAAATTTTGCACCCCCCTCTCTATTACCACTTACAACCTGAGACCTTCTCCGAAAATATGTTTCCAAATAAGCCTCGACAAGGTATGAAAGCAAAGGAGGTCGAGTTGGGCAAAGGGAGTTCATGAAGAAATGTTATGTAGAAGCAAAAAACGTAGTAGAACACATCAAAACCATCACCAATCAATGAAAAGTGGCTAGCACTACACCAGATTTGATTTACCAACACCGATTTTCTAAAAAACAGAGCTATATGTCAGAGCCACCATTGGTTGCCTCTTCATGACCATCACAACCACCTCCAAGCTTATTGTTTGACCTTATGAAGATCCATCGAAGCTTTTGGATCTACGAAGAGTTTCCCAAAATTAATTCTATAGGCGGTGTTATTGTCAGTGATGTATGATCAGGCCTTCCATGGCCACGGTTGTCCATTTTATACTAAATTGTAATCAATGAAATGTTGTCAAGTAAGGTAGGGAAACCAACTTAGCCTTTAGATAAATATTGCATGCCTTAGTAGTATCAAGGTGTAATGTTCCAAATGGGGAAGAATAATCTTAGTAGGGAATATCTTGAGATATTCCACTATGGATTCATAGAAGTATGGAAAAACACTAGAAATTATAAACCAGAGATAGACTGGTAGGGCATTTACTGGTTATATCACCTCTAAAGAGAGGGTGAAAACCATAGGCTTCTTGGCCCGTTCCAGACTCTGTCTATAGAAAATTGATGAAACATAGCAAGTGTGGGAAAAACACACTCCTCTTGGATTTTTCTACCCTTGGGATCCTTAGATCTACATATCTAGATAATGGATCCAAAATAGGAGCCAAAACCAAAACAAGCAAGGAGAGGGAAATTCCACTTCCAGGAAAAACTGCAATAGGCTCAAGGGAAACGTTGTATAAGAAATATGGTGCAAGAATAACGTAGAACAGGGCTGGGTACCCTTATTATAGGCTTTTTGGGACTTCCATTCTGAATTTCAGGAAAAAAAATGGCTTTAAGGGCCTTATACAGATCTCCCACGAAGCTGACTAGTTAAAAATCAGCGAAAGAGAGGAGCTGACGTGACAAAAAAAACCCACTTTAGGAATTGCGCAGTTTCAGCAGAGAGTCACTAGGAATCAGTAATCAGACATATATTACAGTATAGCAGCAGAAAATCATACTTTTAATGGAGTTCATTAAGAAATACAGTGAATTACATGAGGAAATAAGCAAGAAATCTTCAGAAATAGGAGTTGCAATGTATGTAAAAGTTGCAGAAATAAATGAAAATCGTCCCTCTAAGTGTGCCTCAGTAGTGTAATGTTAGAACTCAGATATAAAGCATATTTATGGATAAAACATTAGATCCATACCAGATCTGGAAACTACTCAGCCTTATAATCAAGATCCCCTTAGGGTTTCAACAAAATATTGCATAACAAGATGTAGATGTAAATTTTTGTACACAGAACTGCAGAAAGCTTCAGTAATTTCTGAAGATGAATTTATTAATGATACATATCAGATCTGAATAGTAGATATAAGCAAGCTACTTCATAAATCTTCAAGGTGAGAGACAAGCCTCAATCACTAGAAAACAAGTATAATGAAAGATCTAAACAATAGTGAAGTAGTACATGTGAAATAACGAAATTCCCTAAGGAGACAACACAGTAGCTTGAGAAGAATAGTACAACAGATGAAATATATAGATTTGAAATCAAAATACAATAGAGACCCTCTTCCGGGTGATCACAAGACACCCTCCCTGAGAGGAGACTCCAAAAACAACTAGATCCTTGCAGATCTAGAACCCCACTTACTACACTTACAGTAGCAGCAAAACCCTCAGTGAGCCAATGCTTTCTATGCAAGAATATCTTGGCCTCCAACCTGATATTGGTTCAATCTAGCACACTTCCCTCCAAGAGCTACTCAAATAAGGATGGAGGATTCCTAAACAAGAGATCATCTCTTTCTCTTGCTAAATAGCAAAGAGAAATGGAGTTGCCTTAGCAAGCTCAGAAAACGAAATATGATCAACAACCTCCTCATGAGCCTTCATCCTCCTTTTATAATATTTGAGTCTCTTGGCAAACCCTGAACCACTTTCATGTTTTGGTTCCTTTCACACTTGGAAACCCCTTCTAGAACATCACAGTCCATCAAGGAAATTCAATGAACCTAGATAGCGTTGTTGACTTTGTCAAATAGGATCTCCTTTGGTGGTCTTGGCCCTTTCACACCTGCAAGATTTTATTCCAATGGCCTGAATATGTCTCTTTTCACATAGGCACAGATTTATTCTTGATTTGCAAGAGGATTAGACATTCTCCTTTACAATTTATTCATTAATCATGAAATACAAAGTAAATAAGGCAAAATTAATGTTCCAAATTAGCTGAAGCTAATTTAGGAACATTACATTCTCCCCCTCCCAAATGTTGCTTGTCCTCAATAAATTGCAAGGGTACTGCAAAACTTCCCCTTCTTCTCTTGTGGCCTCCTCATCAAATAGTCTCCTCCATTTCTTTGAATTTTCTACAATATCTTTGTCCTCCCAATGGCCCTTCCTTAATATGCAATTTTTCCCTTGATGAATAAACTCAAAGGCTCTCATATTGAAGAAATGGAAGGTTGTTGTGGAAACCTTCTTGCTGACCCATGGCCTCCTCAATATAGAAGTGATGACTATCATGGGGTTTTCATGATACATGAAAGACTCCCATCTCCATGTTGTCATTAAAATGAAGTGGATCACCTCCCAGCTTAGCAATCCAAAGAAGATATCCTCCCCAATACATATGAGAGGCATGTCACCAACCAACATATAGCTCACTTTACAAAGAGACAAGTGATCTATCATAATGGCCATACAAAATCTCATGCTCCCATGGAAGCATGTAATGCAAAAGGAATGGGGAACTCCTTCCCCCAAGGGCACATTCAACAAGTGTGCCTTTCCTCCAACTATGTCCCCAACAAGGATAAGGATGTATTCAGCTTTTGGGATCATGATTAGAATCATGCTAGCTGCCATGTATGATAGATGAGAAGGAAGGTGTTCCCTCATGTGCAACTAGCACAGTTTTATCCTTAACTGCCATAGGATAAGATATGAGAAGTGCCTACCCCAACACTTGTTTGATGCCTCATGTCTTTGGAATGCTTGGATAATGTACATCATGGTGGGTGTAAAAGGATCACACCATGAGGAATATAATAGCTTTCCGAGGTTCTCCAAGGAGTGGCCTGCATTAACATAATTCATGGCCTTGAGTGGCCCATGAAACTCATCATCCTTAGTGCCCCATCTTGGCACAATATCCTGCAAATGAGTGTTAGAGAAATATAAGCATATAGGAGATACATTATAATTCTCAAAAGCACTAGCCTCTCTATACACTTGTTTCACATCAGTGGGGTAACTCATGGATGAGCTCCCTCCCACACTCAAAGAATAAGGAGGTGTGAATGGTGGCTCTTCCCTAGAGCTATGTTCCTCCTCCTATACCAAGTAGTCCATGCACAAATTCATATGAGAGTACACATATTCCCTGAAGCCTTCCCATATGAAACCACCTAAGAGAGTATGATATGCTTTGACAAAACCAGTGGGTTTGGAAAGCAGGATTTCATAGATGGCATCAAACAGTCTCTGCTTGAGTTTGGAGTTACTAACCAAAAGAATAATATTATAGAAATAGATAACTCCATCTACCACCTTGAACCTCTCATCCTTTACTTCCCCTTCAATAAACCCCAATGTGAAAAGGTCCTCGGAGTATTCCATCATGAGTTGGGAATCCCAACAAGGATCCAAGCTCTCCAAGAATGACAACGTTGTAGAGGTCTGAAATGCAGCCCTTGTCTTCCCATGGCTCCCATATTTGACATCCCTGACATAAAAATCACATGTTGGAGCATCATAATCTTCCCTTTTCTACCCCACTTGCAGTTGTTCTTGCACAAGACAAGATTGGAGCATATGGAAATCAACTTCCCCTCGGAAAGTCCTTGTTTTCCAAAACCTCCTCCTTTTGGCCCATATATAGAAGAGGGCTAGGATCCCCTTGCCATCTCCAAAAATATCCTTTGTGAATGAAGAGGCCATGGGCTGCCCCTCATGCTCATGCCATCATAGATCTCTAATTTTTCCTTTCTCAGTGCAGATATCTGAGTGGGAGTTTGCAATGTCCCTTTCAGGAAACTGCTCATCTCTCTCCTGAATGCTTTAGAGATTCTCTGTGCTGTGCTAGCTTCTCCCAATGATCCCTCCTTATCCAAGTATGTATATGCAGCCCATAGTTGAGATAACACTTTAGATTTCCTCCTATCAAGAGGTGCTCCTAGTAGAGTACCTCCTTGCAAAGAGGTGTCAAGGTATAGAGTAGAATGTGGATGTAGGCAGACAGATTTTACCATACCTCCAATGCATAAGTCGTCTTGCCTTCTTTTTGCTTCCAAGCTCTAAAGTAGAGAAGATTTCATGCTCTCCACCTTGTGATGCCCTTCCTCCTCTTCTACCTCCCCTATCTCCAAGACCTCATCATTAATCAATGATAGTACATGCTCCTCATGCATGAGATCCTGTGTGACTCTTTGCAAGAGTACAAGAGTCTCTTCCCTTGGGGAAAGTGCTCCAAACTCTTCCTCATGAAGTGCTTGAGGTGCCAGTTATAATCTCCTGCCTTCTCCTCCTCTTCAATAACTGAAATTTTTCCATCATCAATGAGACACAATAGATCTTGATCAACTATTGAAGGAGAAACCTTGATGCTTTCCTCTTGAGAAGAGGCTTCTTCATCAGATGGAGATATTTCCCTTGGCAATGCATCAATCAAGTTTAGACCTTATTTTCCCCCCTTCATAAATTAATCACTAGAAAAATGCTGAAGCTCTAGTGATATGGCTGAGTGCACATATCCATGCGATCCTCATGCACAGATCTTATAGATCTGATTGGAAGATCTTCTTTTTGAAACTCCTTGGGAGCTTCACTGCTTATTCTCTTTTCTTCTTGCACATCCTCCTTGGGGAGGCTCTTCTTAAATCTAAAAACATATGAGATTAAACTCATCTTCTTCATGTCTCCCTTGCTCTTGATTTCACTGATAGCTTGATCTCACAGGCTGTGCTAGAGATCATGCTTTGATACCACTGTAATGTTCCAAATGGGGAAGAATAAGCTTAGTGGGGAATATCTTGAGATATTCCACTATGGATTCACAGCATTATGGAAACACACCAGAAATTCTAAACCAGAGATAGACTGGTAGTTCATTTACTGGTTATTTCACCTCTAAAGAGAGGGTGAAAACCAGAGGCTTCCTGGCCCGTTCCAGACTCTGTCTATAGAAAACTGATGAAACACAGCAAATGTGGGAAAAACACACTCCTATTTGATTTTTTTACCCTTGGGATCCTTATATCTATAGATCTAAATAATGGATCCAAAAGAGGAGCCAAAACCCAAACAAGCAAGGAGAGGGAAATTCCACTTCCAAGAAAAACTACAATAGGCTCAAGAGAAACGTTGTATAAGAAAAATGGTGCAATAATAATGCAGACCAGGACTGGGTGCCCTTATTATAGTCTGTGTGGGACCTCCATGCTGAATTTTAGGAAACAAAAATGGGTTTAAGGGCCTTATAAAGATCTCCCACGAAGCTAACTAGTTAAAAATTAGCTAAAGAGAAGAGCTGATGTGACAAAGAAAACCCACTTTAGGAATTGCACAGTTTCAGTAGAGAGTCACTAGGAATTAGTAATAAGACATATATTATAGTATAGAAGCAAAAAAAATACTTTTAATGGAATTAATTAAGAAATACAATGAATTACATGAGGAAATAAGCATGAAATCTTCATAAATAGGAGCTGCAATGTATGTAAAATTTGCAGAAGTAAATGAACAATGTCCCTCTAAGTGTGCTTCAGTAGTGTAATGTTAGAGCTCAGGTCTACAATAGATTTATGGCTGAAACATTAGATCCATACCAGATCTAGAAACTACTCAGCCTTCTAATCAAGATCCCCTTGGGGTTTTGTTGACACCTAATCCTATGGGTTGGGTGTGGATATGTAATATTGTATAATAAATAATATTAGGAAATAAGGAAGGCCAAGAGTCATTGGG
This sequence comes from Pinus albicaulis, assembly GCA_034641835.2. NCBI lineage: Eukaryota > Viridiplantae > Streptophyta > Pinopsida > Pinales > Pinaceae > Pinus > Pinus albicaulis. The sequence goes on from CM076581.1 coordinate 1,660,583,004, forward strand.
AGATGAATCCCAATAGCCTCACCTCCATGTATAAATACATGCACATTCCTCATTTAATATTCATTCTGATTTTTGGAGTTACCTTCTGGTTTGACATGGCATCAGAGCATGTATAAATACATGTGTTGGGAAAAATACTGAGAGGGGGGGGGGGGGGGGGGTGAATCAGTATTTAGTGCAGACAATCAAACTTTTACTTTTTCCTTTCTAAAAACCCATACGCTACTTTACTGAAGGCAACTAGCGTATATACGCAGATATCCTTTACAGAACTCGCGTATGTCCAGAGATCTAATTTCAAAAGCAGTAAATAGGTGCAGATAGAACAGAATAATCATCACACATATGCAACACACATGAACACCAGGATTTTTAGGTGGAAACCCAATTTGGGAGAAACCCACCGCTGCCGTCGTTTCAGCCTTCAAAATTTATTATTAAGAAAATTTCTTACAATCATGTACTGGTGCAGACTCAAACCAGCACGCAAGCACCCACCTGTAAAAGGCTACAACCTTCTCTCGTTTACCAGCCTATCCTGGAAGGGAGCTACAACCCCCTGCTCTCATTTACCAACCTCTCGTGGAAGGGAGCTACGACCCCCTGAACTCGTTTACCAGCCTCTCCTGGAAGGGAGCTACAACCCCCTTACTGAAGGCTTTGACCCTCAGAACCACTGCAGACCACGTTTCATCAATTTTCAAACTGGATCAAACACAACCCTTCACTTATCAACAATCATACCTTATTCATTGCTTCAAACAGAACAGTGAGACCACTGTAACCAGAATATCAGATATAACCCAGACTTCAGAATAGATATGCAGAAACACATTCAACCTTCAGCAACCATTAGATCAGAAATCATACGCGCTTTTATTTAATTAGACCCACGTATATACGCGCTTTCCAGAAGACGAACCCGCGTATACTTCAGTGCATTTTCCAGGGAAAAACCCTAACTGTGCATACGCGCTTTTCCTTCCACAGACCTGCGTATACACGCGCTTTTAATAAAATGAACCTGCGTATAGATCTATAAAAGATAAACTTTGCAGTACAGACCAGATCTATAAACTTACCCATATTTCTTCAATCTCTTCAACATGATTGCGCCAGGTCTTCTTCACTTCCTTTCAGATCATCCTTGACATTCACCATTTCTAGATCTAGAGATCTTGAGCCTTCATCATGTTCATAGGTGCATCATAGATTCAGATCTATCAATTAGGAACAGGGTTCAACCATACAGATATACTTCAGAGTGAAGTATTCATCAAAGCCCAGACATGTGCACCACTTGCACAATGATTTTCATCTCCTTATATAGGTTTACCCTTTTTCAATACCATGAGCCAAAACCATACCTCTTCCGATGGTATTCCTGGACGGGGTCAAATAGACAACCCATCGCTCAATACAATGGGTCAATACCATGGTAGTTACCCCTGGTTTTACAAATTTAGAGCGCTTTTTCCCATACGTGACTTGGCACGTTATTTCCCGCGTGCATACGCTACTTCGTCTAGAAAAATCCGCGTATGCCTTGAGACATACTCTTTTCATCATGTTCTGGCACATACTGACATTCCTTCCATCATTACCTTCTGTACTCATTGAAGATACATCATATTTACATCATTTAAAAAGTTCATCAAGTCAAGAACAACTTCGTCAAGTAGGTTGCCATCATCTTCATCAAGTGGGTTGCCATCAAGGACAACACTCTGCATCATATTGCCAACAATCTCCCCCTTTGGACTTGATGGCAACCACGATGTTGTTTGATCACCATAACAGATAGATACATTAAGCACAACCATTATTCATGATATTCAAACACCATGTCACTCTCCCCCTTTGACATCAAGGGAAAAGGGTGGATCAAAACCACACAAGGTTTTTCCCCTCATGATTCTATGACCTTCCTATCACCAAGACTCATACTTACATCAGAGATCCAACCAAGTGGATTTACATATGCGACTCAAATACCCAGCCAAGTGGGTTTAATTTTTGACTCAACTACCCAACCAAGTGGGTTTACAAAATTGAACAAGTCCTTACATGACTGAATATTACAATTTAAATCATGGGTCTCAACATGACCTTTTCATCAAATTACAAGTATGACTTTTCACAACCAAAACCAAAAATACCTCAAGAGAGAGATCAAGTTTCAAAACCATCATAATGCCAACAATGCATTATTCTTAGCCAGGCTAATGCTCCCCCTGAAACTGTGCATCCTTTCCATATGACCAAAACTCCTCCTTAGCTTGAGTAACCTGAACACTTTCAACAGCCAATTGTTACACTGAAAACTGTCACCTTGACATTCTGCTGACCGTATGAGCTCATTATTACTCATACTTCCTCCTTTTGCAAGTCTAATATACCAGCTCCTCATATCAAGCTTCAAAATCAGAAGAAAATCCTTAAAATCCCCTAAAAATTGGTATCGCACTTTCTCTATGCATTCCCTGCGGTCCCGTACCTAAATCTCAGCCTTCATGCGGAACCATACCGCACGTTCTTTGTGTAATGGGTGCGGACCTCTGTAAAACATAAAAAGGCGAGAAATGAAGATTAAAAAGTGAATTCCAGGTGAATTCTAGAAGATTCTAGACGGGAATTTTCGGAATGGATACGCTTTGAAGCTGGTTCATGCATCCCTTTCTTAATGGAGCTAACCCCTTGATGTAAGGAGCTTATCCCTTTGAAGGAGGATTCTATCCCTTCATATTTGGAACTAGAAACCTCCTCTCTTTCACTATAAAAAGAGGCCTTGGGTAGCCTCAAAGGGAGTTCAAGCTGATGAGATTTGAAGTTAAATGCTGTTGAGATTTAGACTTGAGTAACTTAAGACCTTCTGTGAGGTTAAATCACTTATCCTCATTTGTCTTAGTTCAAAGAGTGCAATGCTTGTCAGAGTAAAGGAGATTCCTGCTTCGGACCCCGGGAGGACCTGCACAACATCAAGGCACAGGTTGTAAAGGTTTTCTATCTTTAAAGTTAATACAAATATACTTATTTCTCTCATTAAACTGTCAATTTGTGGTTTATTTCATAAATTCCTTGATCATTATGATAAGCATGATTTATGATAATGTCTATACAGGTGCTGCTTAATCTTTTTCCTTGTTTGTGATTGCAGATATATGAAGGACGTTCTTTCAGTGCACGGGAAGGACTTCAACAACATCAAGTAAGCAAGCAAGCGTTGGACAAGAGGTAGGTTCTTACACCCGTATAGTGTTTTTATAAATCTTACATGCTTAGAGAGAGATTAGTATAATTGGCTGTTTGTTGCTAGTTACCTTTTGTACTAGAGAGATCGGTCTTGTCCGCAAGACGGATTAATCTACACAACAAAATGGCGACCATACTGGGGAAGAACTTGTTTGTTCTTGGTTCTCTTTGATTTTTGACTTGAGAAAAGGTTTCTTTTTCTGGTTTTTGATTGATTCACATCTGTCTGGGTGCTTTAAATTTTTTCTGTTTTTGAAAATTTAGAAGTTTTTTGGATTTTTCTATCATTTTTGCTAGGACCGCACTCTGCATAACTGTTACAGTGCGGGCAGTTTCGCACGTTCTTTATAGAATACAGTGCGGGACCGCACCTGTCAACACTCCTTACATGCGGACCCTGTAAAAATTTTGAAAAATCTCTAGGTTTCTTTTTTTGGTTAATTTTTAGATCTTTGGTTTCTGCCCAGACTGGTTATTGTGTCTATCAAGAATTCATTGTTTATGAACTCCAACAGTGTTAGTGTTTTGAATGATTTTCTAGAAGTTTTGCCGATTGGATTATTTTTCCTGTTTGGTCTTTGTAGTGGTTCAAATTTTTGACAATCTGTAGTATCTCAGATCACATAAGATCTCTTTTTGTCTATTGAATCCGACCTCATTGTGAAAACATCCTAGTTTGAGAAATTAAGCCTTTTTGATTTCTTTGCAAATCTTCGAAAAGAACTTGTTTGAAAAGTTTTGAATTTCATTTATTCTTTGAGTGTTTTGGAAAACATATTTTGAGTGTTTTTAATCTGATTGATAGATTCTTAGTTTGCTGAATAACTAAGAGAAACATTCATAAAAAAACTCTAAAAAGCTTTGACTCAATTTAGATTAGTTTTTTAAGATTAGTCTTCATAGTTTTGAATAGTTTTAATTTTTGTAGATTTCTTTCGAAAGATAATTGTTTTGTAGCTTCTTGTTTGGAAAAGAAAATAGTTTTTCTTGTGAGCTTTGATAAGTTTAACGAAAAGACAAAATAGTTTCTTTCACTTAGTTTTCATGTTTGAAGAAGAAATTTGAAAGTTGCATTCTCTAACTCTTCTTTAGATAGAAAAATTCATTGAAAGAAAAAAGAATTGAATATCATCATAGGTGCATTTTAGTGTTTTTGGAGGTCGAGTCTTCACATCATACAAAGTTTCATTTCCGCGCCCATTTGACTTAAGAAACAACTCTTAAAAGTAACGCTTAAATAAAATTCATCTAGTAATCTTTTTATTTCTAGGGCTCTCATCACCAACATAGCTTAGGCTAGTATCTTGGAGTAGGGAGTAATTAACTCTCCAAGGTAGATAAAACAAACAAGTAGATATATCTTGCGGTAGGAAGAATTCCAGTTGTTGCATGTATGCTCTGGGAAGCTCTTCTTAAAGGAGTTAAGCACGAGATCATATCTGAACCAGTGGGGTAATCAATCCTTCCTCATTGGGAACGATAGAAGATATACACGTATTAAAAACGGTAAACCTCTGATAGACCATTGTCGAGGAGCCAGGGGTCACTTGTCGGTAAACCTTGGATTCTATTCAAGGAGCCTTCAAGGGGATTGAGCTTTGTTACTCTACCCTTGCGTGTGTGTCGGATCGTAGACTGTTCCCCCAGGTATATGTGTTTCAGTTGGTAACCTTAGAGGCCATAATCTTTAGGATTCTTTCCTAAGGTGATGGTGGAGGGAAGATCCCACTGTACCTGGAACAGACGTCGACTAGACTCACTTGGACTCTCTGGGGGGTTCTCTTCACTCGAGATGGTTATGTGAAGAAACTTGTGCCAGTCTGTTTCATTAAGCAGGTTGTTGGGGTAACTGTTCCAACCGCTCTTTTCGTGTTAAAACTCTACTAAGTTGGATTTCATCACCAACTAGTGATTTTAGTACGGAAAGTTACTTGTTTGTGTGTGGTTTGAACTCTTAGATTTTTTAAGCGTATGATTCAATTGTTTGTTTCTTAGAGACTTTAGGTGTTTTCATTGAAATTTTTTCTTTGTTTGCGTGTGATTAGTTAATTTTTCATCGTGGCGGAATTGCCAAGACAATCCCGGAGAATACAAGGGAAACCCCCTGAATTTACACCAGGTCATTTAGAAGGGCTTCGGGCTCTGGTACCACACGGTAGCTGTAGAATTAGATCAACAGAAGCTGAAAGCTCTGCTATTGTGATACATCCCGATCATCAAATTCCCACAACAGAATATATTCAAGAACCGATTTCAGTTTCTGAAGTCACTGAAAATATTTCTCCTACAGGAGAATTATCTGACGAACCTGAAATCTCTGAGCCTGAAACTGAATCTTCTGTGTTAGAAACATCTTCAGGATTTATCTCACCAACTTCTAGCGATCTAGGTTCAACAAGGGTTAGAAATATCATTACTGAAAATCTTCCTTCTGGACTAATTTCTATAGAAGAACTTACTAATCCAGACGAAGACATATCTCTTCCCAACTCCACTCAATCGTTAAATCTTAGGGAGCGTGAATCCATTTTCTACAGCCCTATTCGAACTAATCCCTGGTATCTTTCTTTAACTGATTTTTTAGAGAATCCGGGTCTTACTTTTTATCCACCTCGAGCTCCATTCCATCCTACACCCAGAGGTTACTATTCGTCATCTATTATGGCTGGAGAGTCGTCCATGTTTTCGCAAACACCTGAATCTTTTTTACATGGTGGTCCTTCTGTTCCTGCGGGATATCAGTCTTTGTCTGGTACTTTCTCAGGAGCAACTCCTCAACCTGTCGAAAATGTGTTATCATCTGGTCTTGGTGGACTTAAAATTGAAACGTCGAACGCAAAGCAAGTTTTTATGATGTCTGGTAATACTCCTAATCCTCAAGCTCAAGGCAGTCAGTTTCCTTCTGGGGGTCAACCTCAGGGAATTCAGTTACCACTTGGGGGGCAACCTCAGGGTGGACAATTACCGCCTGGGGGGCAACCCCAAGGTAGTCAGTTACCACCCGGGGCTCAACCTCAAGGTAGCTTTTTCCCAGGACAAACTGTGGATCAATATTATTTTTGGGGGCAACCCCAAGGACAGTACATACCTCAAGGTTACCAACCTCAAGGACAGTACATTCCTCAAGGTCAACCCCAAACTCAATATGCTCCTCAGGGTCCTCAACAACCCCAGCTTCAGTACGTGCCTCAAGGTTATCAACCTCAAGGGCAGTACCCAATACAAGGATACCAACAGCCTTCTGGTCAACCATCTATTCAAGGAGCCGTAACTTTACCTTATTATCAACCCTACGTTCAACCAGGTTTTGGTCCTTACGTTCAACCTTCTACGGGACAGTACCCCGGAATGATGATGTGGGATCCGTCCCAATATCAACAGCCTTTGCAGCCTAATGTGCAGTTACCTTATCAACCTGGTCAGCCAATGGTTTCTGGTTCAATTCAGCAACCTGGTCAGCTAGCTATTCAAACTCCTGCACCTAGTTCAGTTCAGCAGGCCGGGCCTAGTACACCTCAGACTCCGCCCCAAACTGCTGCGACTGCTGCAACGTCTGTTCAACCTGTTACACCTATTTCTGGAGTGTCTATAGCCCCGAGTTCGGCTATCCCTGTATCCGTGCAAATCCCTCAAGTCTCTGTACCTCAGTCAGGGCCTACAGCTCAGACTACAGTTCAGATGCCTGCAGGACAATCCGGTACAAGTACAGTTGTTACGAGTCAACCTCAGTTTACTTATCAACCGTACCAAGGACAGCCGCAATACGGTCCCTATGTTCAGAATCCGAGCTATCAGCCATACCCTGGTTATACTTATCAACAACCTCAGTATGGTCCGATTCATCTTGGTTATCCGGGAGGTTATACAATACCCAATGCTAATCCAATTCCTAGTTATCCTGGGTATTCGCCTCCTGGATCTGCTTTGGCTTCTCAAGGTTTTCGTGACCCTAACCGTCAGTTACCGTTCATCGCAACTTTGGATTTACCAGATTTGACGCGCCTTACTAATGATCCTATTTTCTATTATCAGAACTGGCCGTCAATGCCTCATAAGTTGCCTAGTGACATACCAAAATTTGAAGGTAAGTCAGGAGAGGATCCATCAAATCATGTGATGACTTATCACCTTTGGTGTGCATCTAATTCTATTGTTGATGATTCGATTCGCTTACGTCTTTTCCAAAGGACACTCATAGGTCTTGCAGCCAAATGGTACATTGAGTTTCCACGAGGCTCGTTTCATAATTTCAGTCAGTTAGCAACATCTTTCTTAACTCATTTCCAGTTGCCTGTCAGATACGACAATGGCACATAATTATTAACTTCACTAAAACAATCTACGTCCACGTATATTTCTGATCATATTCATGAGTGGCGACGTAGACGGCGATTGGTGAAGGTCTATATTCCGGATCAAATTTTGGCAGAGTGGTTTGTAAAATCATTACTGCCTAAGATCACTGAAGATGTAGCTAAGGCTGGTGTCGTTACTGAAGAGCAAGTAATTGCTCAGGCTCAGTACCTAGACCTCGTTTATACGCATTCAGGTACTTTACATGAAAAAATTCCGGATTTACCCAAACAAGGTCAAATTGCTGCTCCTCCTTCAGGGTCTCATGCCGCTGACGGTATGATTGGTACGGTTAGTTCCAAAAGTAAGAAGAAATCTTCAAAGAATTCTTCTCCAATCATAACTTTACCTGATTCCCCGAAGGGAGAATCCTTTCAAGAAGTTTCTGCCGATATTCATGTCGTTGAAACATCTACGGCAAAATCAAAAACCGGTGGTAAAAAGAAAGGGAGGAATAAAAACAAGAAAAATTCGAAAGAGAAAACAGATAGAGAAGAATCCAATGATGAGAAACGTAAACCTCGTCATCCTTGCTTCATTTGTGAACAAGATCACTTCACGAAAGAATGCCCATATCGAGAAGAGGTTACGAAACTCATTAAAGGATCGCAACAACCTGCTGTCTTGAAGGATCCTTTTCCAGTTCAAGATAGTAAGATGATTGGTTATTCCTCGACCACTTTAGAAGAGCCTATTATGATGATGTCTCATATAAGGGTTGCGACGCGATCGCAAGATTACGGTTCTAAGAATCCCGTTGATGGCAAAGAAGGAGAGTCTTCCAATGCCAACGCATCAAATACAACTCCTCCTGTTTCTGGTCCGCTACAGATCGAGAAACAAAATCCAGACTTGATAATCAAGCCGCCTGCTAAAGGTGTTCTTCGTAAATCAGCTTTCAATCCACATGCGAGAGCGGCTCAGAATTACAACATTGTTGAAGATTTAGCTATTTCTCCTTCAGCAATGTCGGCTTTGGAAGTGCTGCAGTCGTGTCCAGCACAGCGTAAATTGTTATTGTCTGCCATGGGAGCTGTTGATGTTAATGATTCTAACCTTATAATCTTCGATTTAGAAACTAGTACACCACGTCTTCCTCATCAAATGGCTTTCCAGATTCCAGTGTTAGTCAAAAACAGGCCTATTTTTCGAACTGTGATTGATGAAGGAGCTTCAACGTGTATTATGTCGCTTCAGTGTTGGAAATCTCTTGGTTCTCCTACACTTAACCAATCTCCGACGATTCTAAAAGCTTTTGATGGTCGAGGTTTTCAACCTTATGGTATTTTGCAGGATTTACCCATAGGGGTTGAAGGGAAAATTGTTAATCTAGATGTGGAAGTGGTTGATGCCCCTCTAGATTACAACCTTCTACCGGGTCGTAGTTGGTCTTATGCTATGACTGCTGTTGTCTCTTCGGTCTTTCGACTTATAAAATTTCCATATCAAGGAAGGATCGTGACAATAGATCAGTTAACTTATTTTTCGTCAGACCCAGCCTCTACAGAAACAATCCAGCATGGTGGTAAAACGACTATCTCTTATAAGGATGTTGGAGTAGGTTTGATTAAAGATTCTGGTTTACTAGGAACTTTTTCCTTTCCTCCTCCTAACGTATCGTCTTCTACAACAACTATTCATATGATTTCGTCAGACACACTTTTGACTGATGATCCTTGGATACTACCTTCGGAATCCGAGATTGACTCATTTGATGGCGTGATGCCTTTGAGTCCATTTGAAATTGCGTACCAGACTGTACAGTCTTTTTCCAACACCTTTTCAACCAAAATTGATCCAATGAATGGGATCCAAGAGGAATCACTTTCTATTTCTAGTTCAGACGCAACGACATTTCCCGAAATTGTTCATACAGATGAGCAAATTCGTGAGTTTTTGTCTGTTGATGATTTACCATGGGAAGATCTCCATCATAGGTCTTCATTCTTACCTGAATTAGATCATTTTGAAAATGATTTCGCTTCAATCTTTACTGCTGAATATGCCAAGGAACCTCATAATCCATTGAAAAATCCTGATTCTGAGTTAAATTTAGAAAATATATCTAGAACGGTTCCAATTGACATTTCAGTAAAACCGGGAATAATTGAAAACATTCATATAGGTGCTTGTTGTTCAGACGAAGAAATTCAGACTTATAAAGCCCTATTTCAAGAATTCCGTGACGTGTTTGCCTGGTCTTACGAAGAAATGCCAGGAATTGATCCATCGATCGTAGTACATGAAATTAAGACTTACCCGGATGCTAAACCTGTTCGTCAACGATTACGTCAAATACATCCTAGAAAAGCTGCTGCTATAAAATCTGAAGTTGCAAAATTACTTCGAGCAAGATTCATTTATCCAATTCCTTTAACGGATTGGGTATCGAATATTGTTCCTGTGACTAAAAAACAAGGAACAATACGAGTATGTATCGATTATAGGGATATTAATCGAGCGTGTCCAAAGGACAATTATCCAACTCCATATATCGATCAGATAATCGACGATTGTGCTGGAAGTGAACTATTCTCCTTTATGGATGGTTTTTCCGGCTATAATCAAATAAACATACTCCCTGCAGATCAACCTAAAACAACTTTCATTTGTCCATGGGGAACATTTGCCTATTGTAAACTACCTTTTGGACTTAAGAACGCTGGAGCAACTTTTCAACGGGCCATGTCTTATGCGTTTCATGACATTAAGCACATTGTTCAACCATATCTTGATGATTTACCTGCTCATTCATCACGTAGGACCGATCATCCCACTCATTTAAGAGCAATTTTTATGAGATGTCGGCATTATCGGATAAGGTTGAATCCGCATAAATGTGTTTTCTGCGTAGAATCGGGTCGTTTACTGGGATTTGTTGTCTCAAAATCAGGCATTCGTGTTGATCCTTCGAAGGTCGAAGCTATTGTTAAATTGCCTCCTCCTTCGACATCGCGCCAACTCCAGAGTTTGCAGGGGAAAGCAAACTTTTTACGTAGATTTATTCAGAACTATGCCGAGCTTGCAAAGGGTTTTACCCGGTTGTTGAAACAAGACATTCCGTTCTTTTGGGACGAGGTCGCTGATCGATCTTTTGATGCACTTAAACACGCGTTGACCCATGCGCCGTTATTGCATCCTCCCAACTACAACCAGGATTACTTTCTATATCTCGCTGCTTCTCATTCCACTATTGGGATGGTGCTAGTTCAGGAGGATGAATCTCACAACGAACATGTGATTTATTATCTTAGTCGAAATTTGAATCCGACTGAAATCAAATATACACATGTGGAGAAGTTGGCCTTGGCAGCTGTTCAAGCTGTTCAACGTTTTCGACATTACATATTGTTACGTAAAAACACAGTAATTTCTGATTGCAACCCTATGATGTATATTTTGACCAGACAATTACTAGGGGGAAAATATTCTAAATGGATAGTTATCCTACAAGAATTTGACTTGGAGTTTGAAAAATCCAAGGCAAAGAAATCTTTGGTTTTTGCGGAACTAATGTGTGATTTTCCCTCTACTGATATTGAAACAGTGGCAGACGAGTCCATTGTGGACGAATCTTTGTTTCTTATCAGTACGCTTGATCCATGGTATGGGGATATTATTGTATATCTCCAAACCCAATCTTTTCGGCCTGAAATTTCACGAACTCAACGACGGAAAATACGCTTCCAATCCCAACAATATAATATCATTGGTGATACTCTTTATCGACGAGGAGCAGATTCTGTTTTCCGACGTTGTTTAACTCATGAAGAAGCTGAAAAGGTACTCAATGAATGTCATTCTGGAGCATGTGGCGGTCATATGTCTGGGTATGCCACTGCCCAAAAGATATTGCGTGCAGGTTATTTCTGGCCAACATTATTTAAAGATTGCATTTATGCGGTTCGGAAATGCCACAACTGTCAATTTTTTGATAGAAAAATGCGCGCGCCACCCGCTCCTCTTCACCCTATAATTGCTGTTGGTCCATTTGCAAAATGGGGTATCGATTTTATCACATGTAACCCTCACTCGGCCGGGGGGCATGCCTATATTATTCTCGCTGTAGATTATTTTACGAAATGGGCCGAGGCGATGCCTACATATTCAGCTGACGGCAAGACTGCTGCAACATTCGTGTTCAATCACATAATTACTAGGTTTGGTGTTCCTCAAGCTATTATTACAGATCATGGAAGTCATTTTCGGAACATCATGATGACTGAATTAACAGAACAACTTGGCCTACGCCACGATAATTCCACTCCGTACTATCCACAAGCAAATGGTCTGGTTGAAGCTATTAATAAAGTTTTAGTCACCATGATTAAATGAATCATTGGTATTCACAAGACGAATTGGCATTCCATGTTATTTTCAGCGCTTTGGGCATATCGAACCTCAGTCAAAACATCAACGGGTTTCACTCCTTTTCAACTAGTTTACGGTTTAGAAGTTGTGCTACCAATTGAATGCGAAATACCGTCATTAAAATTAGCTATAGAATTACTTCCAGCTACGTCTGAAGAGGAAAAACGTTTATTGTACTTGGCCCAATTAGATGAGAATCGGCGAAGTGCTGCAATAGCAAACGAGGCTCATGTTAAAAGGATAAAAGCTCAGTATGATAGAAATGTGACCCCTCGACATTTTTCAGAAGGAGACCTAGTTTTACTTTATGATCAAGCTAACGACAAGCTAGGAGCTGGAAAATTCGTGCCTATGTGGCATGGTCCTTACATTGTGAAACGAAAGTTAGCAAAAGGGGCCTATGAGTTAGTGGATTTTGATGGTGTCCCTTTAGATAAACCCAGAAATTGGCTTTATCTAAAGAGATATTACGCTTAAACAAGGTGTGGAGATTTTTTGTTAGCTTTAGATTTCTTTACTGTTGGTGTGTTTTAGATTAAAAAGTGTGCCTAGTTTAGAAGTGTGTTTTTCACTATGACTGCTTATCTGAGTTTTACTCTTGATATTGCAGATGTCGACGTCTCTTCAAACCTACATTGGTTTTGCTGATGGTGCTTGTCGTAGTACACGGAACATTTCTTCCGCAGCTGGGGTTATCTATTCACCCTCTGACGAGTTAGTATCCATGCATGGGGTAAGCCTTGGTCAAACAACAAATAACATTGCCGAGTATAGTGCAGTGATTGAGTTATTATCTGAGTCCATATCATTTGGAATTCGAAGTTTGATTGTAAGGTTGGATTCTGAACTTGTTGTATTACAGCTTAACAGGGTCTATACCATTAGAAATCCGGTGTTATTACGGTTATTTTTGAGAGTTCGTCTCTTGGAACGTGAGTTTGATTACATTGAATATCAGCATATTCCAAGACGTTTAAATACATTAGCAGATTCAATTGCTTCTAGTATGATAAATAGACATTTGCAATAATTAAAAGTAGTAAAACAAAAACATTCATTTATGTACGCAGATAGCCGTCAAAAATAGTGATATATATCATAGGAGTGTGTTCAAAAAATATACATCGTCTTCGATCATAGGTTGGAAACACCTTATGATCGGAAAAAATGGTAACACAAAAGTACAAAAATGAGTCTACATGATCATCTCATCACTGATGATGATCTCGATAGGAAACAACTGCTCGAGCCACCCTGCATAGGAACCTCCTGAAAGGTCCTGGGACTCCAATCACATATCTTTGAAGCCTGAAGGGAATATCATCTATACTCGTCTCTGGTATGTCTAGAGTCAAGTGCTCTAGATGATGTTCCAAATCAGTCAAAATTTCTACTGATTGGCCTGCTGGGGCTGGTGCGGGCGCAACTGGTTGCCTCCTCTCGAAAGGTTGGAGATGAGCTGGACGTTGTGGACCCACATCTGTATTTGAAAAACTTTTGGTTATTAGTTTTCTAAGACGATAAAAAATTAAAAATTTAGAACTTAGCAAACGTTGAAAAATGTTTTACCTGAATCGTCCCACTGTTCCCCTGCAGGGAGAGACATCTCTCTATCTCCGCGGAAATCTCTCCCTGCATATGGAAAATCCTCTATCGTAAAAATTTGGCGATCCAGCCAATGAAAATATGAAGCAGGGAATCGTACAATCTCAGTGCCCTCGATAGCATGACGAGCCATCAACGCGGACCAGCGAACCATTCTTGGTTCTCGAAGTCGACCGGCATCAACTAAAATACTCTGTGGAGCTAACTGAGGGACCCTCTCCAAAGCAAAAGAAACGACAATGGAACCATATCCAAAGTTTTTTAGTTTCCCGGTTTTTGCTCTGGTAAGTTGGCCTTTTATATTTGCCAACACAGCTTCGCACCAGTTGAAGATGGTGCCACGAAAACAGTCCACAGCAATGCGCATTTGGGAACCAGTAGCTACATGCAGCACGGCACTCCCACATAGTTTGGTAACAATGAATGCTATAACTTTCAGTTCAGGACGGATGATATGTTTTATGTCAATCCGTTTGTCCCGAGGATCTGCCTGATCATTGCAAAATTCGAGTTGAAGACTAGCGACAGTCTGGCCACCTGGCCTAGTCCCAAACAAAGATACATGTTCGCCTCTCTTGGACAAACCAGTCAAAAATTATATATCCTCCAGCTCAATTTCGAGCCGGTGGCCACCAATGAAGAAACACTGGTCCTCCACATGCCATCTGTCTACCAACCATGTTAAGAGTTCCACTTGTGCCCTCATGCCAGAGATGGCCCAGAATTTGTATAAGCAGCACGCTTTTAATGCCCTTTGTGTGGGCAAATGGAGTATTGTAGCTTCATCCACATCCTCATGTTCCCTTTCTCGCCAAATAAGCATCTTGTTAATCCTGCAACATAAAATAAGGCATATTAGCATGATTTCATTTGAAAACTTTTGGCAGAAATTTGAGAAAACTATGCTTGAATTTTAACCGCGCGGGTACCGCACCCGCCCTTTGTAAACAGAGCGTAGCTCCGCATGCAAGGTGTGTGTCGGGTGCGGCACCCCCGATTTTTTCCAGTTCAGAAAAAATCGGGGTCCGCAGGCAACCTGTGTCCCGCCTGCGGACCCCGCGGGCGCATTTTTTGACCTATTTTTGCCCTAAAAAATCAAACTAAAGCCTAAAAACGAATTTTAAATGGATGAAAAACAAGATAAGGAGGTCATGGATTACCTGGGGCTGACGATTTTCGATTCCAACGGTTGAATTTTCCAGAATCTTCACGGGAACTTTTTATCCAAAAGCTTTTTACTTTTCACTCTGCAACTGAACGGTAAAAATGAAATAGAAAAAGTCCTTTTTATAAGTTTTTTCTAATGAATGAATTGTAAATTTATTTATTTTTCACTTTAAAAGGGATATTTTTGAAAGCATTTTTATTTATCTTAAACAGGTATGTGTAATGTTTTGAGTTTTTGTGCAAAAACAGGATTTTTCAGGTGAAATAATCATTTTTCAACAAAGAGCATACTTTTATCACTTTTTCGGACTCTTTCAAAAATTTTACGAAAAAGCGAAACCTTGGAGTCCTCTTTAAGCTCTTTTCAGACTCTCTAAATATGAAAAGATTGTCGAGTACTTGACTATTCAAACTCGTTAAAGTAAATGAACAGTCATCCCTTCAGTATAAGTTTACCCCTTTTAAGGACTGAAATGGACTATTTACGAAAAAGTATACGTTGACTAAATACGGTCAATAGAGTTCTCTCCCGCATTATTTTATCCTTTTTCGGGCTCGAGAGACTAAATTTACGAAAAAGAACACTCATGGAGTTTTCTTAAGTTTTTCTTCTGACTCCCTAAAACAGAAAAACACCGAGTTTCTCCTATACTGGACTCGTTAAAACTTAACAGTAAAGGACCTGTTTAATTTTCAACAGGAACGAACCACTCCTTCTTAGGGTTTGAATTTTAAACTAAGTTGGACTCACCCGAAGGGTGAGCTTATAACCAAGCAAATGTTATCCTCCTCAAGCTTGTCAAAAATAAAGAGGTACTTGCCAGAAATGGTGGGGGAAAAGAGAGAAAATGAGCATGTTTGTTATATTTTAAAATTGTCCGAAAACTCAGTCGACCACTCTTGGACACGACACTTATATTCACCTGGGTTGGGAAATCCTTTGCTTAACAGTTAATCAAACCACATTGAAAATTTTCAGCCGGTTTCTGGGTATTAGCTTTGAGTCAATTGTCACCAAGCCATCTGCAGTGTCGTTATGTGTCCAAGAGAATAGTTCAAACAAAACCATTCATCCGCAAAATATCTGTCATCCATCATTGACCATCCCTGAGTCAGTCCTTGCCAACATATTTTCAAAACTTGATCTATGATTTCGTGTTGTGGGCTTGCCTACGACAGATCGCTTTCTATCGACATCAGCACATTATCTAGGAAGTTGATCCAGAAATCGTCAGTACCTTGAAATCTGCATGCCTCAATGGCAGGTTTCTCGCTTTCGACGACATGTTACATTAATGACCTTCGATCGAATGACTCCGTGAAATGTTCGACTTTAGCTCATTCATTCACATTTCATGGACTGTACTGAGTACTTTGAGAGCCATTGACATTACTGGTGGTTTCTCTCACACTTGTTAACAGTTCACATCATTGACTGGTAATCAAGTGGTTTCTACCATGTTCGACTTCAATACATTCATTCACATGGATAGAATCGTACTGGTTCGAGATACGGAAATCAAGACCCTGGATCTAGTTTCCACCATCCAGGCTGCGGGGAATTTTGTTGTCATCTATACAGTAGACTTTTGATAAACAGATGGCTGCGTCCATACTGTGTCTACATATATTTGTACTATGATGTATTCAAAATCATTCCTGTATCAGAACGATTTCAGTTAGTTTATAGTTAGTTCTTTATCTGAGTATGGGAATGCCTACCTCAGTGATGACATATACATGTATATATTTTGCATTGAATGTTTTTACAGGTACCGACTGGGGTGTTCACAGGATGATCTTTGAAATGATAAAGTACTGCACTCTTCATATATGACAGACTATAGCTTCATCTATTACAGACTTTGCACTTTAGGGGGCAATTTGTTACACTGAAAACTGTCACCTTGACATTCTGCTGACCGTATGAGCTCATTATTACTCATACTTCCTCCTTTTACAAGTCTAATATACCAGCTCCTCATATCAAGCTTCAAAATCAGAAGAAAATCCTTAAAATCCCCTAAAGAATTGGTATCGCACTTTCTCTATGCATTCCCTGCGGTCCCGCACCTAAAGCTCAGCCTGTATGCGGAACCATACCGCACGTTCTTTGTGTAATGGGTGCGGACCTCTGTAAAACATAAAAAGGCGAGAAAATGAAGATTAAAAAGTGAATTCCAGGTGAATTCTAGAAGATTCTAGACGGGAATTCTCGGAATGGATACACTTTGAAGCTGGTTCATGCATCCCTTTCTTAATGGAGCTAACCCCTTGATGTAAGGAGCTTATCCCTTTGAAGGAGGATTCTATCCCTTCATATTTGGAACTAGAAACCTCCTCTCTTTCACTATAAAAAGAGGCCTTGGGTAGCCTCAAAAGGAGTTCAAGCTTATGAGATTTGAAGTTAAATGCTGTTGAGTTTTAGACTTGAGTAACTTAAGACTTTCTGTGAGGTTAAATCACTTATCCTCATTTGTCTTAGTTCAAAGAGTGCAATGCTTGTCAGAGTAAAGGAGATTCCTGCTTCGGACCCCGGGAGGACCCGCACAACATCAAGGCACAGGTTGTAAAGGTTTTCTATCTTTAAAGTTAATACAAATATACTCATTTCTCTCATTAAACTGTCAATTTGTGGTTTATTTCATAAATTCCTTGATCATTATGATAAGCATGATTTATGATAATGTCTATACAGGTGCTACTTAATCTTTTTCCTTGTTTGTGATTGCAGATATACGAAGGACGTTCTTTCAGTGCACGGGAAGGACTTCAACAAAATCAAGTAAGCAAGCAAAGCGTTGGATATAAGGTAGGCCTTGCACCCGTAAAGTGTTTTTATAAATTGCATATGCTTAGAGAGAGATTAGTATAATTGGCTGTTTGTTGCTAGTTACCTTTTGTACTAGAGAGATCGGTCTTGTCCGCAAGACGGATTAATCTACACAACACCAATCATCAAGGCATCTTCACCCAATATCAGAGAATGAAATAGAAATATAAGAGCTGAAACATCACCAGAGAAGCCATACAGCATCAGAGATACCAAACAGCACCATAGCTTGTGCTGAAGAATGCTGACCCAGAAAATTTGTCAGCAACCACCCATACGCGGTTTTCTGTGTATGAATTCGTGTATATACATGACTATCTTTCAGGAAACCCGCGTATCCAATTTAATCTTCTGAAATTAAGCAGATCTGATCTTATGAGAAGCAGAGACCATTCCCAGCTTCTATCTGAGATATTCGAATGCTTCCCTGGGCAGAGGTTTGGCAAATATATCAGCAACTTGTTCTTTGGAGGGAACATACTCCAACGTCACCTTTTGTTCAAGCACTTGTTCACGTAAGAAGTGATACTTGATGGGAATGTGCTTGGTCTTGGAATGCATAACAGGATTCTTTGAAATATTGATGGCACTTGTATTATCACACATAATGGAGATAGGAGGTGAACATTTGATTTGAATGTATTGGAAGGTTTGCATCATCCAGAGAAGTTGAGTGCAACATGATGCGACAGCCACATATTCTGCTTCTGCTATAGATAAGGCAATCGAGCTTTGCTTCTTGCTGAACCAAGATACCAACCGGGGCCCCATATATAATGCACCACCACTTGTGCTTTTTCGATCATCAACATTTACAGCCCAATCTGCATCAGTGTAAGCATGAAGAGTAAGATCAGCATTCTTTGGATACCATAGTCCAAAGTCTTGAGTTCCTTGTAGATATTTGAATATTCTTTTGACAGCTTGAAGATGAAACTCTTTTGGATTGGCTTGGAATCGTCCAACAATCCCAACTGCATGCATAATATCCAGTCTAGTCCCAGTGAGATACAGAAGACTTCCTATCATATATTTGTATTCTGGTTGATTCACCGTGGGAGAATCATCACGAGAACTGAGATTACATCCGGTTACCATTGGTGTACTTACAGGTTTGCATTCTTCCATGCCATACTTCTTCAGAATTTTCTTAAGGTATTTTGCTTGAGATAAGAATATACCTTTTGTAGTTTGATGCACTTGTAAGCCAAGAAATAATGTTAGTTCCCCAAGTAAAGACATTTCAAATTCTTTCTGCATGACAGAAGCAAATTTGTGACTCATAGATTCTTCATTACTTCCAAAATTGATATCATCAACATATACAACCACAATCAATAGTTTATCATTTTCAATTTTTGTGTATAAGTTACTATCATCAGACCCCTTTGAAAATCCTTGTTGATGAAGATATTTGTCAAGACGATAATACCATTCCCTTGGAGCTTGTTTGAGACCATATAGAGCCTTCTTAAGTCTACAAACAAGATTTTCATCATTTCCCAAAATGAATCCTTCTGGTTGTTCTATATAAACTTCTTCTTCTAGATCACCATTGAGGAAAGCATATTTGACATCCATTTGATAAACTTTGATTTGTTGAAAACTTGAAAAAGAAAGAAACATTCTTATGGCTTCAAGTCTAGCTACAGGAGCAAAAGTTTCTTCAAAGTCTATACCTTCTTGTTGAGTATACCATTTGCAAACCAGTCTAGATTTGTTTCTTATAACGTCCCCATTCTCATTTAGCTTGTTCTTGAATATCCATTTGGTTCCAATGACATTTTTATCATGTGTTCTTGGTACCAATTCCCAAGTGTGGTTCTTTTCAATTTGATCAAGTTCTTCATTCATGGCCTGAATCCAACATGTTGAATCTTTAATTAAACTGAGAGGGGGGGGGGGGGGGGTGAATCAGTTTAATACATACATTAGCCTTTTAAAATTTTCACCAAAGTTATTTATAGCTTAATATGTGAACAATCTTATTTGCAGCCAATATTAATTTATTGTGACACCATACTTATGTTGAAAGCAGCAAGCAATTAAGCAGATTGAAATAATCACGTCAACACATAAGAAGCACACATAGAGACAACAGATGTAAGTGGAAACCCATAAAGGGAGAAAACCACATCTTATTATTGTTGTGATGCAAAGGCAAGCTCCAACTCCCTCTCACCACTGTTTTCTACAGGCACCAACCTACAGGAGGCTCTATCCTCAATTCTACAAGCTACAACTTGCAAGGAAGCACCAAATCCCTTCAATTTTCTACAGGCACCAACCTACAGGAGGCTCCAACCTTAGTCAGCTACAACTGACAGCTATCAAGCTGCAACTTGATAGGGAAGCTCCAACTTCCTCAATTTATCAAACTGAACGTTTGCTGATTTACCTCAGATATCAGCCCTGTTCTGTAGCTTCTCCTTCTATTATGATTTTCTTAATCTTCTCTGCCTCATACTTCTATATTCTGCCTTCTCTTGATTTACTCTCTTTAACTCTTTGCTGAGATTTTCAAATTGATATTATATAGAAATTCTCACATGATTGTTTGTGTTCTTCTAGGAATTCGAAATGAATGGTCATACCCCTTGGTCTTCTGCCTCTTCATTACTTTTTCCAACTCAATTTAAAATCATAATAAATTTCATACTACAGTGGGATTTTATTTTCTCTTGGAGACTTGCCAATGCATCACAAACAATATAAAAAAAATGTACATTTACATTTTTCAATTATACATCTCAATTTCACTCAGCTCCTTTTCTGGATTTCAGCTTTACTGGATTTGTCTTTTCTGCAGTTGTTGAGTGACTGTTCTATACACTTTAATTGTGTGCACCTGTGGATTTATACCTATCAAACCTGTAATATCTGTTTACCTCTATTAGACCCATGCATTTATCCTTGTGTTTATTCACCTGTTCACTGTGCTTTTGAATCCCTGCATTTTTCTTGTTCACGAACTCTCATATTTGTGTTTAATCATCTGTTCACTTATCATTTTAATATAACTGCACTACCCATATGTATACTTTGACAAAGGTTTAAGATTGGCATTACTCGTCGGGTCCACATATTCCAAAATCTTCAAATTTAAAACACCTTTTTTAACCCCTGGTTTAATCAACTGTCGAGATCTTCAAAAACTATGGTTAATCCATAATAAAAACTCAACCTTATGCCTTTAGCACAGTATATAAATATATATCATCCTTTGGCTCCGGGCCCACGATGCATTTCACTGTGCCTTTATATATATTGCACACCATATATATAGTCATTATATATAAACTGTTCACGACTTATATATATTATATCCGGACTTTATATTAAGACCATAAACCATCGAAAGCTATAATAAACCGATTCATTTTGTATTACTCTGCCCGGGGCCCCACAATACAATAAAAAACGTGCGCACTTTACCTTTGTTAACCCCCAGGCTCTTCCATTAAACTTCGTGCAGGTCCTTCAATCGATCACCGTCAGATGTCGGCCCACCAGATCGACGGCTCCTATCCATTTCGCTCGGCGTCTTTGGTCCGGTGTATAACACGCGAAATTGTAAATAAAACGGGGCCCTCCAATACCGCCTATGCCACGTGCCATTTGATCAATGGAATCACTGCTCGTCCCATCAATACCACCTCCATACCAAAAGCGGTGTGGAATGGGGAAATCTTCTTTTGTAAATCCGCCGTGGGTTTAATTTCCAGTCAGGGTTCCGCCTCCCCGCTCATGGTTCCAGTTTCCTCCAAGTTTCCGGTCATGATTCAATTATATATATGTATATAACATTTCATCGTATTTCAATGATATATATATACATTTGCCTCCGATGCAGAGTTCCACTCCTTCGACTATGTTCCACCTTTGACTACGGTTATGTTCCGCCCGGAATGTTATGTGTAATGCCCGAATAACTAATTCAAACGCCCGGAATCTCCATGTCACTCGAATAACTAAATTTATATATATATGTACATATTCTTGGAATAACAACTGTGGTTCTGCCTCTGCCTCTGCTGCTATTACTGTTATAACGGCTCTGCCTCTGTTATATTCGCTTCATCTGCCTTCATTTGCTTCTTTTCTGCCTCCATTATATTAGCTGCTTCCTTTGCCTGCTTGGTTGCCATCAATGACAACCTTTCCAACAGTCTCCCCCTTTGGCATTGATGGCAATCCAATTTTTCTGTTTGCTTTCTCTTTTTCCTGTTGCTTGCTCTTCCTGTTTGCCTATTCTTCCTCCTGCTTGTTCTTCCTTCCCCTTTGACATCAATGGAAAAGGGTTGCCTTTTGTATTTCCTTTTTCTGAGTTAAGATTAGGCCCTCTTCTTCTGACTTTTTATCATGTTGTTCCATAGTGATGTATAAGACTTGTTGAGAGAACACTTTGAGGGTTATCGAACTTGAATATACATTTTGTCTTTGTCTGATATAGTGAGCCTGTATATGTTTTATAGCTGTGTTTCATCTGGAGTGCTTGTAATCTGTGCTAGATTGCAGACTGGGATGATGAATTTAACGATTGAAAGGTCCTTTTTGCTTTTTCATGCTGAATGCTGATAATACTGAGATTATGCTGATAATACTGATAATGCTGATCTTGTGGACCTGTTTTATGCTTCCCTTGCTTGCTGATTTCCTTTAGGTATGATATTTTCATTTCTGTTCTCCCCCTGAAACTGTGCTTTCTCTACATATCAGAGAGTAGCATCTACAGATACTACCCCTAGTTTATCTCTCAAATATTGAAATGGTTTTCTAGCAAGAGGTTTGGTAAATATATCAGTTGTCTTCTCTTTTGTTGGTACATATTCCAGCTTTACTATCTTCTGAGCCACTTGTTCTCGGAGGAAATGATACTTGATTGGAATATGTTTAGTTTTTGAGTGAAGTACTGGATTTTTAGATATACGTATAGCACTTGTATTATCACATTTGATTGAAATAGGTTCATAAATGCTTACCTTCATGTCTTGAAGAGTTTGCTTCATCCACATGACTTGTGTACAACATGCTGCTACTGCTATATATTCTGCTTCAGCTGTAGACAGAGAGATGGATGTTTGTTTCTTGCTTACCCATGCCACCAGACTTTCTCCTAGATAGAATGCACCTCCACTTGTACTCTTCCTGTCATCCACATAGCTGGACCAATCTACATCTGTGTATGCTGATAAAGTGAAGTTTTTTCTTTTAGGATACCAAAGTCCATACTGTGTTGTTCCTTGTAGATATCTGAATATTCTTTTGATTGCCAGAAGATGGTTTTGTTTAGGTGCTGCTTGATATCTAGCCACTAGTGCTACTGCTAGCATGATGTCTGATCTTGATGCAGTCAGATATAATAGACTTCCAATCATGGATCTGTAGAGTTTTTGATCTACATTAGCAGACCCATCATCAGCACATAGCTTGCAACATGTGGTCATGGGAGTTGATACAGGTTTGCATTCTTCCATTTTGAACTTTTTCAGCATTTCCTCTAAGTATTTTTCTTGTGAGATGAATGTACCTGTGCTCCTTTGCTGAATTTGGAGTCCTAAATAGAAACTGAGCTCTCCAATCATGGACATTTCAAACTCTGATTTCATCTATTCTGCAAATCCTTTTGCTAGCTCATCTTTGTTTCTTCCAAACATAATGTCATCAACATATACAACAACAATCAGGAGTTCATTTTCATGGGCTTTTATGTATATATTTTTGTCTACTCCCCCTATTTTAAAACCCTGTTTTTGCAAATATTTGTCTAGTCTTGAATACCAAGCACGAGGAGCCTGTTTCAGTCCATATAAAGCCTTCTTCAGTCTACACACCTGATCTTCTTTGTCTGTCAATGAGAAGCCTTCTGGTTGTTCCATGTAGACTTCATCTTCTAAGTCTCCATTCAGAAATGCAGATTTTACATACATTTGATATACTTTGAAATTCTGGTAGCATGCAAATGCCAGGAACATTTTAATAGCTTCCATTCTGGCTACAGGGGCAAATGTTTCATCGTAATCAAGTCCTTCAATTTGTGAGTATCCTTTGCAGACAAGTCTGGCCTTATTCCTGATTACCTGTCCTTCCTCATTCATTTTATTTTTGAATACCCATTTTGAGCCTATGACATTTTTCTCAGTGGGTCTAGGCACTAATTCCCAGGTATTGTTCTTTTCAATTTGTTCCAATTCTTCATTCATTGCTTTTACCCAAGACTTGTCCTTGCTGGCTTCTTCAAATTTATTTGGCTCTATTTGTGACAGCATGGCTATGTATAACTCTTCAGTTTGTTCTATTAGCTGCCTTCTTGTCTGGACCCCTACTTTCTTATCTCCTATGATCTGATCTTCAGGATGATTCTTCTGAGTGTATCTTGAGGGGGTTTTCGAGCTCAGCTCTGCATCTTCTGTTGTCTTGCTTGTTTCATCATCATTCTGGTCTTCCTCTTCATGGTTTTCTGATGGACTACAACAGTCTGTATTTCTTGTATTGTTTGGAAGTTCTTCATCAAATCTGACATCAATACATTCAACTATCTTCCGAAGAGTCTTGTTGTAGCACCTGTACCCTTTAGTTTTGGACGCATATCCTAAGAATATTCCTTCATCTCCTCTTGCATCAAATTTCCCCAGATTTTCGTCATTGTTCTTTATGTAGCACTTGCTGCCAAAGACTCTAAAGTGCTTGATTGATGCAGGTTTACCATGCCATAGCTCATAAGGTGTCTTATCACTGTTAGGTATTAAATGAGCTTTGTTTAGAATATGTACTGTTGTGTGTACATCTTCTGCCCAAAAAGTGTTGGCAATATGATGCAGAGTGTTGTCCTTGATGGCAACCCACTAAATGAAGATGAAGACGTGAGATTGTTGGCACGTGTTGTCCTTAATGGAAATACACCTGATGAAGTTATTCTTGACTTGATGGACTTGGTAAATGATGTAAATCTGATGTGATATGATGTTTGTTGACAATATGATGCTGAGTGTTGTCCTTGAAAGGCAACCCACTTGATGAAGATGTGTGATGACAACTTACTTGATGAAGTTGTGCTTGCTAGAATATGTTCTTGATGAGCTAAATATGATGTATCTACAGTGTGTACAGAAGGAAGTGAAGAAAAGAAGTCAGCATGTGCTCAATCTTGATGAAAAGAGTATGTCTCTAGGAATACGCGGATCTGTCTAGGAGAAGTCGCGTATGCACGCGGAAAAGAATGTTCCAAGTCGCGTATGGGCAAAAAGCGCTCTAAAAGTGCAAAACCAGGGGTAATCACCATGGTATTGACCCATTGTATTGGGTAATGTTCTGCCTAATTGACCCCGTCCAGGAATACCATCAGATGTAATGTGGTTTTGGGCTCATGGTATTGTTTTGGCCTGTGGTGGAAAAACGGCCCGTGGTATCAAGGCTCATGGTATTGTTTTGGCCCATGGTATTGAAAAAGGGGCTCATGGTATTGAAAAAGGATAAACCTATATAAGGAGAACAAATTCATTGTGCATGATATGAGTGTGAGAGCAAGATGTCTGAGCTTGAATGAATACTTCTCTGTGAAGTATATCTGTATGGAAAGGGTAAAGGTTTGATGATAGATCTGAATCTATGATGCACCTATGAAGAAATGATGAAGTGGGATATCTAGATCTGAAATGTATCTGCATTTGCTAGATTTGTTTATGGAGTGATCAGATCTGAGATGAGGCGAACATCTGTCTGAAGTAAAAGGGTAAATCTGAACTGAATATCTGATCTGAAGAAGTATGCTGCTCTATAATGATTGAAGATCTATACGCTACTTCGCCGCAGAGGAAGCGCGTATATACGCGTCTTCGCCGAAGAGAAAGCGCGTATGCGCAATGAAATATGTACAGAGGTATACGCTGGTTTGTGTGAACGGAAGCGCGTATATACGCGACATCAGTGAAGTGAAAGCGCGTATGCAAACTAGGGTTTGCTGAAGCATGGGGTATGAAATCTCTGATCTGATCTACTCTGTTTTAGCTATCTGTTGTTGATGTTTGACTGTGCTTAAATGTATGGAGAGGGTCCAGTCTGAAAATATGATGAAACGTGGCCTGCAAGTGTTGTTCTATTGAATTTGTTGGATCCAGTGTGAAAATTGATGAAACATGGTCCAAGGTGGTGCTGAGGGTTGTAGCCTTCAGTCAGGGGGTTGTAGCTCCCTTCTAGGTGAGGCTGGTAAACGAGAGCAGGGGGTCGTAGCTCCCTTCCAGGAGAGGCTGGTAAACGAGTCAGGGGGTTGGAGCTCCTTTCCAGGAGAGGCTGGTAAATGAGCGCAGGTGGGTGCCTGCGTGCTGGTAGAGTCTGCACCAGCACATATGTTGTAAGATGTTTTCTCTATAATAAAATATTGAAGGCTGAGCAACTGCAGCGGTGGTTTTCTCCCGACTTGGGGTTTCCACCTAAAAATCCTGGTGTTCATGTGTGATGCTTTGTGTGATGGTTTATTCTGTTCTTACTGCACATGTTTACTGTTTATAGAACATCTAATAAATGAATGATGGAATTATGTAAGTGAAGAACTAATGGCATAATTAGATCTCTGGGTATACGCGAGTTTCATGAAGAATATCCGCGTGTATACGCTAGTTGGATTCAGCAAAGTAGCGTATGGGTTTTAGAGCATGAAAAGTAAAAAGTTTGAATATGCTGTAAATACTGATTCACCCCCCCCTCTCAGTATTTTTCCCAACAATTGGTATCAGAGGAGGTCCTTCTGCAGAAGCTTGATCGCTTGAAGGAGATCCGTCGCAATGGGAAGTCAAGAAGGAGTGAATGTCTATAAATCCACCTCTATTCAATGGAAGCAATCTGATATTCTGGAAGGTACGAACAAAAGCATATCTGCAAAGTCTTGGTGCAGATGTATGGGCAATCGTGCAAGAAGGTTATCAATACCCGGCAAATATTCCTACCGATGCAGCTGAAAGAAAGAAGTATGAAATTAATGCCAAAGCAGTGAATGTCTTATTGGGAAGCATGTCTGAATCATAATTTGCTAAAGTGATGCAGCTACATTCAGCAAAAGAAATATGGGACAAAATCATTCTAAGCTATGAAGGAGACACAAAGGTAAAAAGTGCAAAACTCCAAACTCTTAGAATTGAATATGAAAATTTGAAGATGCATAGTGATGAAAGTGTTGCCAGTTTCTTTCTTCGTCTAGATGATATTGTAAATCGGATGAGAAATTTGGGTGAAACCATAATCGATACTACTCTGGTGGAAAAAGTCTTAAGATCCTTGACTTCAAAATTTGACTCTAAAGTTTCAGCTATTGAAGAAAGGCAAGATCTGCAAACTCTTACTATTGTTCAATTACATGGTACTCTGACTGCTTTTGAAATGAGACAAGGAGGTCCTTCTCAAATAAGAGAAGCTGCGTTTAAGGCATCTACAAAAGGAAAGGAAAAGGAAGTTGTCAAAGAATCCAGCTATATATCCGATGAAGAAGAAGCGAATTTCGTGAGAAAGCTCCAACTAGGTACTAGAAGATTCAAAGGTAAGCTTCCCTTCAAATGTTTTGAGTGTGGAAAAGTTGGTCACTATGCTGCTAAATGTCCTTATAGAGAAAATCATGGTAAAGGGAAACAATTTGAAAAGAGAAAGAGTTATTATGCAAAAGAAGATGATGATGAAGTGTCCAGTGAAGATGAAGAAGATTCTGACCATGATCCGAAAGTGCTCATGGCAAAGAAGCAAAAGAAGAAGCCTACTTGAAACAAGGAGATACCTCAGAAATCATGTATAGAAAAAATTGAAGAAGATGAACCAGGTATTAATCGTTGTTCTTGTCTCTTACTTAATTGCATGTGCAAAGATTATGACAGTGAAAGTGACAGTATGGATCCAGAAGTTTCTGACGAAGCTCTACAAATACTCATGGCAAAGAAGGAAAAGAAGAAGGCCACTTGTAATACTCTTCCTTGTGCAAACAATAGTGAAGATAGTAAAGTTGTGGAAGCTATCAAGATCAAAGTTGAAGAACAACAAAAGGAAATTGATACGAAAGATTCTATGTACAAAGAGATGACCTCTCAAATGAAAGATCAAATAGAAATGTTGAATGGACAGGTGGACAAGTATCAAAGGTTTCATACTTATGCATCCAATCGAATTAAAGAACTAGAAGCAGATCTTGAAAAATCAAGCAAGAAGAATGAAGGACTTGAAGCTACAATCATCTTTCTGCAGGCAGATCTAGAAGCATCAAGTAAGAAAAATGAGGAACCTCTACAATCATTTGAAAAGGAAGGCCTTGAAGCAAAAATCATATCTCTCAAAGAAGATCTGGAAAAATCAAATAAGAAGAATGAAGAGCTAGAACAAACATGTGAAGAAAACGAAAATTGGTTGAAAGAAGAGATCCTAAATCTGAAGGATCAAGTAGAATATGGAAGAAGGAAAGAAGAAAGCATGACAAAGCAATGTCAAGCCTTGGAGGTTGAGGTAAACATTCTCAAAGGTAAATTAGAAGAAAAGGTTAAACTTTTGCGGTTTCAAGATAGTACTAACACTTTGGACAATATTCTAAGTAATCAAAGGTCTCCTGCTATCAAACTTGGTCTTGGTTTCCATGAAACTGTTAAAGGTGAATCTAGCTCACAAGGAAGTGCTAAAAATTTAGAGGATGTCAATGCAAAACTTGAAGTGTTGAAAGAAATAAAAGATCAACCAACAATCATGAATTCTCAAAAGAATTCATTCAAGAACGTTGAATGTTTTAAATGTCATAATTATGGGCATGTTGCAGCAAATTGCAGGAGCAGATCATTTCAGCCACAAACAAATAGGTTCTACTCAGAAAGGTACTCTAGTTTCTTCAGGGGATATTGTTTCTCATGTAACATGTATGGACATAAAGTAGTTGATTGCAAAAGGAGAAAGATTAGAAATACTCATTATGATTCTTATGCTTATTTCTCTGGACACATGAAATGTTATTCTTGTAACAAGTATGGACATGTAGAAAAGGAATGCAGGTTGAACAGATCTAAGAAAGTGGACAATTTTCAGCACACAAATAGAAAGTTCAAACAAATCTGGAAAAGGATGGAGGACCGATCAGAAACGTAGGGAATTCTGACCCTATTGCAGTCATCCGCTTCTGAAGCTTACTTCTCTGATTGACTGCAGGAATGATGTGGGATACATTATCAAATTTAGTAATGTATCATCACAGGGGGAGCAATGTATGATGTCTCTCATGGTTGATTTGATTATTCTGGTTATATGTATTTCTGACAGTGCATCTGGTGTGAAGAAAAGACAGGAACATAAGGTAAAATTACAGGAAGAGATGAAGGTGTGAAATTTTCTATATTTCACTTTCCATACGCGGGTTCGATGAAACAAAGTCGCGTATACACGCGAGTTCCAGCAGACACAGTCGCGTATGCATTGATGATAAGAGAATTTATATGCTAGCTAAAGATCTGGAGCAGAGGTTCAGGGGGAGCATCAGTCTGATTGTTAATAACTGTATTATTGACTCTGTATCAGCTTAGTTTCTCAGTTCTAAATAATGATGATATGATACATGGTTTCTTGTGTTGAAGATTGTGGATGAGTCCTGTTTTCTTGTTGATGAAGAGTATTCATTATTGAGATGAAAGTCCTATAATTCGGAGATAAGGGCAGCCCATGAAGAGATTGTTGCTGATGACTTGTTGATGAACGTGTTCAGGTTGCACAAGTTAGAAAGGAGCACTGGTCCAGGGGGAGTAGTAGGTTGAATACTAATGATTGCATTGTTGGCAATATGACTGCTTATTCTTTGGTTTTTGTGATACTCATGCTCAAATGATGATGACTTAGTACATGGTTTATTATGATGAGATTTTGAGCCGTGGTTGTTGATCTTTTGTGCTCACACATGGATGAGTTGGATGTCGTTTGATTCAGAAATAAGAATAGATCATGCAAAGTTTGTTACTATGGTTGAGATCTTTTGCCTACATATGTTACTTCATGTTAAATCTTGAAGATCATGGTGATATTGGACCACATGGATGATTGAAACAGAGTTGAAAATAGAGTTCTGATATGATAATCTCTCTTGGAAAGATTGTATTGATGCTGCAAAGAATCTGAAGGCTTGGTTACTAATGGGCTTATGCTACAACCGGTGGATGACGCTTGAAGACACAACTACACTGCTCTATCTATCTGTAGTCCAGGGAAGCATTCAAATATCTCAGAAAGAAGCTGAAGACTGTCTTTTTCTCACAAGAGGATCAGATTTGGTTAAAATTTAGAAGATGGCATTGGATACGCGGGTTTCCTGAAACACAGTCGCGTATATACGCGAGTTCCTGCATAGAAAACCGCGTATGTCTAATTGCTGATATTTTTCTGTTTGGAGTCAGCTCTCTTCAGCACAGCTGCAGTGATGTTTGGTATCTCTGATACTATTTGGTATCTTTGGTGGTGTTCCAGTTCTCATAATTCTATTTCTAATGTTTTGATAAATATGCCTTGATGATTTATTGGTGAAAGTGTTCAGGATGCACAAACTAAGGGGGAGCCTTAGTCATATGGAAAGGATGCTTGGATGCACAGATTCAGGGGGAGCATTAGCTTTGCTGAGTATAATGTATTATTGGCATTATGATGGTTCTGATATATGTTCTCTTTCTTGAGGACTTTCTGGTGTTGGTCTTAAATGGTCATTTTTTTTGTAATTTGTTGAAAAGGTCTTGTTGAGACCCATTATGTAAAATTGTAATATTCAGTCATGTAAGGACTTGTCAATTTGTAAACCCACTTGGTTGGGTAGCTGAGTCAAAATTTTGTAAACCCACTTGGTTGGGTAGCTAAGTTGAAATGTGTAAACCCACTTGGTTGGGTACTTGAGTCTTATATGTAAATCTACTTGTTTGGATATTTGATGTAAGTATGAGTCTTTGGTGATAGGACGTTCATAGAGTCATGTACTTCATTGAAAAACATGTTTGAAGATTCAGCATGAACTCAGGGGGAGCTTGGCCACTTCAGTATATATCAGATCTGAAGAACGCTTCTTCCACATGAGGTGAAAAGGTGGAGAGTATGTTGGTTTTTGATCCTCCCTTTGCCCTTGATGTCAAAGGGGGAGAGTAACATGGTGTTTGAATGAAGAGAAAGAATGGTGTCAAAATGAAGAGAGTGACATGGTGTCTTTGTGTACCTATCTGTTGTGGTAACCAAACACCATCGTGGTTGCCATCAAGTCCAAAGGGGGAGATTGTTGGCAATATGATGCAGAGTGTTGTCCTTGATGGCAACCCACTGAATGAAGATGAAGACGTGAGATTGTTGGAACGTGTTGTCCTTGATGGAAATACACCTGATGAAGTTATTCTTGACTTGATGGACTTGGTAAATGATGTAAATCTGATGTGATATGATGTTTGTTGACAATATGATGCTGAGTGTTGTCCTTGAAAGGAAACCCACTTGATGAAGATGATGGCAACTTACTTGATGAAGTTGTGCTTGATAGAATATGGTTTGATGAACTAATTCTGATGTATCTACAGTGAGTACAGAAGACGATGAAGAAAGGAATTCAGAATGTGCTCAAAGTATGATGAAAAGAGTATGTCTCTATGAATACGCGGATCTGTCTAAGGGAAGTCGCGTATGCACGCGGAAAAGAACGTTCCAAGTCGCGTATGGGAAAAAGCGCTCAAAAAGTGCAAAACCAGGGGTAACCACCATGGTATTGACCCATTGTATTGGGTAATGATTCGCCTAAATGACCCCGTCCAGGAATACCATCGGAAGTAATGTGGTTTTGGCTCATGGTATTGTGTTTATTCATGGTATTGAAAAAGGGGCCCGTGGTATTGAAGGCTCATGGTATTGTTTTGGCTCATGGTATTGGAAAAAGGGCCCGTGGTATTGAAAAAGGATAAACCTATATAAGGAGAAGAAATTCATTGTGCAAATCATGAGTGTGGGAGCAATATGTCTGAGCTTGAATGAATACTTCTCTCTGAAGTAGATCTGAATGGAAAGGGTTACACGTGATGATAGATCTGAATCTATGATGCACCTATGAAGAAATGATGAAGCGGGATTTCTAGATCTGAAATGTACTTGTATTTGCTAAGATCTGTGTATGGAGTGATTAGATCTGTGATGAGGCGAGCATCTGTCTGAAGTAAAGGGTTGAATCTGAACTGAGTGTCTGAGCTGAAGAAGTATGCAGCTCTGTAATGATTGAAGATCCATACGCTACTTCGCCGCAGAGGAAGTGCGTATATGCGTGGCTTCGCTGAAGAGAAAGCACGTATGCGCAATGAAATATGTACAGAGGTATACGCTGGTTGGTGTGGACAGAAGCGCGTATATACGCGACATCAGTGAAAGAAAAGCGCGTATGCAAACTAGGGTTTGCTGAAGTATGGGGTATGAAATCTTTGATCTGAACTGCTGTGTTTTAGCTATCTGTTGTTGATGTTTGACTGTTCTTAAATGTATGGAGAGGGTCCAGTCTGAAAATATGATGAAACGTGGCCTGCAAGTTGTATTCTATTGAAGTTGTTGGATCCAGTGTGAAAATTGATGAAACGTGGTCCAAGGTGGTGCTGAGGGTTGTAGCCTTCAGTCAGGGGGTTGTAGCTCCCTTCCAGGTGAGGCTGGTAAACGAGAGCAGGGGGTCGTAGCTCCCTTCCGGGAGAGGCTGGTAAACGAGTCAGGGGGTTGGAGCTCCCTTCCAGGAGAGGCTGGTAAACGAGCGCAGGTGGGTGCCTGCGTGCTGGTAGAGTCTGCACCAGTACATATGTTGTAAGATGTTTTCTCTATAATAAAATATTGAAGGCTGAGCAACTGCAGCGGTGGTTTTCTCCCGACTTGGGTTTCCACCTAAAAATCCTGGTGTTCATGTGTGATGCTTTGTGTGATGGTTTCTGTTCTTACTTCACATGTTTACTATTTATAGAACATCTAATAAATGAATGATGGACTTATGTAAGTGAATAACTAATGGCATAATTAGATCTCTGGGTATACGCGAGTTTCAGGAAGGATATCCACGTGTATACGCTAGTTGGCTTCAGAAAAGTAGCGTATGGGTTTTAGAGCATGAAAAAGTAAAAAGTTTGAATATCTTGTAAATAAGTTCACCCCCACCCCCCTCTCTGGGTATTTTTCCCAACAAAAAAAGTTTGAGTAATGTTATTCTCTTGCATCATAGCTCTGGCTATTTGTTGTACAAACCTGTTTTATCTCTCTGCTACTCCATTCTGCTGAGGTGTCCCTGCAATGGTAAATTGTTGTTTTATTCCATGTTCATTACATAGGTTTGCAAAGTCATAATATGTGAATTCTCCTCCTCTATTTGATCTGATACACTTTAGCTTGCATCCAGTTTGATTTTCTGCTAATGCTTTGAATATCTTAAACTTTTCCATTGCTTCTGATTTGTTCTTGAGAAAAGCAACCCATGTCATTCTGGAGAAATCATCTATTATCAACATGAAGTAGGATTCTCCACTTGGTGTTTTAGTTCTTGCAGGTTTGCACAGATCCATGTGCACAAGCTGGAGTGGTCTTCTAGTTGATAGCTCATCTTTAGATTTAAAGGATGTGCGAGTTTGTTTCCCAAATTGAAAAGATTTGCATATGGTATTTGAAGGCCTCTTTATTTCAGGCATATCTCTGACAGCTTTCTTCTTACTCAGTCTGATGATATGGTTGAAGCTGAGATGTCCCAATCTCCTATGCCATAACCATGACTCCTCAAGTTTGCTCAGATGGCAGGCTTCATCCTCCTCTTTTACTATGTACACATTACTCTCTGTTCAGACACCTTTGAGCAGAGTCTTTCCTGTTGTGCTTGATTTGACTTCACAGTCTTGTGCTCTAAAGAGAACTTCACAGCCTTTGTCACACATCTGACTGACACTCAGTAAATTTTCTTTCAGCCCATCCACAAATAGTACTTCTTGGGCCTTTCCTTTGCCATTGTCTATGCTGACTGAGCCTTTTCCCTTGATCTTTCATGATTTATCATTGCCAAAGGTAACATTTCCAGATTTCTTTTCATCAAGAGTTATAAACTTGCTTTTGTCTCCTGTCATGTGTTTAGAGAAGCCACTGTCCAAATACCATTGACTCTTCAAATCTTGAGTAGTTAAAGCCAGGTCACATTTATTCACTTTCTTTATCCACTGGAGGCCCCCTTTTGTTTGGTATCTTTTGTGAGGTGATGAATTATATCTTCTTAAAGAGCATTTGGAATGCATATGTACAACTTGATTGCATATACAACATTTGATCATAGTTTTTGCAGAATTGTGCGTATGAGCAAAATTTCTTTGACTCATAAACCTTCTTGAGGTATTGAACATCAATCTTTGTCCATACTTTCTACATTCAATAATTCTATGGCCAAATTCCTTACAATAGAAACAATAACCATAGAAATTATTTTCATACCTGATGTAAGGTTGGCTCTCCCATTTGTTTGCTTGGTGCAGTCTCTTTAATGCTTGCATCTTTTGTTGGTCTGAATCACTCCTCTTTGCATGACAATATGCAGTAATGTGTCCTAGCTTGTGGCAGATATAACAGGTGGCATTCTTCATTGGAGGGAAGAATCTCCTTTGATGGCTTCCAAACTTGACAAACTCAGGAGCATATGATCCTTTTTCTGTTGTCTTAGTGTTTACTGCATTCTTTGTTACTGGATATTTCTTCTGATCTTTGTCTTTATCATTACAGGTTTCTTCTTTTGTAGGAATTGTTTGAGTTGCTTCCTCATTCTTCTTTGCTTTTACAAAAATAATCTCTCTGTCAACCTTTTCTTTTCCTTTACTTGATTCTCCTTCGTAGCCTATTCCAGTCTTTATCATAGGGGATCTTTGAGCAACCAAAATTTCATTCAACTTAATAGAGCTTGTTGTTTGAGAAGGGTATATAGAAACTTTCTGTTGGGCATTTTCTAATTTCTTTCTCAGACACAGAATTTCTTCTTCCAGCTTCTCTTGTTCTCGAGATTTATCTTTGATTTTCTGAAGTAACATATCTTCTATCTTCTTGGCTTCTTCAAGCTTTACCTTCAGCTGCATCAGGACTTCTGAATTTTGTTCTTCTTTCACACATTTTAGGAGAATCTCTTTTTGTTTTCTGCATTTTAGTTTGAGTCTGTCAATCTCCTCCAGAGCACTTCTTAGCTCCCCCTCAAGGTCTACTTCCCATTCTTCTTCTTCATCTCCTAGTAGGAGTCCCTCAAGATATTCTATGGCCATCAATAAAAATTTCGAGGTTCCTTCTTCACTTGAGGGTTCATCTGAGTCTTCAGATGCACTACTGTCTTGCTGAGCATAGAAGGATTTTCTGTTGAATTTCTTTCCTTTCTGCCAGTTCTTTGATGTGTCTTTCTCTGATTCTTGAGCTTGATTTCTTACTTTCTTATGAGGACATTTAGCAGCATAATGTCCAACTCTTCCACAGTTAAAGCATTTGAAGGGAAGTTTACCTTTGTATCTACCTGAGCCTCTATCCAATTTCTTGACAAATTTAGCCTCTTCTTCATCAGAGCAGGAGCATATGTCTTCCTTTTCTTCTTTCTTCTTTTCTGTTTTGAATGATGCCTCCCTTGTGCTTGTCTTCTTCTGTGGGAGCCTCATCTCATATGCTGTAAGATTTCCTACTAGCTGGTTCATGGTCAAGGTCTTTCAATCGGTTGTTTCTTCTATTGCAGCCACCTTTGGATTAAATCTGGATGGAAGAGATCCTAGAATCTTTTTTACAATTATAATTTCTGATGTTTTTTCTCCAAGAGATTTCATATTATTAATAATTTCTGCAACCTTTAGAAAGAAACTGGAAATATCTTCATCATCATTCATTCTTAAGTTCTCAAACTGGGCTCTATAGACTTGAAGTTTGGCTGTCTTTACTTTCTTGTTTCCCTCATGTATGTTCTCAAGAGTATCCCATATTTCTTTGGCAGTGTTTTTGTGCATTACTTTAATAAAATCTGCTTCACACAATCCATTTAATATGGCATTCATGGCTTTTGCGTTAGCTACAAATTCTTGTTTGGCTTCTTTCTCTGAGTCAGTTGCCTTTGGGGCATATCCTAAATCAATTGCATCCCAGACTTCTATTCCTAGAGACATTATGTATGTCCTCATTCTGATTTTCCAGAAAGCATAATTTTCACCAGTGAAGAAAGGGGCTTTGTTGGTTGAGCATCCTTCTTTACTAGCCATCTTGGGAACCTAGGAACTCCTTTCAGTTGTTAGACTAATACCAAGGAACCTGCTCTGATACCAATTGTTGAATCTTTAATTAAACTGAGAGGGGGGGTGAATCAGTTTAATATATACATTAGCCTTTTAAAATTTTCACCAAAGCTATTTACAGCTTAATATGTGAACAATCTTATTTGCAGCCAATATTAATTTATTGTGACACCATACTTATGTTGAAAGCAGCAAGCAATTAAGCAGATTGAAATAATCACATCAACACATAAGAAGCACACATAGAGACAACAGATGTAAGTGGAAACACATAAAGGGAGAAAACCACATCTTATTATTTTTGTGATGCAAAGGCAAGCTCCAACTCCCTCTCACCACTGTTTTCTACAGGCACCAACCTACAGGAGGCTCTATCCTCAATTCTGCAAGCTACAACTTGCAAGGAAGCACCAACTCCCTTCAAATTTCTGCAGGCACCAACCTACAGGAGGCTCCAACCTTAGTCAGCTACAACTGACAGCTATCAAGCTGCAACTTGATAGGGAAGCTCCAACTTCCTCAATTTATCAAACTGAACGTTTGCTGATTTACCTCAGATATCAGCCATGTTCTGTAGCTTCTCCTTCTGTTTCGATTTTCTTAATCTTCTCTGCCTCATACTTCTATATTCTGCCTTCTCTTGATTTACTCTCTCTAACTCTTTGCTGAGCTTTTCAAATTGATATTATATAGAAATTCTCACATGACTGTTTGTGTTCTTCTAGGAATTCGAAATGAATGGTCATACCCCTTGGTCTTCTGCCTCTTCATTACTTTGTCCAACTCAATTTAAAATCATAATAAATTTCATACTACAGTGGGATTTTATTTTCTCTTGGAGACTTGCCAATGCATCACAAACAATATAAAAAAAAATGTACATTTACATTTTTCAATTATACATCTCAATTTCACTCAGCTCCTTTTCTGGATTTCAGCTTTACTGGATTTGTCTTTTCTGCAGTTGTTGAGTGACTGTTCTGTACACTTTAATTGTGTGCACCTATGGATATATACCTATCAAACCTGTAATTTCTATTTACCTCTGTCAGACCCATGCATTTATCCTTGTGTTTATTCACCTGTTCACTGTGCTTTTGAATCCCTGCATTTTTCTTGTTCACGAACTCTCATCTTTGTGTTTAATCATTTTATCACTTATCATTTTAATATAACTGCGCTACCCATATGTATACTTTGACAAAGGTTTAAGATTGGCATTACTCGTCAGGTCCACATATTCCAAAATATTCAAATTTAAAACACCTTTGTTAACCCCTGGTTTAATCAACTGTCGGCATCTTCAAAAACTATGGTTAATCCATAATAAAAACTCAACCTTATGCCTTTAGCACAGTATATAAATATATATCGTCCTTTGGCTCCGGGCCCACGATGCATTGCACTGTGCCTTTATATATATTGCACACCGTATATATAGTCATTATATATAAACTGTTCACGACTTATATATATTATATACGGACTTTATATTAAGACCATAAACCATCGAAAGTTATAATAAACCGATTCATTTTGTATTACTCTGCCCCGGGCCCCACAATACAATAAAAAAACATGCGCATTTTACCTTTGTTAACCCCCAGGCTCTTCCATTAAACTTCGTGCAGGTCTTGCAATTGATCACCGTCAGATGTCGGCCCACCAGATCGACGGCTCCTATCCATTTCGCTCGGCGTCTCTGGTCCAGTGTATAATGCGCGAAATTGTAAATAAAACGGGGCCCTCCAATACCGCCTATGCCACGTGTCGTTTGATCAATGGAATCGCTGCTCGTCCCAACAATACCACCTCCGTACCAAAAGCGGTGCGGAATGCGGAAATCTTCTTTTGTAAATCCGCCGTGAGTTTAATTTCCGGTCAGGGTTCCGCCTCCCTACTCATGGTTCCAGTTTCCTCCAGGTTTCCGGTCATGATACAATTATATATATGTATATAAAATTTCATCATATTTCAATGATATATATATACATTTGCCTCCGACGCAGAGTTCCGCTCCTTCGACTATGTTCCTCCTTTGACTACGGTTATGTTCCGCCCGGAATGTTATGTGTAACGCTCGAATAACTGATTCAAACGCCCGGAATCTCCATGTCACTCGAATAACTGAATTTATATATATATGTACATATTCTTGGAATAACAGTTGTGGTTCTGCCTCTGCCTCTGCTGCTGTTACTGTTATAACGGCTCTGCCTCTGTTATATTCGCTTCCTCTGCCTTCATTTGCTTCTTTGTTGCCTCCATTATATTAGCTGCTTCCTTTGCCTGCTTGGTTGCCATCAATGACAACCTTTCCAACACAAAATTCATCTTCGCTAGCTTGATTGACATTGTGTGGTTCAGTCGTGGATAGAAATGCCAAATGGCTAGGAGATCCCACAATAGTCCTCCTTGTTTGTACACCTGATTCCTTGTCTCCCAAAATTTGAGATTCAAGATGATTATTTTGAACATATCTCGATGGAGCCTTTCCAGATAAATCATCTTCAGGTTCTTCATTGGATCCACTGTCTATATCATTTCTATTTGATGTAGAAGGACAAAAGTCACCATCATCTTCTTCTTTAGGGACTGCATGAGACTCATCAATAACAACATCAATACATTCAACAATCTTTCGAAGCCTTTTATTGTAACATTTGTATGCCCTGCTTGTAGATGAGTAACCAAGAAGTATTCCTTCATCTGATCTAGGTTAAAATTTTCCAAGCTTTTCATCATTATTTTTGATAAAGCATTTACTTCCAAAACATCTAAAATGTTTCACAGAGGGAGAATTACCATACCAGAGTTCATATGGAGTTTTGTCACTATTTACCCGAACATGTGCCTTGTTAAGAATATTTGCTGCTGTGTGAGCTGCTTCTCCCCAAAAAATATCAGGTGTTACGGAATCATCAAGCATAGCTCTAGCCATTTGTTGAATTGTTCTATTCATTCTTTCTGCTACGCCATTTTGTTGTGGAGTGCCTGCTACAGAAAACACCTGATCTGAAATTTTTCAAGTGCTTCATCTTTGTGTTTGATCAACCCAATCCAACACATTCTAGAGAAATCATCAACGAATAAGATATAGTATTCTTCACCACGTGGTGAATTTTTCCTGATAGGTCCACACATGTCAGTATGAATGAGTTCAAGAGGCTTCCTTGACGATCCTTCCTTCGCATTGAATTGTACTCTGGTTTGTTTACCGAATTGACAGGATTTGCATATGATACTTTCAGGTAGAGAAATATTGGGAAGACCACGAAAAGCGTTAAGTTTGCTTGATTTTTTGATTTGAGAGAAGCTTAGATGCCCCAACCTTCTATGCCATAGCTAGTTTTCTGAAGATTTACTCAAGTAACATTGTTCTTTGCAGTTCTTCAATACATACAAATTGCTTGGAGTTCTTTTTCCTTTTATAATTGTTTTACCTGTATCAAGATCACGAACCACACATTCTTTTGAACTAAAGACAACTTCAGTTCCTTGATCACACATTTGACTTACACTTAACAGATTATGTCTTAATCCATCCACATACATGACATCATTTGCCTTCACCTTTTCTTTTAGAAACACAGACCCTTTTCCTTTAATTACAGCAGGAGTATCATTTCCAAAAGTAACTTTCTTTTCCTTTTCTAGAGCACTATATGCACGAAGTTTGTGTTTATCACCTGTCATGTGTCTCGAGCATCCACTATCAATGTACCATTGATTTTCTTCACCTTCCGCAAATAACTATATGCCACAATTTTCAACCTGTGATTCCTTCTTTTTCCATATTTTGGATTTTGAAGGAAGATGCTCTTTTGGCTGAACTTTGCTCCTGCATTCAGATTCGTCATGCCCATAGTTATTGCAATAAGCACATTCAACTTCATTTAGAAGAGGAGAAAAGTTGTTATAGGTATTCTTCTTTGTTTCAATATCAACCCTTTTCTTTCTTTCTTCTCTTGTCATGATGGTTTTATATGCAACACATTGAGCAGCTTTATGGCCAAAATTGTGACATGAGAAACATTGT
Source organism: Pinus albicaulis (assembly GCA_034641835.2). Taxonomy (NCBI): domain Eukaryota; kingdom Viridiplantae; phylum Streptophyta; class Pinopsida; order Pinales; family Pinaceae; genus Pinus; species Pinus albicaulis. The sequence continues at coordinate 1,660,622,890 of CM076581.1, forward strand.
CCATTGAAGAAGAAATTTCTGCGATCATGAAATCTTCTACTTGAATTTACCTGTTGATTGGGGCTTCTTTGAAAGATATTCCTGTTAGCGTTCCTCGCATTAAGATGATCATGCTTTACCTATAAATATTCTTTATTCCCTTGCTGAGTGGCAGAATTATGTAAACTAGTTGTAGCTGCTTTTAGATAATTTGGTGCTGAAGCTTGAGAAGATTCTCCAATATATCCAAGACCTGTCTTTATAAGAGAAGAACGTTGTACCTTGATAATCTCATCTAAGGTTTCAGATCCTTTAGCAAATCTGAAATTCAGAGTCTTTGCTTTCTCAAATTCTTTTCTTACACTTACCACTTCACATTCTAATTTCTCATTGTGTTTCTTTGCCTCTTCAACCTGCTTTTCCAGAGTCTCGATGGTTATTTTCCTTTCTTCTAAGATAATTTTATATTATTCTAAGATAATTTTGCTTTGTTCTAAGCGTATTTTGAGTTGATTGTTCTCTTCAAGAAAATCATTGTCCTCTATAGCATCCACAAAAGTATCATTTTCTTCTTTAGATTCAAAAGCCATGAGAAGTCTGAGATCTAGTTCACATTCTTCCTCACTATCAGATACCCCATCACTGTCATCATGAGTATAGTAACTTCTTCTAGTGCTAGACCGGTTCTTATTTCTAGCTACTTCCTTTCCTTTTGCAGGTGTTTCTTTCTGAGGACACTTAGCAGCATAATGACCAACTCTTCCACAATTAAAACATTTGAAAGGAAGCTTACCTCTAAACCGTCCTGTACCAAGTTGAAGTTTCTTTACAAAATTTGCCTCATCTTCTTCCGAAATATATCCTGATCCTTCTGCTTCTTGTACTTATTTCCCTTTTGTAGAAGCTCTAAAAATAGCTTCTTTGACTTCAGATAGTCCTCCTCTTCTCATTTCATATGCAGTTAGTATGCCATGAAGTTGCACCACAGTAAGATTTTTAAGATCCTATTTTTCTTCAAGAGCAGAGACTTTTGACTCAAATTTTGTCATTAGCGATCTCAAAATTTTCTCAACCAAAGTAGTTTTGGTTATTGTTTCTCCCAGATTATTCATATGATTTACAACATCATCAAGACATAAAAATAAACTAGCAATACTCTCATCACTATGCATCTTTAAATTTTCATATTCAATTCTGAGAGTTTGGAGTTTTGCACTTTTTACCTTTGCATCACCTTCATAACTCAGAATGACTTTGTCCCATATTTATTTTGCTGTATTCAGATGCATGACCTTGACAAATTCTGATTCTGTTAGACTTCCTATTATAGCATTGACTGCTTTTGCATTTGATTCATAATTCTTCCTTTCAGTTGGATCTGTTGGTGTAGCAGCTGGATATTGATATCCTTGTTCAACAATGGCCCATACATCTGCTCCCATAGACTGAAGAAAGGATCTCATCCTCATTTTCCAGAAGATTAAATTGCTTCCATTGAAGAGCGGAGGCTTGATAGATGATGTTCCTTCTTGATAGCTCATCTTGCTTGATCTTCCTTCTAGTGGCTAAGCTTTTTCGAAGGACCTGCTTTGATACCAATTGTTGGAAAAAATAATGAGAGGGGGGGGGGGGTGAATCAGTATTTAGTTCAGACAATCAAAATTTTTCTTTTTCCTTTCTAAAAACCCATACGCTACTTTACTGAAGGAAACTAGCATATATATACGGATATCCTTTACAGAACTCGCGTATGTCCAGAGATCTAATTATGTATTTGAATCTTAACTCAGATCATTGCATTATTCATTCATCAGATATTTCAGAAACAGTAAACAGGTGCAGACATAATAGACTAATCATCACACATATGTAACACACATGAACACCAGGATTTTTAGGTGGAAACCCAATTCGGGAGAAAACCACCGCTGCCGTTGTTTCAGCCTTCAAAATTTATTATTTAGAAAAATTCTTACAATCATGTACTGGTGCAGACTCAAACCAGCACGCAGGCACCCACCTGCAGAAGGCTACAACCTTCTCTCGTTTACCAGCCTCTCCTGGAAGGGAGCTACGACCCCCTGAACTCGTTTACCAACCTTTCCTAGAAGGGAGCTACAACCCCCTGACTGAAGGCTTCGACCCTCAGCACCACTGCAGACCACGTTTCATCAATTTTCAAACTAGATCAAACAGCTTCAACACAACCCCTCACTTATCAACAATCATACCTTGCTCATTGCTTCAAACAAAATAGTGAGACCACTGTAACCAGAATATCAGATATAACCCAGACATCAGAATAGATACGCAGAAACACATTCAACCTTCAGCAACCATTAGATCAGAAATAATACGCGCTTTTATTGAGTCAGACCCAGGTATATACGCTCTTTCTAGAAGACGAACCCGCGTATACTTCAGTGCATTTTCAGGAAAAAACCCTAACTACGCATACGCGCTTTTCTTTCCACAGACCTGCGTATACACACGCTTTTCATGAAACGAACCTGTGTATAGATATATAAAAGATAAACTTTGTAGTACAGACCAGATCTATAAACTTACACAGATTTCTTCAATCTCTTCAACAGGATTGCGCCAGGTCTTCTTCACTTCTTTTCAGATCATTCTTAACATTCATCATTTCTAGATCTAGAGATATTGAGCCTTCATCATGTTCATAGGTGCATTATAGATTCAGATCTATCAATTAGGAACAGGGTTCAACCATACAGATATACTTCAGAGAGAAGTATTCATCAAAGCCCAGATACACGCACACACTTTGCATAATGATTTTCTTCTCCTTATATAGGGTTACCCTTCATCAATACCATGAGTCAAAACCACATAACTTCCAATGGTATTCCTGGACGGGATCACATAGGTGAACCATCATTCAATACAATGGGTCAATACCATGGTAGTTACCCCTGGTTTTACAAATTTAGAGCGCTTTTTCCCATACGCGACTTGGCACGTTATTTCCCGCGTGCATACGCTACTTCGTCTAGAAAAATCCGCGTATGCCTTGAGACATACTCTTTTCATCATGTTCTGGCACACACTGACATTCCTTCCATCATTACCTTCTATACTCATTGAAGATACATCAGATTTACATCATTTAACAAGTTCATCAAGTCAAGAACAACTTCGTCAAGTAGGTTGCCATCATCTTCATCAAGTGGGTTGCCATCAAGGACAACACTCTGCATCATATTTCCAACAACATGCTCATCTATTTATACATGAGCATGTATAAATACATGCACATGGTATCAGAGGCAGTCCCACTATTGGCATTTTTGCCTGTGGTGTAACTCCCTCATTCCTTTGCTCAGTCAGTTTTTATGTATAGTTTCTGCTGCTCCATTAAATTGATGTACTGTAATTCTGCATTTTTTTTTTAATATTATCTCTGCAATTTATGCACAGTTCTGAAATTTGCAGCTCCTGAAGATTCTGCAATTCCTGCATTTCTGCAGTCCTGCAAATATCTGCAGTTCTGCAGCCCTTGAAATATTTGCAATTCAAAATTTTTAACGGCCTCTCAGCCTCCCTCTTTCCATACGCCTATCCATCCCACACTCCACAGCAGTCTCTGCCCCCTAAACTACCCTCCCCCTCACACACCCTCATCTCTTCTCCCACATGGGCTTCAGTCCTCCATATCCCCTATCTACCCCAGCCCCCTCACAATCTCTCACACCCATCTCACCAGGTTGCATGCATTCCCATTCCCACGCTCTCTCAGCCTATACACCCCCCCCCCTCGACCTTTGGTTGCAACCCGCCCACACTACAACCTGTTAGACTCCTATACCAATACGTGTCATTTTTCATGATTGTCTTATTGAACTATGAAATATGTTCAAACCTTTTCTTGTGCAAAGGTGTTCCATATTCTTAAAAAATCAAAAAATTTAAAAAATGTAAAGAGGGTATACCCTAAAATAAAAATCAAAGGGTAAAAAGAATAAAATGGTCAAAAAAGTGAAAGAAATGAACCCCAAACAAAAACAAAGGCCAAGGAAAGTGTGAAAGTCTAAATGCCACTACTATTTCATTTTTTGTAATAAACAAAATTATGTGCAGCCTGTCAAACTTTTGCCACAATTTATGAAGATTCAAACTGTTTAAACTTGACTCATTCATTTTTCAATTTCATGTTGTAGATTAGAGAATAAATATCTGACCAAACAGTTTAATCTTGGCAGATAAGTAGATAGGTAGAGATAATAAAAGGTGCTCAACAGTTTAATCTGAGCCCTCAAATGTAATAAGTGTAGAAATAGATAGATTTACCATGTAAAAGAAAAAGAAGATTGTTAAGGGTTTGCCAGTCTAAGTGCACCCTAATAAAGAAGAGAAAATGGTAGAGTAAGTAAGTAGGGTAGGTAGATGTTGTTACTGAATTACATGTGATGAATGATGGTTTAAAATGTTTGTAATATTTTACTTTCATCACCAAGTGCAAAGGCAGAACACCACGTTGGCAAAATTTTAGAACACAGCAAGGTCAAAATCATTAACTTCCCATCTCAATTTTTCCCTAACAATTTACTAATTTCCCCTAAGTGCTAAGAAACTTGAAGATTAAAGGGGCTCAAGGCATTTCCTTGACTTGTGGAGGGACCGGACCCTCGGCCCAGTGATTGGAGAAAACCTTAGTATTTAAAAATATTCATCATCATACTCATTCATTCATAAAAATCTTTTCCTAAGTAAAATCTCATTTTACTTAGGAAAAAACATGAAATAATCCATAAAAGCCCTCAAAATCACTTTTTATTCTAAGCTTAAGTGATGAAAGTATTATAATGCAAATTACTTTGAAAAATCCTCACTTTCTTGGTTATATTTAAAGTGTTTTGAGTTTACCTTGTCCTTTGTCATATTAACTCTAATTTATCTATTAAATCCCTAGTCAAAATACCTTATCCTATTATCTATAACTCCATTTTATAATAATATCCCCAAAAAACCCTCTTATTATAAGTTTTAGCCAAATTTAATTAAATCATACATGATTAAATAAAAATCCCACATTACAAACCCTTTGGCTAAAATATATCCGTATATATTAACTCCGCCCCCTATGGTAAATGATTTCATTGATTTATTACCATATAATAAAAACATACGAAAAAGGTTTAAGCATATGTTTTATATGTTTAAAACGTAAAAATAACATCTGAAGTCTTTAAACCATTCGTAACCCTGACCCTTTATAAACCAATGAGATTAATTAATCACCTGGATTAATTAAATAGCCAATTAAATGCCGCCCAAAATAATTAATTAACGTTAATTATATTGAACCCCCGCACATTAACACCCCGCCATCTCCCTGTTATATCCGACGTTAGATCAACCCGCCCATGATCGATGGCTCGCATCAATTCTGCTACCCATCTTCCATCCGAAAAATAACTCGCAAAATCAAAGCAGTTTTTAAATAGTGCTCGGGCCACGTGTCTTTCAATCTATGGAATCGCTGTTGATTTGTATAAAACTGCCTTCCCTCAAAGGTGGTGCGGAATAAACCGCTTACCACCATTCCCCCGTGACGTGTCCATTGTACAGCCTGACGTCATATATTAAAATAATAAAATATTCCCCCCGTTTGACTTTGTAAATAAAACAAAAAACTCGCGCATTTTTCATTATTCTGTGTATTGAAAGCAACTGCGCCCTCCATACTGAGAAATTCAAAAAATCTACTGTCAACTGCTATTTAACCGAATTTTGCTGAAGACTTTTGCCAGTCCAGCTTCCCAGCGACCATCCGCAGTCAACTTGTACCTATTAAAACACTGCCATTTCCCATAAACAGGTATTTATTCTGATTTCTTGCTGGACTTTGTTAAAAATCCTCGCTCAAGTTTTAATTCCACAATACAGTCTGAACAGAACCTTCTTGTGATATATTTTAGTTCTCAGAACTACAATTATACTCCCAAAACTGGTAATTGTGCCCCATTGTCATAAAAACCCCCGAAACTTCCGTTTTTGAATCCACAAGAACCAAAAATGGAAGTCCCGGTGGCTTTAAATGTTGCTCCATTAAACGCCCCTCATAGAGAATTGGAATATTTACCATTAGTGGATAAAGATTTTCAGATCAAAGACTTAGTTTTCAGTGAAAGCCCCCTTCGAATTCATTGTCGCTGCAGAGATAATTATTTGAAAGGCTTGGACGTTATTGGGTTATGGGAATCTAATTTCCCGAGATACCTTTTACCCTCAGTCCATATCTTTCCTGAAACTATCCACTATTGCCATGCTAATTATGATCCAATTCAGAGAGAAGTTTTATCCCCAAACCAGAGTGTCCTTTTCCCTATTACTGCTCAGTCTATTAATGATATGCTCCATTTTGAACCTGGTCAAAACCTCACTCCCTTGTCTATTGGAGAATTTCTTGAAAAATCTACCCAGTTGTCCCCTGAAGAGGTAAAACGCATCTGTCAGACTTTCATGTTACTTGAACATCAGCCCAAGAGCCCACCTCCCTATGCTAGTGCCTTTTTTACTGAAATGGGCCAAATCATTCTGAATATGATTTCTTTTATCATGGGCTTTAATACTAGTGAGTATGTTGATGAGTTAACTCTAGTATTATTGTCTATCTTCACTCTTGGACAACCTCCTGCTGTCAAATATGAATTTTTAACTTACATAGCCAACAAAATCCATGATCAGTTTATGAGATTAGAAAATGAGAAAGTCTTCAAATATTCCTCTGTCATCTATCACCTCATGATATATTACCAGTCTGAAAATCTTCCTTTCCATGTTCAAAAGCTCAATGTCCAAGGAAATCCCAGGTCTGTCATATTTTGGTCAGCCATCACCCATCATTCCAGGGACTCTCCTTATTCCTATAATGAATTCATTGATCTATTTATACACCCTGCAACTACCTTGTTGACAGGAGTTCCTCCTCCAAGACTCAACAATGAAATTAAGAAAACTCTGCAACTTTCAAAACACTACAAAATTGGTGATTGGTACTTGTACAAAAATTATATAGAAGTCAGAATATATGGATGTGAATTATGTCCATTCAAATTGCCAAAGTATGTGCCTATGAGACTTTTTGCTTTAGAATACTTCAGGCAAATGAATAACTCTAATATTATTCATTTTTGTAATGCAAAAAAGAAAGCCCAAATCCGAATCAAAGGTCAATTAGGTCCATTTATATGAAATTCTAGGGATGCTGGACAATAACCTGAAAGAATACTAGAAGACCATTTCAGATTGCAAAAGAGTTTTTACTGGGCCCCTTATGACCCATTCGGCTTCATTTGTGAAAAAAGAATGAAAAATAAATCAGCACCTTACATCCATCATAGGATTCCAGAAATTGAACAGTATGCTAATAAAGATGAATGGGTGGAGGGAACATTAATTGAACAGGATAGTGAAGAAGTCAATATGGACAGTGTAATGAAAGATCTTGGAAAAATTCTTGACCTAGAATTTTTTGGACAAGTGCAGGTACTAGACATTGGTCCTTATTCAGCAGGGAATTTTCAACAGGAATTACAGGAAAACATACCATCAATTGCAGTTGAATCCAAAGGAAAAGAGAAAGAGTCTGAAATGCAAGTGATTGAAACATTCAAAATGACAGAACAACCTCAAACTTCCAAAGGACAGGATCAAGTACAGGTTTCTTCTGTTCAAACTAATCCAATAGAAATGCCAAACTTGCAAACTCCATCGAACATTGAAAAGGGCAAGAAAAGAGAGGTTAAAGGTTCTACTCCTCCCAAGGAATCTTTAAAACAGCCTCAGGCTAAAAGGTAGAAACTGAATCCACTTCCAGAAGTTGAATCTATTGATGAAATAATTGATAGTACAGAAAGAGAGGATAGTCAGTTAACAGGATCAATTAGTGGGACAATCACTACTATTCAGCCAAGTACTAAAATGTCTTCATTCAAACAGCCAATGAAAGATGCAGGAGACATAAAAAATACATTTATTAGTATAAAAGCAAGGAATGATCCACTAATGGTCCAAGTGTATAATCAGTATCTTAAAATGGCTCCACAAAATCAAGAGAGATTGATGTCAGCTTTTGAAATTCAACAAGGGAAAATGTTAATGAGCCATTTCAAATCTAAAGTGCCAAAACCATAGACAGCAGCTGATTAGGTTAGGACCAATTTTGAGGTCCTAGCAAAAGATATTCATCCATTACATCAAATTGAATTACACAAACAAACTGGAGAAATGATCTATTCTACCCTTACTGACAAAGTAATGGCAGCTCATAAACTGCAAGATTCTTTGGAGAACACCAGTACACAGTTGCAAATTGAGAAAGCTTCTTCCCAAGCAAAGGATAACAGGATAAATCATTGGAAGAGATAATAATTGGATTAGGTGAAAATCAAAAATATGTCAAGGGTATTGAAGCATTGATTAAAAAGAAAGATGATGATATTGCTGCATTAAGGAAACAATTGAAACTACCAGCTTCAAGGCACCCTCAGACTGAAGAAGTAATGAAGAAAAAATTAGAAGAAGAGGTGATGGACTTACTTTTAAAAATGAATGAACGACTTGCTGAAACAGAAAAAGAACTTGAGCAAGCATTAAAAGATAAAGAGTCCATTATTCCAGCAACCACAACACAGGTAGCCACAGGAACAGGTACATCAATCACAGATCAACAAGCAGAGCTAACACAGGTGAACACTTCTGGTAAAGGTTCTGATGAATTAATCAAAGCAATGAATGAATTAAAACTGCAAGTGACAGAACTCCAAAGCTTAAAGTTTCAGCTTTCTACTCTGCAAAATAAATATGATCAATCAAAAATGAGTGTTGCTGAGAAGACAAGAGAAATCAAAAGACTAGAAAAATCAGTTAAAGCATTGGAAAAGAATCTTGCAATGGAAAAACCTTTGAATTAAAAGAAATTGTTTGGAATAATATTATACAGTCAATAAGGGATGTTTGGTCTTCTATTCAAATAATACATGAACAACAGGATTTAGTCAGATTGGCTCTGGAAGAAATTGAGAGAGCAAGGGAAGAGTTAGGAAATATGTCAGAAGAAGCCAATAGACTTATCAATTTTTTGAATACCCAAAATAAACAACAACTTGCAGAGTTTGGAATTCAGGATAGGACAGGAACCATCTTAGAAATCAAAAGAGTTTTTACCAAAAGAACTCTTTTGCAAAATCTTGAACGAAGGTGTTCAGACATGCAGCAATAAATTTTTACCTTCAAAGAAAGATTTGATGATTTGTTAAATAAAGTTTTTCCCAGTCCTATTATTGAAGAAGGTAGATTAATGGATTTGGAAAGTTTTGTAGCAAAAGTAAACAAACAGGTTAATGATCAAGCCAGTTCTTCAACCAGTACAGCAGAAGGAACATTGCCAACAGGGAAAAGTCTTTATGAAAAATTGGAAATTTTATTTTGTCTTGAACATGAAATAAAACATTTGTTTCCATATCAGCCTAATTTTTTCAAATACACCGAAGTTGATGAAACATTGAGAAAATTGCAAAGAACCAGACTGCCAGAAGTTCAATGGTGGGAAGAGATGATGGAACTTTTATAAAATTTATCCTTGGGTAAATTTTTTACCTATTTTACTGAGGTATATCTTGATAAAGGATAAATAGGTGAATAAAGGTCAAAGAGTATCAGTTCAACAGTTAAAGTGTATCAGTAAAAACAAAGAGTATTAGACAAACAAGGCAGTCAGAAAAGAATTACTCAAGAAGACAGCAACGAGCTAAAACAAAGGAACTTCTTCCAGCACATTCTAAAAAAGAGGAGACAGCACACAACATCAACTGATTTATCCTATTTACGAGACCATCTGTCTCTATTTATATTGCAACTTATTCATTAGTCACCCTAGATTATATCTCTTTTGTTATGAGATATTTTAAATAATATTTTGTATAAATAAGCCCTCAATCGAATTAGTGAGTGTGGGTTCTTCTACTTTGCTATAACATTGAATTTTTGGAATAAAAGTGTTTTGGAGAAACTTCTTTGTGGCTTGCTAGATGATGATTTGAAGCTCAAGACTTTTTGCAGGATTCATGTGTCAGACTACAGTTCAATAAGTCTTTTCTATCCTATGTTTTAAGTTTTATATCTGTTTATAATATCACCGTGTTCCATTTCTGAATAATTGACATAAAAGAATAAATCATAACTTACTTAAGTGTACTCTGATTTCAATTGTGATTATTCTAAATGTTTTCTTCTAAACTGGTTATAAGCAACTAATTCTTAATTGCTCTTGTTTCGCTGGTTTAAACATTTTGATTACTATAGTAAAGAATTCTTAACTGCTCTTTATTTGTAATCATTCACTTTCTTTCTTTGAACATGTTGAAAGATTCTTAATTTCCTTTCATCCCTTCTAAATCCATTCCATTCACTTTAATTTCTAAAATTGTTCTCTGTTTGGCTATCTTGCCCTCCAAATCCATCTTGTGTGTAGAATAGTAATCTAGTAAAGCCATCCTTTCGACTGCATAGCCCAATGGCCTGAGATACTCAATCGTACACTTAGTTGGTGGATTCCACCATTCAAATTCAAACAAAACTCTTGAACTTATAACTAGCCTAATATTTTCTAAGAACAAAGCTAAATTTTAAAGAGAGAGCCCTCTCTAGATCCAGATTGGCTAGATTTTGTATCTGAAGGTTGGTTTGTGGTTACCTCGGATTTACTTTTCTTTTCCACAACTTCAAGGAAAATCTGAGTGATAACATAGTGGCGACCATACTGGGGATCTGAATCAATTTTATTGTTACTATTGTTTGCTTATAAGCTATAGACAGAGTCTGAAGATCAGCCAGGTAGCCTTTGAAATGCTTTTGCTCTACAACTGCATAGTAAATAAACGCTGCTTCAGTCTATCTCTGATTTAGCTTATAAACTGAGCTTTAATTTGAAATATTCAATCAGATTCTCTAGTTTAATAAATATTTGAGAAAATTTTAATCAAAAATCTTTAATTTCTTGAAGAATTTGTCGAAGTTGTACTTTCATTTCATTTAAAACAAAAACTAAAAAGAAACATTACTAAGAAAACTGGCTTCAGAAATGATTCGTCATACTAGGTCAAACCCTGACCCTAATCCACCACCAATATTTGAAAATCGAAATCTGATTCCTAGGATTCTTAGAAGACAAGGAAGTCAAGAAAGCTCTGAAAGAGGAAGTCAAGAAAGTTCTGGAAGTTCCAGACCTCTTTCTAGATCACATTCCTGTCCTGTGAAGATTATATATTTTGATGAAATACCTTTTGATGAGCGATTTGAAACATCTTTGTTTGTGAATTTTTCTGAATCTGAATTGTCTAAGCTAGTTCCAGATCCATTATTTCTTGAAGATTTACAATTGAGATTTGTTTCATATCATCTTGACAGACATTTACAAAATTCCATTCAATCTGAACAAACCTTTGAAGAAACTTCAAACATTTTTGTAATTACTAAAACTTCCCCAAGTTCAGCTACTTTTCTTCAAGCTTCCCAAACCCAAGCCACTCCTTCTACTACTCCACCCACTCCTTCCAGGCCATCATCACCTGTTATTCCATTCCACCTTCCAATGGCCAATAGATATGCCCCGTTAAGGTTGCCAGGCAACCCTGCTGCTTTGCCTCAAGATTATCAGAGTAAAATCACCCCTTTTGACAGTTCAGGTACTTATACTACTCAACAACACACCAAAAGGATGACTGATTACTTTGAATTTTATGAAATTGACACTGATGACGTTCGAATGAGAATTTTTGTCCAGAGTCTTACTGGGGAAGTCAGGACATGGTTTAGGGCCCTTGCTCCAAACAATATTTCCGACTTACCAGCCCTGTATAGGTCATTTTTAAATATATGGGAGAAGAAGAAAGACCCTCTTCAGATCCTATCTGACTTTGGAAAATTGAAAAGAGGACCTAATGAAACAGTACAAGATTATATCATCAGATTTAACGAAGCCTACAACGCTGTTCCTCAAAACCTTAGACCCCCTTCGGATTCAGTACTGGTTAAATTCCCTGATGGTTTTAACTCTGACATAGCCTATTCACTTAGGGAAAGAGCCCCCCAAACCCTAGAAGATATGCAAAGCATAGTGGTTAGTGTGGAAGCAAACCTCATAGAAAAACGAGCTAGAGCTAGGGCCGAAAGAAGAATGTCTATGAATGAAGAACCTTCAGCTTTTGAAAGAAAGATGGATGCAATAATTAAAGGTATGGAAAGACTGGGAGACAGAGTAGAGACAATCGAAAGAAAGTCTTCTGGTGATAATCAAAATTTTGTGAGAAACCCAAACTTTAGAAGAAATTAGAACCAAAATATTGGGAAAAATGTCCCTGACCAAAACATCAGGCCACCATTCCAAGAAAATTTTGTTGAAGGTTCAACTTCTAAAGAGCCTACTGAGGATGTTGAAATAAATAACGTGACTGAAAACAAAAATGAACCAGAAGTTTTGCTATCTCAAGATGATCAAGAGAATCACATTCTTGAAACATTTCAAACTCATTCAGGAGAAACTTTTGATTTTAAAGAAGGCTATGACACAAAAATTTATGAAGTTCATAAACAATACAATTTGAGAAGCAGACGAATTGATGTGCCAAAAAATAGAAAACAGAAAGCTGTGAAACAAAACATCAAAGGTAAAACTAACACTCCTCCTGTACAAATTCTGTCTAGAACAGGTCGTGACCCCGCAAATCCAATAATTGAAGATGTGTCTGATAACCAACCAAATAATAAACAACTATTTAATACTTTTCCTCCTGTAGGAAACGTAGAAGAAATAGCAGAATTTAATTTAGAAACACCTTCAACTCATAATCCCATCCATGAAAAAGAGAAAAACACTAAAGACTCAAAAAACAGAGAAAACCCAAATGTTCAAAACACTAGAGCTCAAATAGAAAAACCTTTCAATCTAGAGGCTGAAATAGGAAAAATAAAGATAGTTGTTCCCTTATCAGAATTGGCTAAACATGATGTCTATAGAAGCCAAATCAGCAAATCCCTTAACATTAACATGACTGGAATGGATGATTCAGTAAATGTTCTTGATGATCAACCCAAACTCCTTTTTGGCCCTGAGGTAAATGGAAAACCAGAAAGTGGAGGAACTCCTCCATTTTGTGAGTTTGAATATTCATGAGAAAATACTTGATAACGCCATGCTTGATTCTGGAGCGTCCCATAATTTGATGCCAAAAGCTGTGATGGAAAGATTAAATCTAGACATTACCAGACCGTATAAAGATATTTTTTCTTTTGATTCAAGTCAGGTAAGATGTTTAGGTTTGATTAAAGATCTGTGTTATACTTTGGTGCAATACCCTGCAAAATCTATTCTGATGGATATAGTAGTAGCCGATATTCCTCCCAAATATTGTATGTTGTTGTCCAAATCCTGGGGTGCTAAACTTGGAGGATCTATTCAATTAGATATGTCATATGCTACTATTTCGGTATTTGGTCAACCTAAAAGACTATACAAAGATACCTTGATGAAATATTTTGTTAGTAGCCATGAGAAGCCTAAAAAATTCCCTGTCTATTCAGTACATTCTGATATGGACTCTTTCATCCTTTATAATGCTGAATCAGACCTTCCTACTGAATTAGAAGCACCAGAAACAGAAATTGCAACTAAATCTACTATCCAAATCGAAGAAATTTTTGAAAACAAAGAAACACCAGACAATCAAGAAATACCAGAAAAAATTGAAAGACCAGCTCCTCCTGTTAAGAAACGTGTTAAAACAGTTGATGAAGATTATGAACATGAAATCCTATGGCATTTAGAATTTGATGGTTCAATAAATAAGTTAGGAGCAGGAGCTGGAATTTGGATACATAATGTTGAAAATGATCACGCCGAAGGTCATGCTTATAGGTTGAACTTTAGATGCACTAATAATATGGCAGAGTATGAAGCTCTCTTGCTAGGGCTTAAACATGTCAAAAAGTTAGGAGCAATTAGAGTATCAATCATAGGAGATTCTGAGTTAATTATCCAACAGATCAATGGTGAATGTTCAACAAAAGACCCCAGATTAAGAGAATACAGAGGAACAGTTGTGGAACTTCTCAACACTTTTCTACAAGCTCAACTTGCTAAGATTCCTAGGAAACAAAATTTGCATGCTCATAGTCTTGCAATGTTCGCTAGCACATGTAAATTACCTTTTGGACCTAATCATCAGTTCACAGCTGAGATCAAACATAGACCTGCTATACCGGACAATCTTATGAATTGGCAAGTGTTTGTAAATAATAATCAGATCAATAATTTTTTGACATTAGAAAATGAGTTCTCTAACAGTAATATAGATGAAGACACAACAATCAATGAATCTGATCAACTAGATGAACAAGAAATGAATATTTCAGAAGAGACTGCAATTCAAATGTTTCACCCAACCAAATTCACTAAAAAAGATATGCAGGATTTAAAACAAATGGAATTCTATGTGATTATTGAAGATGAATTTGGAATTATTAATCTGAAATATAATCATTTACCCAAAGGATTAACTCCTTTGGAAGATCTTTTTGACTCAAATGACATTCCACTAAAGCCCAAAATGGAACCTTTAAAAGCTGATATTGAAGAAGTCAATTTGGGAACTGAAGGAAATCCCAAGATGGTTAAACTATCTAAATCTCTGCCAGAAAATCAAAAGGTTAAATTGTTGAACTTTTAAAAGAATTCCAGGATGTTTTTGCCTGGAGTTATGAAGATCTGAAGTCATACGATACATCAATCATTCAACATACAATACCTTTGAAACCAGATCAAAAACCATTCAAACAAAAACTTAGAAGGATCAACCCTGTTTTACTACCTTCAATTGAGAAAGAAATTAAAAGAATGTATGAAGCAGGAATTATAGCTCCTATTAGGTTCTCAGAATGGGTTTCTAATCTAGTACCAACAAGAAAAAAGACTGGAGAGATTAGACTGTGTGTTTATTTGAGAAATTTGAACAAAGTTTCTTTAAAAGATAACTATCCTTTGCCTAAAATGGACCATATCTTGCAAAGAGTAGTAGGATCTTCAAGGATTTCTCTTCTGGATGGATTTTCAGGGTATAACCAGATTCTGGTTCATCCTGATGATCAAGAAAAAACAACATTTACAACACCATGGGGTACTTTTAAATATGTTAAGATGCCTTTTGGACTCAAAAACGCAGGGGCCACCTTCCAAAGAGCAATGGATATTGCATTCGCCAAAGAAATTCATAATTTTCTGGTTATTTATCTAGATGATTTAACTGTTTTTTCAAAAACAAATCAGCAACATTTAGTTCATCTAAGACAAGTGTTTTTAAAATGCAGAAAGTATGGTATTTCTTTAAATCCTAAAAAATCATTGTTTGGTCTTAAAGAAGGAAAAATCTTAGGTCACATTATTTCTAAAGATGGCATTAGAATTGATCCTGAAAGAATACAAGCCATATTGCAGATACCTCATCCCAAGAACATTAAAGAACTTCAAGCTTTCATAGGAAAGATCAATTTTTTGAGAAGATTCATTTCTAGTTTAGCTAAATTACTTAGACTGCTTACTAACATGTTAAAAAAGGATTCAAGTATTGACTGGACTGTAGAAGCTAAGCAATCATTTGAAGTTATCAAAACGGCTTTAACCAGAACACCAGTTCTTACCAGTCCAAAGTTTGATAGAGATTTCATAATTTTTTCATTTGCTTCTGAACATACAATTGCAGCTATTTTACTACAAAAGGATGATCAAGGATGTGAAAAACCAATAGCCTTTTTTAGTAAAGCACTTAGAGATGCATCATTGAAATATAATATCATGGAGAAACATTCTTTTTCACTTGTGAAAGCAATTAAAGATTTCAGAGTTTATATATTGTATTCTCATGTGATAGCTTATGTACCTAATGCTGTCGTTAAAGACATCTTAACTCAAGATGGTATTGAAGGAAAAAGAGGTAAGTGGATAGCTACCATATTAGAATATGATATTGAAATTAAACCAACAAAACTCATAAAAGGTCAAGGTTTGGCTCAACTCATGACTGAAACTAATTGCCAAGCCCTGGACATTAACGAACTGGACGACGAACAGGAGATGGCGACTCCACAGATCAGTCAGAACTTTTTAGATTCACCCTGGTACAATGATATCATTTATGTTTTGTTAAACCTGCAAGCTCCTCCAGGGTTGTCCAGAACGAAACAAAGGTTCTTAAAAATGACATCTTTAAAGTATTGTATTTTAGATAGTGCTCTTTTTTGGAAGAATCATGATGGAATTCTATTAAATTGTTTATTGAAAGATGAAACTGACAAGGTTCTTAATGAATTTCATGCAGGGGATTGTGGTGGACACCTCTACTGGAAGTCAACTGCAGATAAAATCTTAAGGGTTGGTTTTTACTGGCCAACCTTGTTTTCAAATGTTAAGAAATTTGTAACTTCTTGTCATAAGTGTCAGATCTTTGAAGGCAAGAGAAAATTGTTGCCTTTACCATTAAAACCAATTTCCACCGAGAGACCCTTTCAACAATGGGGACTGGATTTTATTGGAGAAATCCATCCCCCTTCTTCTGGGCAACACAGATGGATCCTTACTGCCACAGATTACTTTACTAAATGGATTGAAGCTATCCCATGCAGACAAGCCAATGATTCTGTAATTATAGGGTTTTTAGAAACCAATATACTTTCAAGATTTGGCTGTCCAGAGAAAATTATAACAGATAATGTTGCTGCATTTAAGTCTAAGAAAATGATTAGTTTCTACAATAAATATCACATCACTTTAGGCCATTCAACAGCCTATTACCCCCAGGGTAATGGATTGGCAAAATATTCCAATAAAAGCCTTATTAATATCATTAAAAAATTATTGGAAGAAAATAAAAAGAATTGGCATAAGAAACTTACCAATGCATTGTGGGCAGATAGACT
Source organism: Pinus albicaulis (assembly GCA_034641835.2). Taxonomy (NCBI): domain Eukaryota; kingdom Viridiplantae; phylum Streptophyta; class Pinopsida; order Pinales; family Pinaceae; genus Pinus; species Pinus albicaulis. Next base: position 1,660,639,861 of record CM076581.1, read on the forward strand.
TACAACTAAGAAATCAATTGGGACCAGTCCATATGAATTATTTTATGGTATTGAGGCAAGATTTCCATCATCCTTAGGAATTCCTGTTATGAAATTACTTCAGGAGGCTCAAGTAGAACCAAATGATATTCAGAGAAGAATAAACCAAACAATTCACTTGCAGCAGACCAGAGAAGAAGTGTATCAACGATCCCAAGTCTTGCAGGAAAAGTTAAAGAAAATGTTTGACAAAAGAACTAAAGCAGAAGATTTTCAACTAGGAGACAAAGTCCTAAGATGGGATTCCAGAAGGGAAGATAAAGGGAAACATGGGAAATTTGATTTCTTATGGAAGGGACCTTACATCATACATGCTTTACAGGGAAATAACACATACTTTTTGAAAAAATTGGACAATTCAGAAGCTGAGGAAGGACCAGTCAATGGTCGAATGCTAAAGCACTATTTTGATCCTATTTACTAGGATGTTCTGATTTTTTCTAACTTGTACATAATATATCCTTTCTAATGCATCAGTTTTGATTGGATGGTGACTTTTTGGAGTTGAAGCCCGAAGTGAAGGCCCTAAGCTTCAAAATTTTCACTATCATATATACAATAAAGCTATCAGAAAAAGAAGATTTCATGGTTCAGTCGAAGGCATTTTGAGGCATCTGACCTGCTGTTCTTGACTTTTCGCCAGGAAAAGCCATCCCCAAGTGGAGCCAGTGTTAGACTCCTATACCAATAGGTGTCATTTTTCATGATTGTCTTATTGAACTATGCAATATGTTCAAACCTTTTCTTGTGCAAAGGTGTTCCATATTCTTAAAAAATCAAAAAATTTAAAAAATGTAAAGAGGGTATACCCTAAAAGAAAAATCAAAGGGTGAAAAGAATAAAATGGTCAAAAAAGTGAAAGAAATGAACCCCAAACAAAAATAAGCCAGGAAAGTGTGCAAGTCTAAATGCCACTACTATTTCATTTTTTGTAATAAACAAAATTGTGTGCAGCTTGTCAAACTTTTGCCACAATTTATGAAGAGTCAAACTGTTTAAATTTGACTCATTCATTTTTCAATTTCATGTTGTAGAATAGAGAATAAATATCTGACCAAACAGTTTAATCTTGGCAGATAAGTAGATAGGTAGAGTTAATAAAAGGTGCTCAACAATTTAATCTAAGCCCTTGGATGTAATAAGTGTAGAAATAGATAGATTTCCCATGTAAAAGAAAAGAAGATTGATAAGGGTTTGCTAGTCCAAATGCGCCCTAATAAAGAAGAGAAAATGGCAGTGTAAAGTAGATAGGGTAGGTAGATGGTGTTGCAAAGTTTCATGTGCTGAATGATGGTGCTAAATGTGCTTAATATTTTACTTTCATCACTAAGTGCAAAGGCAGAACACTACATTGGCAGAATTTCAGAGGAAATCAAAGTCAAAATCATTAACTTCCCATCTCACTTTTTCCCTAACATTTACTAATTCCCCTTAAGTGCTAAGGAATTCGAAGATTAAAGGGGATCAAGGCATTTCCTTGACTTTTGGAGGGACCGGACCCTCGGCCTAATGATTGGAGAAAACCTTAGTATTTAAAAATATTCATCATCATACTCATTCATTCATAAAAATCTTTTCCTAAGTAAAATCTCATTTTACTTAGGAAAAAACATGCAATAATCCATAAAAGCCCTCAAAATCACTCTTTATTCTAAGTCTAAGTGATGAAAGTATTATAATGCAAATTACTTTGAAAATCCTCACTTTCTTGGTTATATTTAAAGTGTTTTGAGTTTACCTTGTCCTTTGTCATATTAACTCTAATTTATCTATTAAATCCCTATCGAAAATACCTTATCCTATTATCTATAACTCCCTTTTATAATAATATCCCCAAAAAACCCTCTTATTATAAGTTTTAGCCAAAGTTAATTAAATCATACATGATTAAATAAAAATCCCACATTACAAACCCTTTGGCTAAAAAATATCCGTATATATTAACTCCGACCCCTATGGTAAATGAATTTCATTGATTTATTACCATATAATAAAAACATACGAAAAAGGTTTAAGCATATGTTTTATATTTTTAAAACGTAAAAATAACATCCGAAGTCTTTAAACCATTCGTAACCCCAACCCTTTATAAACCAACGAGATTAATTAATCACCTGGATTAATTAAATAGCCAATCAAATCCCACCCGAAATAATTAATTAACGTTAATTATATTGAACCCCCGCACATTAACACTCTGCCATCTCCCTGTTATATCCGTCGTTAGATCAACCCGCCCATGATCTACGGCTTGCATCAATTCCGCTACCCATATTCCGTCCGAAAAATAACTCGCGAAATCAAAGCGGTTTTTAAATAGTGCCCGAGCCACGTGTCTTTCAATCTATGGAATCGTTGCTAATTCGCATAAAACTGCCTTCCCTCAAAGGTGGTGCAAAATAAACCGCTTACCACCATTTCCCCGTGACGTGTCCATTGTACAGCCTGACATCATATATTAAAATAATAAAATATTCCCCTATTTGACTTTGTAAATAAAAAAAAAAACTCGCGCATTTTTCTTTATTCTTTGTACTGAAAGCAACTACGCCCTCCATACTGAGAAATTCAAAAAATATATTGTCAACTGCTATTTAACCGAATTTTGCTGAAGGCTTCTGCCAGTCCAGATTCCCAGCGACCATCCGCAGTCAACTTGTACCTGTTAAAAGACTGCCATTTCCCATAAACATGTATTTATTCTGATTTCTTGCTGGACTTTGTTAAAAATCCTCGCTCAAGTTTTAATTCCACAATACAGTCTGAACAAAACTTTCTTGTGATATATTTTAGTTCTCAGAACTATAATTATACTCCCAAAACTGGTAATTGTGCCCTATTGTGATAAAAACCCCCGAAATTCAGTTTTTGAATCCACAAGAACCAAAAATGGAAGTCCCGATGGCTTTAAATGTTGCTCCATTGAACACCCCTCATAGAGAATTGGAATATTTTCCTTTAGTGGATAAAGATTTTCAGATCAAAGACTTAGTTTTCAGTGAAAGCCCCCTTTGAATTCATTGTCGCTGCAGAGATGATCATTTGAATGGCTTGGACATTATTGGGTTATGGGAATCTAATCTCCTGAGATACCTTTTACCCTCAGTCCATATCTTTCTTGAAATTATCCATTATTGCCATGCTAATTATGACCCAATTCAGAGAGTAGTTTTATCCCCAAACTAGAATGTCATTTTCCCTATTACTGCTCAGTCAGTCAATGATATGCTCCATTTTGAACCAGGTCAAAACCTCACTCCCTTGTCCATGGGAGAATTGCTGGAAAAATCTACTCAGTTGTCCCCTGAAGAAGTAAGACGCATCTGTCAGACTTTCATGTTACCTGAACATCAGCCTAAGGGCCCACCTCCCTATGGTAATGTATTTTTCACTGAAATGGGCCAGATTATTCTAAGTATTATTTCTTTTATCATGGGCTTTAATACTAGTGAGTATGTTGATGAGTTAACTCTAGTATTATTGTCTATCTTCACTCCTGGACAGCCTCCTGCTGTCAAATATGACTTTGCATCTTATATAGCAGACAAAATCCATGATCAATTCATGAGATTAGAAAATGAGAAATTCTTCAAATATTCCTCTGTCATCTATCACCTCATGATATATTACCAGTCTAAAAACTTTCCTTTCCATGTTCAAAAGCTCAATATCCAAGGAAATCCCAGGTCTGTCATATTTTGGTCAGCTATCATCCATAATTCCAGAGATTCTCCTTATTCCTATAATGAATTCATTGATCTGTTTATACACCCTGCAACTACCTTGTTGACAGGAGTTCCTCCTCCTAGACTCAGCAATGAAATTAAGAAAACTCTGCAACTTTCAAAACACTACAAAATTGGTGATTGGTACTTGTACCAAAATTATACAGAAGTCAGAATATATGGATGTGAGCTATGTCCATTTAAATTTCCAAAGTATGTGCCTATGAGAATTTTTTCTTTAGAATACTTCAGGCAAATGAATAACTCTGATATTATTCATTTTTGTAATAAAAAGAAGAAAGCCCAACTCCGAATCAAAGGTCAATTAGGTCCATTTATATGCAATTCTAGGGATGCTGGACAAGAAGCTGAAAGAATACTAGAAGACCGTTTCAGATTGCAAAAGAGTTTCTACTGGGCCCCTTATGACCCATTCAGCTTCATTTGTGAAAAAAGAATGAAAAATAAATCAGCACCTTACATCCATCATAGGATTCCAGAAATTGAACAGTATGCTAATAAAGATGAATGGGTGGAAGGAACATTAATTTAACAGGATAGTGAAGAAGTCAATATGGACAATGTAATGAAAGATCTTGGAAAAATGCTTGACCTAGAATTTTTTGGGCAAGTGCAGGTACCAGACATTGGTCCTTCTTCAGCAGGGAATTTTCAACAGGAATTACAGGAAAACATTCCATCAATTGCAGCTGAATCCAAAGGAAAAGAGAAAGAGGTTGAAATACAAGTGATTGAAACACTCATCATGACAGAACAACCTCAAACATCTAAGGCTCAAGGACAAGTACAGGTTCCTCCTCAAACCAATCCAGTAGAAATGCCAAACTTGCAAACTCCACTGAATGTTGAAAAGGGCAAGAAAAGAGAGGCTGAAGGTCCTCCTCCTCCCAAGGAATCTTCAAAACAGCCCCAGGCTAAAAGGTAGAAACTGAATCCACTTACAGAAGTTGAATCATTTTAAGAAATCATTGATATTCCAGAAAGAGAAGATAGTCAACAAACAAGTTCAGTTAGTGGTACATGCTCTGGTCTTCAAGGTAAGACAATACACAGGCAGCTAAGTACAGAAATATCTTCTTTTAAACCTCCAATGAAAGATGCAGGAGACATAAAAAAGACATTTATCAGTATAAAAGCAAGGAATGATCCACTAAGGGTCCAGGTGTATAATCAGTATCTTAAAATGGCCCCACAAAATCAAGAGAGATTGATGTCAGCTTTTGACATTCAACAAGGGAAAATGTTAATGAGTCATTTCAAATCTAAAGTGCCAAAACCACAGACAGTAGCTGATTACGTCATGACCAATTTTGAGGTCCTAGCAAGAGATATTCATCCATTAGATCAAATTGAATTACACAAGCAGACTGGAGAAATGATTTATTCCACCCTTACTGACAAAGCAATGGCAGCTCATAAATTACAAGATTCTTTGAATAATACAAATACCCAGTTGCAGATTGAGAAAGCTTCTTCCCAAGAAAAGGATAATAGGATAAAATCTTTGGAGGAAATAATTATCAGTTTGGGTCATAATCCAAAGGATGTTAAGGGTATTGAAGCATTGATTAAAAAGAAAGATGATGATATTGCTGCATTAAGGAAACAATTGAAACTACCAGCTTCAAGGCACCCTCAGACTGAAGAAGTAATGAAGGCAAATTCAGAAGAAGAGGTGATGGACTTACTTTTAAAAATGAATGAACGACTTGCTGAAACAGAAAAAGAACTTGAGCAAGCATTAAAAGATAAAGAGTCCATTATTCCAGCAACCACAACACAGGCAGCCACAGGAACAGGTACATCAATCATAGATCAACAAGCAGAGCTAACACAGGTGAACACTTCTGGTAAAGGTTCTGATGAATTAATCAAAGCAATGAATGAATTAAAACTGCAAGTGACAGAACTCCAAAGCTTAAAGTTTCAGGTTTCTACTCTGGAAAATAAATATGATCAATAAAAAATGAGTGTTGCTGAGAATACAAGAGAAACCAAAAGACTAGAAAAATCAGTTAAAGCATTGGAAAAGGATCTTGCAATGGAAAAACATTTAGGTGAATTAAAAGAAATTCTTTGGAATAATATTATACAGTCAATAAGGGATGTTTGGTATTCTATTCAAATAATACATGAACAACAGGATTTAGTCAGATTGGCTCTAGAAGAAATTGAGAGAGAAAGGGTGTTGAAAATGACAACAAGAAACAGTGAAGGAGGCCTCCTGAACCATCTTTCCTGATCCTAGTTGGAAAGTAATCACCTAAACTAGGTGGGGACCACACATGTGATTTTTGTCAAAAAATCTATTTTTAGACATACGGAGCATGGTCCAGGGATTGCAGTATGTTATTCTTGGAGTATTGGTCATGTTGGGAAAATAGATGGACATCTATTTTTTGGACCTATAGGTCGAAGTCTATTTTTAGACTGCCTATCCTAAAAATAGGGAAGTCAAATATTATTTACCCTTAATAATATTTGGACTCTAAACTTCAGTTTACTCTCTTGGAGCACTTCAGTTTGACCCCCGGAGGTGGGGCATGCAGCTGCCAGAAGGATTTACGCTTTTCCTATGGGTTAAGTGAGCTAATGCATGGTTGACTTCAGTTAGAGCTCAAGTGGCGGAGTTCGGTGGAGTTGATGCGACAGTTAATGGAGATGGTGTTCTGGTTAACTAGTTGAACTATTTGTATTTAGTTTAACTGGCTAATACACTAGAGATGAGTTGTGTGAATTAAATATTATTTAATTCACAAATTATTAACTCATTATTCAACTAAAGAACACATCAGTTTAACTCATTGCATGGACAGTTCATTGGCGACAAGTGAAAGAGGTAGATGAAAGGGTTGTGTTAGCTATCAGTTGTGACATTAGTTGTGCATGAGATTTGCACCACAATTGGAGGAAATTACCAATGAAAATTGCGCAGTTGGAGCCAGTGAGATTCGAACTTGGATCTCTATTTAGACCAGCCTTGACTGCACAATAGAGGCAGGGAAATTAGTGGGTGTGTTTTGAACCTGTGACTTGTTCAAAACCAAGCTAGTTTTTGTGTAGCTTTGGGAGATAGTACTGAGTACTTGTGAGGAGTTTGTACTATGTAATTGCTGCATGTTCTCTCCATCTAATATACAGAATAGCTGAGGGGTTTTCAGCTATAATCTTTCCCCATACATACTGTGTTAATGTGTGTGATGAATTGATGTTCTGTCGCTTCTATTCTTTCCACATGTGACAATTAATTGTAGAAGAGATTATGTGTTATGCATGCAATTCGAAATTGATGTGTGATCAGGTTAATATCCATTGAATAAGTGATTTATTCAGAAAATTTCTACATGGTATCGGAGCGATATTAATTGTCGAGATCTATTATGGTGATTGCAAACTTATTTCCTCGGACAGAGCCTGCATACGGGCCAGATAGCCTCCGGATTCATCTTTCTTTGGAAAGTGAAAGGTCTGGTAAAAGCCCATGCAGTCAATCTCTGATTTGGAAATAATTTGTTCTCAAGTGTAGATCGAAAGCGATTGAGTTATCAGCTGGTGGTGAAATTCGAATTTGCAGATTTGTGTTCTTGGTGCCGCGGCGAAAATGTCTTTCAACGGTTTGCGACTCGAATATGCCTTGGAAGGAAGTTCGAATTATGTTGCATGGAAGGACTGCATGGAGGCTGTATTATATGATAATGGGCTGTTGGAATTCGTGGATAAATAGATTCCAAAGCCTAATTCTAATGATGCTGCTGTTGTGGAAGCCTGGCGGAAAAAACAAGTAAAATATCGAAGGATCATGTTGGAGGGCATAAAGGATCACATTGTATCCAGCCTGCATGGAAAGGCTTCTCCATATTTGATGTGGAAAGCTTTGACAGATCTATACCAAAGCAAGAGTGACCAAAGGAAGCTGGCGCTCAAAGATAGACTCAGGAACATCAAGATGGAGAAAGGCAACAGCATCGCAAAATACCTCACGAAGTTCACTCAGTGCAGAGATGAGCTGGGAAGTGTGGGGGTGACTGTCGAAGATGAGGATATGATGGACCTGGCTCTCCTTGGTCTTTTGAAGGCTTGGCATTCCTATCAAGATAGTTTCAATTATTGAGAGAAGTTGCCGGGATGGGAGCGACTGTGGTCGGATCTCATGCAAGAGGAGATCAGGAGGACTACCAGGGACGGATCTTCATCAAAGGTATCTGATGAAGAAGACTGCACTTTGGCTGCCAAAGCAAGGAAGGGGAAGGGCAAGGAGAAGGCCTCTCAATCTGGTGTGGATGGTAAAGAGAATTGCATGTCCAAAGTGAAGTGTTTTCACTGTCACGATCATGGACATTACGCCACAAATTGCCCAAAGAAGAAGAAGAACAAGCAGGCTGCTGGAGCTGCAGCTAGTGAGGCTCTTGCCTCACAATTTGAGTTGGACTTCTCATTGATCGCATGCATGTTGTCTAGTGCATTGGGATCGGGGTGGTATATTGATAGTGGTGCTTCCTTTCACATGACGGGAGATGCAAATCTTTTCAGTGACTTGGTGGAGAAAGGTCTCCAAATGCATGTTGAGTTGGGCGACGGTGGACGATACAATGCGACCAGCATTGGTACCATAACCTTTCAAAGGGAGTTAGGTAAACTCATTCTTTTACAATATGTATTGCATGTACCAGGTCTAACAAAGAATTTGATCTCAGTCGCAATGTTAGAGGATAAAGGATATGAAGTTGTCTTTAGAGAAGGAAAAGTTTTCCTTCGGCACAAGGCAATGGGACAAGTCAAGAAGGTTGGGATTCGGGCAAAGAATCTCTACAGACTTGAAGTAGATGGGATGTCTATGGAGCTTCCTACTGTTGGGAAGTGGAAGGAAGACATGCAACTGAAGCTTGAGAGGGAGCAAGTGTTGCATGCAGGCGATAAAGACATGCAATTGAAGCTTGAGAGGGAGCAAGTTTTGCATACAGGTGATAATGAACCTCGGGATGTGGAGCAGCCATGAGAGGATCATGGAGTGGAAGAGACCACTCATGCAGAGAAATTTCGTGCCAGATGGGCAGAGGGAGTGCATGCAGCTATACCACCAGGTATGAGGTGGGGCGACATGCATGATTAATCCCATGAGGAGATTTCTAGGAAGATTCATGACATGGTGTGGATCTCATGGATTGAACCTCGCTACGAGGTGCCCACAGCGCAGCAATAGCAAGATCAGTTGGAGTGATGCAGGCAGATCAAAGTGACAGTGTCGGATACTGGAGCGCGGATCAGAGTTGACAGCAAGTGTAAGAGTGCATGGGTGCAAGAGTTCAACAGCGCAGTAGTTCCTGATGACATGTGCAGTTGACCAAGCAGAAGTCGAAGACTTTGATGATAGATGCTAGATACATCAAGACTGATTGAGTTGTTTGGAGCCTATTCAGTTTCAGAGGAGTTGCAGAGCAGATGCATGGAGTTGCATGGCGCTTGTGAAGGTTGCAGGGCGAATGCATGGAGTTGCATGTCGCATGCAAAGATAGTCCTTTCTTGTTGAGAGGGAGTTTTGAAAATGGCAACAAGAAACAGTGAAGGAGGCCTCCTGAACCATCTTTCTTGATCCTAGTTGGAAAGTAATCACCTAAACTAGGTGGGGACCACACATGTGATTTTTGTCGAAAAATCTATTTTTAGACTATGTCTATTTTTAGACATACGGATCATGGTCCAGGGATTGCAGTATGTTATTCTTGGAGTATTGGTCATGTTGGGAAAATATATGGACATATATTTTTTGGACCTATAGGTAGAAGTCTATTTTTAGACTGCCTATCATAAAAATAGGGAAGTCAAATATTATTTACCCTTAATAATATTTGGACTCTAAACTTCAGTTTACTCTCTTGGAGCACTTCAGTTTGACCCTCAGAGGTGGGGCATGCAGCTGCCAGAAGGATTTACGCTTTTCCTATGAGTTAGGTGAGCTAATGCATGGTTGACTTCAGTTAGAGCTCAAGTGGTGGAGTTCGGTGGAGTTGATGCGACAGTTAATGGAGGTGGTGTTCTGGTTTACTAGTTGAACTAGTTGTATTTAGTTTAACTGGCTAATACACTAGAGATGAGTTGTGTGAATTAAATATTATTTAATTCACTAATTATTAACTCATTATTCAACTAAAGAACACATCAATTTAACTCAGTGCATGGACAGTTCAGTGGCGACAAGTGAAAGAGGTAGATGAAAGGGTTGAGTTAGCTATCAGTTGTGACATTAGTGTGCATGAGATTTGCACCACACTTGGAGGCAATTGCCAATGATGATTGCGCTATCAAGCTTAGGAGATTCGAACCTTGGATCTCTATTTAGACCAGCCTTGACTGCGCAATAGAGGCAGGGAAATTAGTGGGTGTGTTTTGAACCCGTGACTTGTTCAAAACCAAGCTAGTTTTTGTGTAGCTTTGGGAGATAGTACTGAGTACTTGTGAGGAGTTTGTACTATGTATTTGCTGCATGTTCTCTCCATCTAATATACATAATATCTGAGGGGTTTTCAGCTATAAGCTTTCCCCATACATACTGTGTTAATGTGTGTGATGATTTGATGTGCTATCGCTTCTATTATTTCCGCATGTGACAATTAATTGTAGAAGAGATTATGTGTTATGCATGCAATTCGAAATTGATGTGTGATCAGGTTAATCTCCATTGAATAAGTGATTTATTCAGCAAATTTCTACAAAGGGAAGAGTTAGGAAATATTCCAGAAGAAGCCAATAGACTTATCAATTTTTTGAATACCCAAAATAAACAGCAACTTGCAGAATTTGGAATTCAGGATAGGACAAGAACCATCTTAGAAATCAAAAGAGTTTTTACCAAAAGAACTCTTTTGCAAAATCTTGAACAAAGGTGTTCAGACATGCAGCAAGAAATGTTTACCTTCAAAGAAAGATTTGATGATTTGTTAAATAAAGGTTTTCCCAGTCCTGTTATTGAAGAAGGTAGATTAATGGATTTGGAAAGTTTTGTAGCAAAAGTAAACAAACAGGTTAATGATCAAGCCACTTCTTCAACCACTACAGCAGAAGGAACATTGCCAACAGGGAAAAGTCTTTATGAAAAATTGGAAAGTTTATTTTTTCTTGAACATGAAATAAAAAAATTGTTTCCATATCAGCCTAATTTTTTCAAATACACCGAAGCTGATGAAACATTGAGAAAATTGCAAAGAACCAGACTGCCAGAAGTTCAATGGTGGGAAGAGATGATGGAACTTTTATAAAATTTATCCCTGGGTAAATTTTTTACCTATTTTACTGAGGTATATCTTGATAAAGGATAAATAGGTGAATAAAGGTCAAAGAGTATCAGTTCAGCAGTTAAAGTGTATCAGTAAAAACAAAGAGTATCAGACAAACAAGGCAGTCAAAAAATAATTACTCAAGAAGACAACAACGAGCTAAAACAAAGGAACTGCTTCCAGCACATTCTAAAAAAGAGGAGACAACACACAACATCAACTGATTTATCCTATTTACGAGACCATCTGTCTCTATTTATATTGCAACTTATTCATTAGTCACCCTAGATTATATCTCTTTTGTTATGAGATATTTTAAATAATGTTTTGTATAAATAAGCCCTCAGTCAAATTAGTGAGTGTGGATTCTTCTACTTTGCTGTAACATTGAATTTTTGGAATAAAAGTGTTTTGGAGAAACCTCTTTGTGGCTTGCCGGATGATGATTTGAAGCTTAAGACTTTTTGCAGGATTCATGTGTCAGACTACAATTCAATAAGTCTTTTCTATCCTATGTTTTAAGTTTTATATCTGTTTATAATATCACTATGTTCCATTTCTAAATAATTGACATAAAAGAATAAATCAGAACTTACTTAAGTGTACTCTGATTTCAATTGTGATTATTCTAAATGTTTTCTTCTAAACTGGTTATAAGCAACGAATTCTTAATTGCTCTTGTTTCGTTGGTTTAAACATTTTGATTACTATAGTAAAGAATTCTTAACTGCTCTTTATTTGTAATCATTCACTTTCTTTCTTTGAACATGTTGAAAGATTCTTAATTGCCTTTCATCCCTTCAAAATCCACTCCATTCACTTAATTTCTAAAATTGTTCTCTGTTTGGCTATCTTGCCCTGCAAAGCCATCTTGTGTGTAGAATAGTAATCCAGTAAAGCCATCCTTTCGACTCCATAGCCCAATGGCCTGAGATACTCAATTGTACCCTTAGTTGGCGGATTCCACCATTCAAATTCAAACAAAACTCTTGAACTTATAACTAGCCTAATATTTTCTAAGAACAAAGCTAAATTTTAAAGAGAGAGCCCTTTCTGGATACAGATTGGCTAGATTCTGTATCTGAAGGTTGGTTTGTGGTTACCTATGATTTACTTTCCTTTTCCACAACTTCAAGGAAAATCTGAGTGATAACACAGCCATCTCTCATTGCTGCGCTGCAGAATAAAGTCCAACTACCCGCACGTTGTCACTCTGTCATATGATTAACACCACCCATAGCGTTGCCTGTCGCATTGTCCACCAAGTCCCTATTTCATATAATTTGCCAACGACTTTAAAAAATATATCATATAATACCCCTGCGGCTTTATATCTGTCATATAATACCCCCGCGGCTTTACAACGCACCATGTGTAATATCGTTTCACCATATGTAATACCGTTCTAGCTTTACAACGCACCATATTATAATACGCCCTCCACGCTTTGTCAGATTAAAACACCACTCCATTTAGTGCTATCCTAACAAACATTCGGCTACTGCATATTCCACTGCACCTGCATTTAATTCCACCTGTATTTAACAATACCTCCCCTCCTCATATAACATTCCATACCGCCCTTCATAACTTCTGTCCATTATTCAAAAGCGCCTCCCCCCCACCATACTTTGAATACAATTTTTCTTCAAACACAAATATATATATATATATATATTAGTGCAGAATTCAGTATATTTTTAGCAAAGTGTTTTTGTCCCCTTAAATTGAGCGAATTTCCAGAATTGAAGATTTTTCCTCTTCAAAAGAATTTTTTTCAGCAAAATAATGCATTCTCTCACATCTATTGTTGGGGTGGTTCTCTCCGGCAAAGAGAAATATCTTGAATGGTCCCAGAAAATCAGACACACACTCATTTTTAATGAGTTGTAGAAAGGAATCTATGAAGGACAAGAAGGAAATCCACCAGCAAAGCCCACTTCAGAAAAAGAGCTCGCCATTTGGGAAAACAAGAACTGCAAGGCCTATGCCTTGATTGCAGCTTCCGTAAATGAAGAGGTGAGTCACCATATTTCATCATTCTCAAATGCATATGATGCCTTGAGCAAGCTAAAAGAACTCTATGACTCACATTCAGAATTAGAAAATGTTCAATTGATGATTAAGCTGTTCAGTCTTGAAATGAAGAATGATGATCCCCTTGCTTTAGCTTCGAAAGTTAGATCTATCATGCATGATATTGATAGCACTGGTGTAAAAATGGACATACCTCTCATAGCATATGTTAAGGAATTATATCTGACTTACTCACATTATCTTGAGTCTTTGCAAGCAAGTGGGAACCTTGAGAATATCACCTTTGATACACTTGAGAAAAAGTTTGTAGAAAGAGAGAAATATTTTGGGAAGATGATAGTCCCTTCATCTTCTGAAGAGGCTGCATACTTGGCACATAGAGAAAAGATTCATGCTCCAAATTCATCCAGAGGAAGAGGTGGCAGAAGAGGAAGAGGAAGAAGAAACTTCACAGAAAGGGGGGGCAGACAATCTGACAAATCCAATCTTCATTGCACACGTTGCAATAAATATGGACATGATGCATCCAAATGCAGAACACCATGGGAGAAAATTGAGCAGCAAAGAAATCAAGACAAAGGTAAAACTAATGACAAAGACAAAGGTAAAGCACCTGAATCCGCTCATTATGTTCTAGCACATTGTAACAATGGAGTAACCGAAGACTTGTTTGATGTTTCATTTACTTCATGGAGAGATGATTGGTTGCTAGATTCAGGAGCAACATGTCACATGACATTTAGAAAAGAATTTTTTGAAGAATTCACTGACAAAGTTGATGGAGCAGTATATTTCGCAGATAAATCCAAACTCAAGCCATCAGGGCTTGGCACAGTCAGGCTTAAGTTGCCTGGTCTTCCAGATCATATCCTACATGAGGTTCTATACCTCCCTGATTTGAGGAGAAACGTGTTGTCCCTGGTCCAAATCCGCCAACAAGGACACTCCATTCACTTGTTTGATGGCAAGGCAGAGGTAAGAAAAGCATCAGATCACTCACTTGTCATGGAGGGAATAGAAGAAGGGAGACTCTTGAAGCTGAAAGGTTCATCTGCTCATGCTCAAAAATTTGCATTCAGTTCACATCATGATGAAGGTACATTCCCATCAAGTCTTTTATGGCATGCTAGATTTGGACACTTAAACTATGAAAGCCTTCATTTGTTGAAGAAAAATGGTGTTAATGGACTACCTACAATTCCTAGAAAACCTAAGGAATGTGATGCTTGTATTCTAGGAAAGCATAGCAAACAACCATTTCATGATTCACACTCCAGAGCACATAGAAAACTTGAGCTTGTTCATTCAGATTTATGTGGCCCTATGCCTATTGCTTCTGCAATTGGAAATAAAGACATGATGACATTTATTGATGACTACACCAGAATGTGTTGGATTTACTTATTGAAGAATAAGTCTGATGCTTTTCAAATATTCAAGAATTTTCATGCATGGATTGAAAATAATGCACAAACTCATATTGGCTCTCTATGTACTGATAATGGAAAAGAATACACTTAAAACGAATTTGAAAATTATCTTCGTCAACATGGAATCAAACATCAAACAACTGTGCCATATAATCCCCAACAGAACGGTGTAGCTGAAAGAATGAACAGAACTATCTTAAATATGGTTCGCTCCATGTTATCTTTCAAGAATGTGAAATTGATGTTTTGGGCTGATGCAGTTCTATGTGTCGTTTACATAAAGAATAGGTGTCCTTCAAGTTCAATTAGAAACAAAACTCCTTTTGAAATGTGGCATGGCCACATTCCTTCGGTAAAGCATTTCAGGGTCTTTGGGTCCACCTGTTATGCCTTGATACCCAAAGGTCAAAGGAACAAACTTAGTGCTAGAAGTCGAAAATGTATCTTCTTGGGGTACTCCAATACCTCCAAAGGATATCGTCTCTATGATGAATCAAATAAGAAGTTTTTAATAGAAAGAGACGTCATATTCCTTGAATCTTCCAAGAGTGACAAGGTTGTTGAGCGGCAACTTGATCACCTGGATAGATTCACACATGCAAAGTCTTTCCAAGAATTTGATAATGAGATTCCACATCTTGAAGGGGGGATTCCGATATTGAATCAAACTGTGGAATCATGTCCTGAAGCACTCTCTCCCCCACATGAAGAAACAACCACGAATGACACATTGAATGTTGTGATTGACAGAATTGGGAGATTGAATCTTGAATCAATCCCAAATCAGTCAAATGAGAAGCCTGGGCCATCTCAGAAAGGTCCTCCCAAATGGCTGACAAAGACACTGGAGAATGTTCATCCTGATGAGGTTGGAAAAACAGGAACAAGAAGTTCCACTCAACAAATTGAAGGTGATGTAGATAATTCTGATTCTCCTGTTGATATGGATATTGCTTATAATTGTGAATTGAGTTTGTCTACAGATCATGAACCAACTTCCTTCAAAGAAGTCGCTTCTCATGATGAATGGAAAGAAGCGATGCAAAAGGAGTATGATGCCTTGATAAAGAATGGCACTTGGAAGTTAGTTGATCCGCCTTTGGGAACAAAACCAATTCGCTGTAAGTGGGTCTACAAGAACAAGTATAAAGAAGATGGCTCACTTGAGAAGAACAAGGGCAGGCTTGTGGCAAAAGGTTTCGCACAAAAATAAGGAATCGACTATGAAGAAACTTTTTCTCCCACAACAAAATAGACCACCATCCGGACTCTCTTTGCCCTAGCAGCTCAGAATGGATGGAAAGTCCATCAGATGGATGTAAAAACCACCTGTTTGAATGGAGATCTAAAGGAGAAAGTTTATATGTCCCATCCAGAAGGATTTGTGGTAAAGGGTCAAGAACACAAATTTTGCAAGCTTATAAAATCCTTGTATGGCCTCAAGCAAGAACCACGAGCCTGGTATGAGAAATTAACCTAGCATCTTCTGAAACTTGACTTCAAACATTTTGATCTTGATGATGCAACTTTTTTTCTTAAGAAAGTTGGAAAAAAAGTTGTATATCTTGTGGTATATGTAGATGGTCTTTTGATAACAGGGAACAATGAGAGCTATATTGCATCCATGAAGAAAGAAATTAAGAAAGGTTTTGAAATGACTGATTGGGGTCATGTTCATTACTATCTGGGTATTGAAGTAATTCAACATCCTAAATATATATTTCTTTCTCAAAAGAAGTACATTAGAGATCTTTTGAACAAGTTTGGCATGGATGAATGCAATCCCTTAACCACTCCAATGGAAAAAAACTTGAAGCTCACATCTATTGAAGGGAAGGAATTCGAGGATGCAACTAAGTATAGACAGCTTATAGGAAGTCTTATCTACTTGACCACCACCAGACCTGACATTTCATTTGCTGTTGGAATCCTCTCAAGGTTCATGCAAAAACCTTGTGAAGGACATTGGTTTGCTGCAAAAAGAGTGTTAAGGTACTTGAAGGGGACTCAAGACTTTGGACTCAAATATACACAGGTAGGCGACTTCAGCTTGATCGGATACTCTGATTCAGACTTTGATGGCGACAAAGAAACAGGGGTGTCTACTACAAGTTACACCATGAGTCTTGGATCAGGAGCTGTCTCATGGAGATCACGCAAACAGTCAGTTCCAGCAGATTCTACAACCGAGGCAGAATATGTGGCAGCAGCTGAAGCAACAAAAGAAATTGTGTGGCTCCGGAAGATCCTGGAAGATTTGCAGATGAAACAAATGTATTCCACTCCACTCATGATCGACAACACTTCTGCAATAAATTTGGCCAAGAACCCAAAGTTCCATGATCGAAAAAAGCACATCAATACAAAGTACCATCTAATTCAACATCATGTTCAGGCCAAAACCATCCATCTACATCATTGTTCCACAAATGAGCAAACTGCTGACATCTTCACCAAAGCACTTGGAAGAGAAAAGTTTGAAAAGTTCATATCGATGCTTGGACTCACCAACATCCCTTCGGATTAAAGGGGGGAATGTTGACACCTAATCCTATGGGTTGGGTGTGGATATGTAATATTGTATAATAAATAATATTAGGAAATAAGGAAGGCCAAGAGTCATTGGGAGATGAATCCCAATAGCCTCACCTCCATGTATAAATACATGCACATTCCTCATTTAATATTCATTCTGATTTGTGGATTTACCTCCTGGTTTGACAGGTTTTAACAAAATATTGCATAACAAGATGTAGATCTAACTTTTTGTACACAGAACTGTAGAAAGCTTCAGTAATTTCTGAAGATGAATTTATTAATGATACATATCAGATCTGAACAGTAGATATTAGCAAGATACTTCATAAATATTCAAGGTGAGAGGCAATCCTCAATCACCACAAAACAAGTACAATGAAAGATATAAACAATAATGAAGCAGTACATAGGAAATAATGCAGTTCCCTAAGGAGACAATGTAGTAGCTTGATCAAAATAGTATAGAAGATGAAATATACAGATATGAAATCAAAATACAATAGATACCCTCTTATGGGTGATCACGGGACACCCTCCCTGAGAGGAGACTCCAAAAACAACTAGATCCTTGCAAATATAGAACCCCACTTACTACACTTACAGCAGTAGCAAAACCCTCGCTGAGCCAGCGCTATGTATGCAAGCATAGCTTGGCCTCCAACCTGATAGTGGTTTAATCTACCAAACTTCCCTCCAAGAGCTACTCAAAGAAGGATGGAGGATTCCTAAATAGGAGATCCTCTCTTTCTCTTGCTAAACAGCAAAGAGAAATGGAGTTGCCTTAGCAAGCTCAGAAAATGAAATATGATCAACAACCTCCTCATGAGCCTTCATCCTCCTTTTATAAGATTTGAGTCTCTTGGAAAACCCTAAACCACTTTCATCTTTTGGTTCCATTCACACTTGGAAACCACTTCTAGAATAGCGCAGTCCATCAAGGAAGTTCAATCAACCTAGACAGTGTTGTTGACTTGGTCAAATAGGATCTCCTTTGGTGGTATTGGCCCTTTCACACCTGCAAGATTTTATTCCAATGGCCTAAATATGTCTCTTTTCACATAGGCACTGATTTATTCTTGATTTGCAAGAGGATTAGACATCCTCCTTTACAATTTATTCATTAGTCATGAAATACAAAATAAATAAGGCAAAATCAATGTTCCAAATTAGCTGAAGCTAATTTAGGAACATTACACAAGGGTTGGAAGGTTGGAAAATTGGACCCTGCTGAAACTCACATTATAAGAAGTTTGGAGTGATGTAATTGTTTGAGCTGGGCATCAATAATAAGAGACCATTTGCAGGATTCTTGAGCTATGTTAATGGTGATGTTTTTCCTCTATCTTTTCATACTGTGCATCAATTTATCTAATTTCAAAATAGAAAATTTAGATTAATATTTTCTAAGGGAGAACCTTAATTTTGTCTGTGTTTGTTATCTTAATGTTTTGCTTTGAGACCCGAATGCAAATTTCAGAGATGGTCTACTCTGCATTTATGTTGAACCTTAATCTCCTCCTCCTTTCTAATTTCACACTACTAGTAAGATCCAGTCTGCATAGTTATATTTCCCTGTGAATGCCCTTGAAAGGTTGATGCACAATTCAACCTTATATGACTCCATAGCCCAATGGTTTAAGTCTCACGGCTTCATCTTTCCAACCACACAATCAATAAAAAAAATCCATACCCCCATCACTGTAACCAGCCTAACATCGCCATTTATAATCATCACGTTAGATCATAAAAAATAGAGAGAGCCCTCTCTAAGCTTAGGAAGGCTCCTAGACTCCAAATTGGTTTGATGCTATCCTTTGTCATTTGTTCTTTCCAATATTACAAATTACAAAGTGATAACATAATGGCAACCATAATGGGGACTGAGTTATTGAAAATTTTTAATATTTTATCAGAACTCAGAAACCCCAGTCAAAATATTGTATGATTCAAGTGTTTTCCAACATTAGTATCTGGTTTTTGATGGTGGACAACAGCCAGACACAAGAAGTTGAAATCATCCACCTGGAGACTCCACAATTTTCAGTTGACCCAAAGACTCCATTAGTAGAATAATCCAGATTCGTTGTGAATATACAGTGACCCCACTCTTTGACTGATTGACAAGATGGATCCAAGAATACAACGCAGGTATGCTCCAATGAGCAGAGATCACATTCATGGATTTCCACACAAAAAGCCTTAGGTAAATTGGGACATAAATCTTCATATTTTTCAAGATGAAGAGGTTGATAATGCTTTGTTACATCTCATTAAATTTCATATACATTTATGGAGGTTGAAAGTCAAATGGCATGAGGATTTCCTCATGAAACTTTTCAAGGTAACATTAGAAGGGAAAGCAAGGGAATGTTATGAAGTTCTGAACTCTGGTAGTTTTTTTTCTTTAAAATATTTCCATAGGGTGTTTTATAAGTATTATAAATAAAATTCTCCATCTTTATCATTAGCTGAAAATTGTTGTGATCAATCTGAGGATCTCATAAAATACCTTGTAAATATTGATGAAGATTTAGGAAATTTGCATCCTAAGGATCCCTTAGAAGCAATTCATGAATTTCATTCTCAAGTCGACTGCCATGATAAATAAGAGAAGTTAGTTGAAAATGTAAGCAATCAGGAAATGAAAGAAGATCCACAAGATCTCTTTATGGGGACAAATGATAATTCATCTATACTTTTGTGTGAGGCTAAAGAAGACATTCAACCTCATGATCATTCTTCACAAGATAAAGAAAACGATTATTTTTCAATCCAAAGAAAAAAAATACTCCCTCCTCCTTTAACTAAAGAATAAATCAATTAGATTATAAACATGCAACCAACCTCTAAATTTTCATGTAATTTTCAAGAAGGCTTATTGCTAGAAAGTGCTCCTATTCATCAAAATGATGGCCTTCCAATAGAATTCAGCCAACTCAGTCAAGATGTATCAGGTTTTCTTGAGTACGACATAGTGGTATATAATGAGGATGCCATGTTAGATGACCATGAAAAATATATAGATATTCTCTTTCAGAAATATCCTGAGCATGACAAAGTGGAACAAGGAGCAGCCCTAGACGAAGTTTGTTATTTAAATCCTGAGGGTCAGGTATTGTTCTCCTTTTGTTGGTTTCTTAGAATTATCTAAAGGAGGAGTATGTTATGCTAGGAATGGTCTGTTGCATAGTTTGAGGAAAATTTTGAGGACTGTTTTTCAAAGGCAAGCAATATGGGAGTGGCCCTTTTGTTTTTTCAACCTACTCAAAAAAGTTTACAAGAATCAATCATGTAGTCATTTACTTGATTGGTTGCATTGGAGAAAGGAGTTCACTTAGTTTATATATCATCTCCAAGTTAGATTAGGGTAGGTAGGTGTGAAATAAGCTCAGTACTATAAGCACCTTTCAAATCTTAGATTATATTTCATTTCATTTTCAGATCAGTATATTTCAGAATTTATTTTCAGCTTATTTCTGGTTTCACCATTGAAGTTTTCAAGGTGAAACAATATGTTTAGCTTGATGGATTGCCATGGATAAGTTCAATTGTAGTTTCAGCTCAGATTTCAGTATGCTAATAAGCTAGCTGGACAAGCATGTGTTCTATTTTTATCATTCAAATTCAGGAGAAACAATCAGCTAGTTTCCCCTCACTAAGTTTTCTGACAGATCAAGATAAAAGTTGTGGGATTAACTGATCATATTTGGCTCAAGGACCTAAGTGATAGCTCAAAATTCAAAGTGTTTAGAAGTGTGCCAAACCTAAGCGATCAGATAGATCTCTTCTTCTTGATTCCAGTTCCATGAAAAGTTTGAAAAATCGACACCGTATGAAGAAGTTATCATAGTTTGAAAAGTCGAGTAAACTGCAATTTCTGGACTTTGACCAAGTTTGACTAGATTTGGAAAATTCAAAATATAGAATATTATAGGAATATTCCTCAAAATTTTCCTAGGAATATTCTGTTCGAGCCAGTCAGAAGCTGACATATGGCATTGTATTATTGGTCAGTGGGTTGAATTTTTGATTTCGGGCCAATGGGGGGTCACCACATGGCAGGCCTAGAGGCTGCAACATGGCCCATGAAATCGTTGTAAAATTTTGGTTGGGTATCCGGGAGTTGACCCCGAGACCTCTTGCATAGAGCACCCACGTCATGCCAGCTGGGCTTCATGTAAGTATTAACTATATAGTGGTGCAGTTTATATTTGAATTATAACATTTTTCGATTTGGGAGTTGGAGGGGCTATCCTCGAGGGATAGCCCCTTCCCACACGACCGTGACCTCTGAGAAATTAAAGTACAAGCTAAATCTTTTATTTGATTAATTGAGTGGGAGGTTCTTGAAAAGCATAACAAGTTATCCAACCCATTTTTAGATTAGGTTGGTATCAGAGCACTTGGTTTCTTGATTGATAGAGAAATAGTTTGCTTGTTTAACTTGAAAGGTGTTTAAACAATGCAAATAATTTGATTGTTTGCAAAATAATTGTTGCTTAAAATTTTGAGTGTGCTAGAGGTGAAGGTAAAGCTATTTATGGCCAATTCCATAAGATGAAAACAAGGAAGAAAGGGCCAAAGGCATCTTCCTTACCCAAAGGACATCAAAGAAATCCTTGAAGCACAAAATGGTTTGTTTGGAAAAGTTGCTTGAAGAAGAGCTTGAATCTACAACCATTTTGTTCAAAAGATTTTTCAATTGTTTTGAAATATTTGTGAATTTTTGATTGAATTTATTTTTTTCATTGACATATAATGGCAACTTCTTCAAGTGAAGTTTCCAAATCCTCATCCTTCACAAGATTCTTTGATGAAGACATGAAGCGAGACTTCTACGTCTTGAAGGACATGGTGCAAATTCTATTTGAATATAGAAGAGAAAGCACAAGAATTCATGAGAAATTGATTGCTATGAAGCAAGAGAAGAAATAAATTCTTCAGAGAATGCATGAGATGGATATGCAGCTCCATCAAGCCCAAGAGGCCTTAACCAAGAACATGCATGAATCAAAGGTAATTCACTCCAATTTGTCTTCAGTTTCCTTTTCAGATAGATGTGTTGGTTCATTTGAAAAGCACACTAGAGGTATAGGTTCCAAGTTGATGTTAAAAATGGTCTATAAAGGCAAGGGTTTAGGAAAAAATGCACAAGGCATGATTGATCCTATTTTGTTTAAGGAAAATCCTAATAAATTTGGTCTTGGTTATGTTACATCTAATGGATAAAAATCCAAAGCCATGAAGGCATGTGAGACAACTTCAAGAAGAAATTATGTTGCAAGTTATAAACCACAAACATGTCAAGTTTGTTTTCAAGTTTATTACCATTGTTTAAAGCCTATGTTGCAGCAAGAAGATTGTAGACATGCAGCTTATGGCGAGCATGCGAGTTCGGACAACTATCAAGATATAAACGCTGATGTTAGTATTCAAAGAAAATCTGGAGCCTCTACAAGTTCATCTCCTCAAGAAGGTAAAAAGGATGGACATGAAAATTAGCATGTGAGGTATAATTCTTCCCATAGTCAAGTTGATTATGTTTCTGCAAGGAATGAAAATTCTGCATGATTGAATGGAAGAAAGAGTTGATCTGCATATTGTGGTCTATGTAACAGTGATGTTTCAAAATGCTAGAAGAGGATGAAGGCATACAAGAAGCAGTTGAAGTGAAGGAAAATTTTAAAGAAGGTTCATAAGACTTGCACACATTGCCAGAAGAGGGGATATGTTGTTTCCCAATGTTGTACATTGCATCCAACTAATCATCCCAGGCACATGAGGCAAGCGGATAAAAAGACTAGTGAAATTGGAACTTAAGATTCCATCATTGATGCGAGAACATATGTTTCACATAAAGAATATTTTCAGCAGAAAAAGTCATCGTGGAAGTGGCTTGGTAAGAATTGGTTTGACTTCTTGACACAGTAAGACATACTTTCATTTTTACATATGAAAATTTCAGTCAAGTATGCATGTATTTCTATTCTAATCTCATGTTTGTTTGAGCTACATTGGATCGATGATCAAGGACATGATGTTCAGCTACCTTTTGTAAATTTCTCGCCAGAAATTTATGAGTGAGTTCAAGGAAGACAGTTCTTAACAGGAGGACAAGAGCATCCAGGAAGGGGATTGTTGACTACCTTAGATTTGTGGTTCAAAGGCACTAAGCCATGCAAGGCAATTGTATGGAGGCTGAAAAGTGAGGGTGTTGTACTCTCATCTAATGTATAGATCAATATATCAGTATTTTGGGGTCCAAAAGATTCCCAATGGGGAGGTGTGATCAGATTTGGATCAAGGACCTAAGTGATAGCTCAAAATTCAAAGTGTTCAGAAGTGTGCCGAACCTGAGCCACTGTGTTATGGGTAATTATGAATTACGGATGAAACACATTCCCTAAATGTGGTGTGCATTTAGAACAACAGATTAAAGACTTTGTAGACGCTTTTCCAAAGAATTAATAGACACACAGAAATATGGAGAAACCTACTTGGAGTCTAAGCGCTTCCTATTCTACTTTTGTCACTTTTGCTGTAACTTCCAATCCAACTTTGATCGCTAGACTAGTTCTTGCAAGTATAAACACTAAACAACAAAGAGATTGCAATACACAGATGACTATTTATCTTAATCAATTAAATCAATGAAACATGAAACATATACATCACCTAAGAATCCATAATATGAAAGATAGAGGCTTATACAAATACATATGTGGGAAAATGAGTAGCCATATTTATTAATGGATACAGGGGGGAGGTTACAACTAGCGATTTATTTGATGTCACCAACTCCAGCATCATCTGAGACTCATCAAAATGAACATCTCTCCAACAGCATATCACTCAAATCAAACACTCAATTGAGAATCCAACAAAATTTCTCTACCAAATTTCTTCCTTCTCAAGCACTAGGATCTGTGCTCAATTTATATATGCGTTGAAGGTAGTTTCACAATCAATGAATTTCTAATAATAGGCAAGACATGTTCCCAAGCTCAGAGGTGCTGAATGGACACATGTATTTTAATTTTGACACATATGGACTCTTCTAGAAAGCGCTGGCCATGTGGAGATTCCAAAAAAATGAGAACTTTGCTCCCAATTGACCAACACACCCTTGAGTGTTAGGAAGTGCTTTTTAGAGAACCCTTGAATGGAGGTGACTTCATATGCAAAGCAGTTAGTCCCTTGAGAGACTGCGTTGGTGAGCTCATAGGTGATAGACCATGTACTTCAAATCTTGGAAACCTTGCAATGGAAGTCATCAATGATTTGTTCTTGTTCTTTGTCTTAGGGCATGTAGCAACTGAAATGATAGGGGATGATAGACCATATTCATTGGTTCTGGGGATGATGTCTATTTTAACTAGGTCATTGGGAATGGTGCCCAAATTGACCTATAAGAGATTTCCCCTTAAAGCATGAAGTCAGAATAATAATAACAATATTTTTTGAATGAGATGCTTTACACTGTGATGGGTTGGAGCTGAAGTGGAGTGGCGACCTACATCAATCTTAAAATACGTTACATCTTGATATATCCTCTTGATCACGAATTTTTGAGGGAAGGCATTCCCATGCTTAACACATAAACTATCTAATAACATGTAAATAGTGCAGAAAATTGTCTACATTGGAATGTTGCCCAATACAGACATGCCTACAGATATAGGCCCATGTTACAAGTCAAATAACCTCCTCATCAGCTCAGAGGAGAAGATAAATATGGAAGGAATAAAGAGGCCTAAACTAAACCTACTTCTGGAAAGGTAATGCACACCTATAACAGCCAAAATGCATTATAACGCACTTGATCCATGAAAAGGTCACATTAGTGGCTAGGGAAATGCTCTGTTTAGTCTAGAGGGTAGCATTACCCATGTTTTGAGTTTGAAACAGGAAAAACCTGTGGAGAATGATTTGAAATTCCAACTTTTCTCATAAGAGAGTCAATACAAAATAGAAACTGCAAGGCACTAGTCTCTTATTGGGCCTTGCCAAAAACAACTAAACTCTCAAGAAAGGAAAAAGCATGGAAAGTTGAGGAAACATCTTGGTTTTTTCTATTCAGAACTGGTGGAAGGAGAAAGGCAATGATTGCCCTCTCCATCTCCTATAAAATAGATCTATAGGCTCTTGGTTCAAGGTCGAAGGTATTTTGAATACATGTGAAGCAGAGCATTTATTGTTGTAGTGTGAAGGTCAAAGATCAAAGAGGTTCATTGAAAACTTTTTGTTCAAGACATCACCACATTCATAAAAAGAGAAAGAGAGATTGGAAGACTGAGGAGGGTTTGGTACAAACGATAGTTGTAATCCTCCTTTTTATAAATCAATAGAACTGTATCTATTTTGTCCATTCAATGCGTCAATATTGTTATTGTTCCTCAATTACTTCTATAGCTTGAGGTGAATGGCATAGACATGCATTCTTTAATGTTTATCATATGTTACTTAATTGATAGGAAATGTATATTGTGGTAGAGATTACACAGGTGCTTTGATTGATCATAGGGTCGAGATTTGGAGCTGGTGAAGGAGGATCCCTACTTCACTGCTTAGCGCTCTCCAAAAGACTCAAGATCTAGAAAGAGGTAATATTCCATCTTATTCCATCAAGTTGTTTAAGTTGATATGAACATATATGTATCTTCTTTTTGAAATATAAAGCTAATCTTACTGTCTGCCTCGAGCACCGGAAAGCTCTGAGAGGGATATTCGAGAACCAACAACCCAAGCATTTTACCCTATAGCAGAATTGGCAACTCCACTGGGGAGCTTAACCCCAAGTTTCTAGATTTTTTTTTCCTTCTTTCCTCTATTCACATATCCTTCTGACTAGCTTTTATGCCTTATAGACATTTCAAAAGCTCGCAGAGTTTAGTCCTATACCCTTTTGGCCATATGAAGAACTTTACCCTGGCTAACGTTGTCTTTGTCAGTATTCCAGAGCATTATAACGCGGCGTAGATTTGATTACAATGCGTTAGTATCTGCATTAACATTTTCTTTTCTTAGAACCAGTGCATTACTGAGCCAAAAAAATTCTATTCACCCCTATGTTGTGTTCCTTTTTGGTTGCAGAGTTTTGGCCATCAGAACCACTCCTTAACTGAACCCCTGTGCTTGTTTACCAACTGGTATTGCTATTTGTTTGTTCTTGTTTAAAAAGTTAGTGTAAAATACATTTGATTTTTGGAAGATTTTTTTTTTTAAATTTTTCTACATCTAGCAGGATTAATTCTGAAAATTTCAGTTAAAAGACTGTTAAGACGAGGTAAATAGATGTCTGAATCTTTAAGGTTTAACTTTGTTGTTTGAATGTTGGTGCACGGATGTTGAAAGGAAACCTCTCCTTGTAGAAATACTCTTCATTGAATTGAATATTTAGAGCATATTTTTGCATGGTTTTTTAGTCAGAGTCTCATTACATTACATACGTCCACTCCCCCTCCGCAAGATTAATAATCAAGTACACTAAGAATCAAGCGATAATAAAATCAATCACATTACTTTTTCTGAGCTCACACCAATAGTAGTTTAGGCTAGGATCTTGGGTTATGAAAAGTGAGAAAATCACCCAAGATCTCAAAACTTGAGACTAGAGTCATTAACGAGTGAAATATTACTGCACTCATATTATCAGGACCACACCTTTACTGGGGCTAAGCGCGAGACAACACTTGGGTGCACAAAAAGGTAGCCCATCTTCGACTGCATCTGGTGGGAATTCTATATATTGGGGTTCACTTCAGGGATGTCGAAACTAGATTGGGGATCTAGGTATTGTGCCCATATAGCATGATGTCGTAGACCATGACCCCCCTGATGATGTCTATGATTTGAGGTATCTTTAGTGTCCATAATTTTTAGGGACTTACACAAGGTGACTGGGACGAGCTGTCCTAGTACCTGAAACAGACAGACCTACTCTGTCTTCGGTCTTTAGTAGGGTACTCATCTTCACAAGAGTGCTTACACCTATTTTCTGAGGTTCGGGCGAAGCTCTGGAGTAACCATAATTTTACTTTTGACCAACCCTCTCTTTATACTATTGTGACACTGGGTTTCATCTCCAACAAACGGTAGTACTCAGATAGGGCACCCTATTTTGGTTGCTTGCTGATTGATTTTAGCGAGTCCTTTTTTCTTTTTTCTTTTTAGGTGTGTGGTTACTGTCATTGAGACTTTATAAAACATCACAATTTATTAAAATTTGTTAAAATTAAACAGGTCACCACGGCGTCATCCAACCCACGCCATCTGTTTCAACAACAACAAGGTCTACCTCCTTTGACTTCTGAGGAAGAACTGAACCTTGGTGAACTTGTGCCTTCTGCGAAAGAGAAGTCTCTATTGACAAACCCTGATTTTCACATAGCGTCATATCATATGGAATTTTCAGAGGACCATTTCACGGAAGGTGTCATACCTCATTACAATCCCCCACTCACTGATCCATCGACAACTGTGATAATTTAGATTCCACCATGCCAAAACATGTCTTTGTCCGCACAAACATCCATTTCACAATCGGCATCCACACGGTTGATACCAATGGCAACCATCCCAAGTTCACCACCATCCTCCCCGCCAATTGTCAGTTCTATGCCATTATTCGGTAACCCCAGTAGTAAACTTATGCCTAGTCCCAACCCTACGGTTATCACAACTGTGAGTAACTCACCAAGTCCTTTGGGATCTACTCCTACCGTGACCACGTTGGGACCTATGGTTTCTGCTCCCACGAGTGGGACTACTTCAGCTCCTTTTAGCAACCCTTTTGGTTGGAACCCTTTGTTGAGTTCAAACCCTTTGGCCTCCATACCAGGGGGCAGTGTCACCAGCATGCAAATAACAGGGAAAATTTCACTACCCCTGCAATCGTTAGGACAAACTGGACAACCTATTGTTAACACTATTCCATTAAGTGGTTTAAATATCGGTGTAGGGTCTATGCCGTTGCTGAACTATGAAAGTAGTAGAATACCTCCGGGAAGCTCTATTGCATCCATATGGGCCAACCCACCCCAACATCCATCTGCACTGGGAGGGCACTTTTATACTGGGGAAAACCAACCGTTCGCCCCACAATATAATATTCCCTATGGATAGCAACCATATATCCCTACCCCTACACCCATAGGAAATTTTTATCAAATTCCTACTTATCCTACTGGTAACACATTGATGGGCGGACCTTATGGTCCAAACAATCAACCAATACTTCCCTGGCTAGATTAGGGGGAAAACCCGCAATTGCCATTTTTGGCAGCTCTAGACATTCTCGACATCTATAAACTGACTAATGACCCCATCAATCAAAACCCACTCTGGCCTCGAGTACCACACAAGATTCCTTTTGACATCCCAAAGTTCGATGGGAAACAAGGGGAAGACCCAGCTGCACACATCACCACCTTTCATTGACGGTCTATATCTAATTCCACGGTGGATGATAGTATCTGTCTTCGACTGTTCCCCCGCACCCTTACAGGCAATGCTGCCAAGTGGTATATTGAATTGCCACGCGCTGCCATAAACACTTTTGGCACTTTAGCTACGTATTTTCTAAAGAACTTCCAATTACCAATCATATATGAAACCATAACAGAACTGCTAACCTTTCTGCACCAAGACACCGCCACCCACATCTCTAATCACATTCATGAATGGAGGCATAGGAGGAGGCTAGTCAAAGTGCCAATCCCGGATCATCTTCTATCTAATTGGTTGTGTAAGTCTCTCTTACCCCACATCTCTAAATACATTGGCCTATCCGGTGCAGTTATAGAAGATCAATGCATTCTTCGTGCCCAAAATTTGGATTTGATCTACTCACAATCTGGCACGCTATATGATTTACTCCCCAATGCCCCTGGTAACCCAAATCCTCCTGCTACTCAGAAAATCGGAGCCCACGTCGATGGCCTCGTTGGCGCAATCTATGGCATAGCCACAAAACAGTATCGGGGGAAAACCTCCCAACCATCCTCTGCTGCCACTACCCCTAACCAAACGACTACTCTTCCTACCGCTGAGGTAAACTCTATCCAAACTTCACGAAAACCTAGTGGAAAGAATAAGGAGAACAAGAAAAAGACATCTTCTTCGAAAGAGCAGTCAGACCATCAGAATAATCCTAATTAGAAAAATGCTTCCAAAAATGACAAAGGGAAGGATAAACCCATGAAATTTCCTTGCAAGATCTGTGCGGAGGACCACTTGACATACAAATGTCCTCGGCTACAGGAATGCACCAATTTTATCGCAAACAAGGATTCTAGGCAAACACCTACCATTATTCATAATCCTTTCCCTAATCAATAGCAGCAACAACAACACATGG
Source organism: Pinus albicaulis (assembly GCA_034641835.2). Taxonomy (NCBI): domain Eukaryota; kingdom Viridiplantae; phylum Streptophyta; class Pinopsida; order Pinales; family Pinaceae; genus Pinus; species Pinus albicaulis. The sequence goes on from CM076581.1 coordinate 1,660,669,280, forward strand.
TTGAAAACCCTCCACAACCCCCGCAAAGGGGCAATGGTGGTTCGCATCCTTCTGGTGAAGGATCATCCACCATTTATGACATTGAAAGTGTTGAACTTGAAACACGAGCCAAGCTTTATGGAAATCCTACCATAGACACTCAAGAACCTGGGGCCAGTTCAAATCCACTGTAGCCCAACGATCTGCATATCGAATGGCCTATTGCTGATCCAATGAATTGTCCCTGCAAAGTGACACTTCGACACATGACTCATAACACCTCTGCACGTGCAGCCCAAAACTACAACATTGTAGAAGATTTGGCGTAAGCATTGTTAGCTATGTCTGCTCTCGAAGTATTGCAAACCTGTCCAACACAAAGGAAAGCCTTGCTTTTGGCCATTGGTGGAATAGACCCCAAGGATTCCATGCTAGCTATATTTGATATGGAAAAATCTCAGACTCACCTCTCACACCAACTTGCATTCCAAGTGCAGGTTGTGTCAAAAGGGAGACCAATCCATCATACTGTCATTGACGAAGGTGCCTCGACCTACTTTATGTCACAAGCTTGCTCACTCGCTTTAGGTTCTCCTACTTTGTCACCATCGTCGAATTCCCTTAAAGCTTTCGATGGCCACACGTTCCTCCCAAAAGGATACCTTGCTAGCTTTCCCATCACTCTGAGTGGGAAAATGATAACCGTGGACATTGAAGTTGTAGATCGCCATCTCAACTATAATCTATTGCTCAGTCGCAGTTGGTCTTACGCCATGACCGCCATTGTTTCTTTGGTCTTCTGACTCATCCTATTTCCATTGGATTGGAAAATATTCACAGTGGTTCAGTTATCCTTCTGCACCACTGATTATACCACATTACCAAGTAGCACTATACCCCTAATAGGAGGCTTTCCTGACTCTTACGTTAGTATTGGTACCGGTCTTCTGAACGCATCTTCCCTAATGGATTTATTTCCTCTCTCGCTGCCAGAGGTTCCAAATATAGTTGAAATGATATCCACCACTTTGGATGGCTCTATCAACCCATGGATCATGCTGGCACCTTCAGACATTGATTCCTACGGAGATCAGATGTCGCTCTCACTAGCCGATTTGGCTTACCAAGCCATCCAAATTACATATGAACCCTCCACTGCTATGGTTTCAACCAAAGGTACAAACCTCCCACCCATCACAATTATATATAAGGATCTCCTCAATGAATTCTTGCCTACAGACAAAGCTATTCGAGAGATTATGTCTCTAGAAGAATGACCTTGGGGAGAGTTTCACCATCACGCTTCGATGATTGACTCGGACATGATAGATACTGAAATCCCATACTTTGACCCACCTGATATGGTTCCCTCCACTTACACGACTGTTCAAACTATCGATTCAGAAGGGAACATGGGCAATATTTCTAAAACAATGTTCATCGAAGTCTCGGTCAAAACAGGTATCGTGGAATATATTCAGATTGGGGCAGATTGCAATCATGAGGAAATTGTGCGCTTCAGATCCCTTTTCAAAGAATTCCATGATGTGTTTGCTTGGTCTTATGATGAAATTCCTGAAATAGATCCATCTATAGTCAAGCACAAAATCAAGATTTATGACAATGCCAAACCCATTCGGCAGCAACTCAGGCCTATCCTCTCGCACAAAGCGGCCGCCATCAAAATTGAGGTAGAAAAACTTTTAAACGTTGGTTTCATCTATCCCGTTCCTTTGACAGAATCGGTTTCCAATCTGGTTCCCGTAGAAAAAAAACAAGGCACCATCCCAGTTTTTGTTGACTATTGTGATCTAAATGCTACTTGTCCTAAAGATAATTATCTTACGCTGTTCATAGATCAGATTCTCGACGATTGCGCTAGATGCAAATATTTTTCCTTCATGGATGGATTCTCGGGCTATAACCAGATTGCGATTAAAAAATAAGACCAGAATAAAAATGCCTTCATCTATCCTTAGGTCACATTTGCGTATTGTAAACTCCCATTCGGTCTAAAGAATGTTGGAGCAACTTTTCAGCGGGCTATGGAATACGCTTTCCATGACATTCGACATATTTTATAGGCTTACTTGGATGACCTTTCATCCCATTCCAAGAAAAGACCTAATCACCTCTCTCATTTGAAAGAAATTTTTGCTAGGTATAGATTCTACAATATACGTCTGAATCCTCATAAGTGCGTATTCATGGTCAAGTCTGGGAGTCTGTTAGGCTTCATTGTCTCCAATCATGGGATTAGGGTTGATCCCGATAAGGTTAAAGCAATTTTTGAATTGTCAGCGCCACAATCCATCCTCCAACTCCAACGTTTGCAAGGGAAGGCAAACTTTTTACGTCGATTCATTGTTAACTATGTCGAGATGACGAAAGGATTTATGCGATTATTAAAGAATAGAACATTATATTTGTGGGATGACCAAGCTCAATGGTCATTTGACGCTTTAAAACATGCACTTGTTTCAGCCCCACTCCTTAGTGCCCCCGACTACTCACGTGACTTTCTCCTCTACCTGGCAGCCTCACAATTGTCACTTGGAATGGTTCTGGTTCAAGTTCACAATGACAATAGTGAACATGTGATATACTACTTGTCAAAAGGTCTAATTGGACCCGAACTACGTTATTTTTTATACAATTAAATATTACAGAGCAATGCAACACATAAAATATGCAGAAAATACAAACACACAAAACACATACAACCAGAGAGACATAGATATATGTGGTTCACCCAGTTTGGGCTACTTCCACCCCGAACAGCCAGTCCTTCCTTTCTATTATCCAGCGAAAATGAATAGACAAAACCTACAGCAGATCCACTGTAATATCCTCTATTCTCTCTCACAGTCTCCCTATCTGTTTCCTACTCAGAGAATACACATATCCATTTCACAACCGCAATACAATACCCTCATAAAAGTGAGGGGTTGCCTTCTAGGGAAAAAAACCCTAAACTAAAACATAACTTCTACTGTCAGATCATCCGCCTAATGAACGGCCCAGATTGAATAGAAATTAATATACTTTTACAAGGCAATTTTACATCTATTTTTGGTTTTGGGGGCGTTGCCCCCGAAACCCCTGCCGGGGACCACTGGCCCCCGGACCCCCCAGCTGGGGGGGTTGGCCCCCCTAGACCCTGTGGGGGGCACAAGTCCCCCCTGCACCCCCTGACGTGCAAGGGTGTATAATTTTCCTGGGGTATACATCCAGCTAAAACAAGGATCTCTGAATCAGGAAGAAAATTAGGCTCCACACCCAACATTATTCACATGTGAAGAAACTTTCTCTGGCAGTAGTCTTTTCCTTCACCCAACTCCGAAACTATATATTGCTGCGATAGACTACTGTTATTGCTTTAGAGAACCCCATGCGACACATCTTGTCTCAGAAAATTATTGGAGGAAAATATTCCAAATGGATTATAATCCTCCAACAATTTGATTTGGTCTTCACAGCTTCCAAAGCAAAGAAATCTCTAGTCTTCACTGAATTACTATCGGACCTTCCCAGAATTAACCCAGGAGAAGTAGCTCATGATCCATTTCCTGATGAATCTGTATACTTGGTCAATTCTTCGGACCCATGGTGTGGAGACATTTTGGTCTACCGTTAAACCCAACGCTTCTGGCCAACTCTCACATCCAACGACCTTCATCATATTCGCCACCAAGAAAAACACTACCTCATGCTGAATGATACATTATATCGTGGTGGTATCGATACTATTCTCCGACATTGTCTCATTTTCAATGAAGTGGGACATGTTTTGAATGACTACCACGTAGGGGCATGCAGCGGTCATCTTTCGGGGATAGCTACTGCCCAAAAAATCCTGCGCGTAGGTTATTATTCGCCCACTTTGTTTAAAGACTACATTACAGTAGTCTAGAAGTGCCATCCATGTCAAATTTTCACGAATAAAATGCATGCTCATCCCGCCCCTCTTCATCTGGTTATCTCCATTGGTCCTTTCACCAAATGGGGAATTGACTTCGTCACCTGCAATCCCATTTTGGAAAATGGCCACAACTACGTCGTGGTTGCAGTCGACTATTTTACGAAATGGGCAGAAGCCATTCCCACTTTTAAGGTTGATGGTGAAACCGTTGCTCTTTTCCTATTCAATCAGGTAATCTTTCGGTTTAGCGTACCCCTATCTATTGTCACAGATCATGGATCCCAATTTTAGAATCATATTTTGATCGAATTAACATCCATGCTAGGTTTTCATCAAGATCAATGTTCGTCCTATTATCCTCAAGCTAATGGTCAAGTTGAAGTCGTAAATGGCGTCCTCAAAACCATGATTCGTCGATTGGTCGGAAACCTTAAAACCACATGGCATCGGAATTTTTATTCTGCATTATGTACTGAACGTCAGTCAAAACTGCCATAGGCTTCACGCCATTTCAACTCGCATTCAGGCTGGAGGTAGTACTTCCAATCAAGTGTGAAATTCCATCACTCAAACTCACTATTGAACTCCTACCTGGCACCACCGCCAAAGAAGAGTGCTTGCTCTCGCTCAATCATTTGGACAAAACTCATCAAGATGCTACACTAGCACTCGAAGCTCACCAGCGCCGAGTCAAAGCTCAATGCGACAAATCTGTCAAGCCTTGTTCTTTCCAAGAGGGTGATCTTGTTCTACTCTATGATCAGAAACATGACCTATTGGGGGCAGGAACACTCCAACCATTATGGCTTGGTCCTTACATCGTCACTAAAGTCCTCTCAAAAGGGGCTTATGAACTTCAGGACTGTAATGGAATTCCGCTCGCGGAGTCCCGCGACGAGCTCTATCTAAAGAAGTATTTTTCCTACTTTCACACTAGGCGTATGCTTTGTAATTTTATGTATATATGTTTTGCCTATTGTTTTGATGTCTCTGGATATTTTATAGTTTTTGAGGTGTTTTTTCTCATATACAATCTTTTTCTTTCACACAGATGCTATCATCCTCCTTATCATATGTCAAATACGTGGACGGTGCTAGTCGTCACACTAGACACATTGCTTTAGCTGCTTGGGTTCTCTACACTCCTGAGTCGGAACTTCTTTGTTTTGGGGGAATTTTCCTAGGTAGCACCACCAATAATGTTTCCGAGTACATGTCATTGATCCAACTCCTCACGAAGGCTGCATCTCACAACATCTCCAATTTAGTGGTCAGGTTAGATTCCCAACTCGTCATTAGGCAGTTAAACAATCATTACCATGTCCATCATCTAGTCTTGTTACTTTATTTTTTAAGGGTGCGACTTTTAGAACGTCAATTTCAAACAATCACATTTGAACACGTTCCTAGAGAATTTAATGCATTAGCAGATTCTTTGGCAAACTATGTGTTAGATTGGCATTTTTCACATTTTTTATAAAAGATTTACACATGAGTATATATATTTTGTCCCATAGAAAATACATAAAAAATTAAAAAACACAAAATTACCAAAAATATGTATATATATATATATATATATATATGTTGTGTCGAATACAATAGTTACATCAAAAAATCTCCAAAAACTTGGTTGTTTTACAAAAATTTGGCTACACTAAGCCATGCTATGACACTTATACAATCGCTCTGCCAGCTAAGCCTGATGCTCAAAATAACATACAACTACCCTGGCTATCCTCCTCAAAGGCACTAGGTATCTCTCCGGTACACCTACAATATGCCGCTGTAGACGAACTGGAACCTCCCGCATAGGAAGAGGTGGTACACCCATACTCAAACCCTCCAAGTTTCTGGAGATTTCATGTAGGATTTGGGTATCATCATCGCCGGTGGCTTCCGCATCCTCAGTTGGTGTGCTAGCCCCGGATAGCTGCAGTCCTCGCCGTGCATAACGAGGGGCCCCAACTAGGCAGACAGGTGCCACATCTATGTCAAGCAAGCAAGCTTCATGTCAAAACATATTTTTCACCCTATTTAAAGAAAAAAATTGCATAAACATTTAAAAGACAAAAACAAAATACTTCCTAAAGTACAATGATCATTCCTTTCTTACCATCGAGCCCCCACTGGGTGCCAAGGGGCAACACTAGCTCTGGATCTCCAGTGAAGTTCATCCCTGCATAGGGATAATCCTCAATCATAATGATCTGCAAGTTGAGCCAATCAAAGAACCCATCATCAAAGAAGTGATGGACTAGACCCTCTCCAGTCCCCGGAATCAAAGCTGCTCATCGACCCTGTCTCGGCTCGCGTGGGCCCAATGACACTATAATCATCCTGGGTCTCATCACTAGAAACCTCTCCAGTAGGAAAGAAACGATCAATGTGCCGTACCAAAACTCTCTTTGGGTAAGGGTCTTGCATGATGTAAGCTCTGGTCGGACCTGACGTACAACTCCATCACACTAGTCAAATACCTGAGGTTGCATACAATCTAAGGCTAGCAACATCTAGGCCTTAGTGGCCACATGCTAACTCTTGGCCCCTGCCAAGTGAACGATCATTCATAGTAGAGACCTCAGTGGGCTCGAAGCCACCCATGCAATAGGCACCTGGTTTCTAATTACCTCTGTGTTGCGTATGCAATGAGCAAGAATAAGATCAGCAGTAGAGTAAGGATCCGCTCTGGACCCCGTCAAGTTAGGCCTCGGTCCATGACATGACAGGCCAGTCAAAAATTAAACATCGTCCTTCTCAATTGAGAGCTCATTTCCCCCAATACGAAAGACATGGTGACGTTCGTCCCATTGCTGAATCAGCCACCTCAGTAGGTCCTCTTGACCACTCATTAGTTCTAGTCTTGCATATTTTAGCAAACAACACCTGCGGAGATCCATCAAACTTGCAGCATCAGTAACCATATGTCTTTCTTCCCATTCATGTTCTCTCTCTCACCAGAGACTCATGATTAATAGCTGAATACCTGCCAATACAACATTTTCAACCAATTAGAAATTGCCTAGAATACTTCAAAATGCTTATTAACGAGTTCTTAAAACATGATTTGCACCTAACGCAGGCTATAGAGCAAAAAAAAGTGTGCTAACACACCCTTCCTTCACGGGAATTGTGTTTAATGCGGGTCCAGCACTTCTGGCTCGCGTTAGCTGCTAAAATATAATGTTCCAAATGGGGAAGAATAAGCCCAGTAGGGAATATCTTAGGATATTACACTATGGATTCACAGTAGTATGGAAAAACATCAGAAATTCTAAACCAGGGATAGACTGGTAGGGAATTTACTGGTTATATCATCTCTAAAGAGAGGGTGAAAACCAGAGGCTTCTTGGCCCGTTCTAGACTCTGTCTATAGAAACTGATGAAACAAAAAAAGTGTGGGAAAAATGAATTCCTCTTGGAGTTTTCTGCCCTTGGGATCCTTATATCTACAGATATAAATAATGGATCCAAAAAAGGAGCCAAAAACCAAACAAGCAAGGAGAGGGAAATTCCACTTCCGGGAAAAACTGCAATAGGATCAAGGGAAACGTTGTATAAGAAAAATGGTGCAAGAATAATGATGAACAGGTATGGATTACCTTATTATAGGCTGTGTGGGACCTCCATGATGAATTTAATGAAAAAAAGATGAGTTTAAGGGCCTCATACAGATCTCCCACGGAGCTGACTAGTTAAAAATCAGCTAAAGAGAAGAGCTGATGGAATGAAGGAAAACCCACTTCAGAATTGTGAAGTTTCAGTAGAGAGTCACTGGAAATCAGAAATAGGACATATCTTATAGTATAGCAGCAGAAAGTCAGACTTTTAATGGAGCTTCCCAAGAAATATAGTGAATTCTATGAAGAAATGAGCAAGAAATCTTCAGAAATAGGAGCTGCAATGTATATAAAAAGTGTAGAAATGAATGGAAAACGTCCCTCTAAGTGTGCTTCAGTAGTATAATTTTATATTACATATCTACAGAAAATTCATGTCTGAAACATCAGATCCATATCAGATCTGGAAACTACACAACCTTCTTTAGAATATCCCCTTGGGGTTTCATCAAAATACTGCATAATAAAGTGTAGATCTAGCTTTTTGTACACAGAACTGTAGAAAGCTTCAGGAATTTCTAAACATGAATTTCATTATGATACATATCAGATCTGAAAAATAGAGATCAGCAAGCTACTATATGAATCTTCAAGATGAGAGGCAAGCCTCAATCACCAGAAACAAGTACAATGAAAGATCTAGAAAATAGTGAAGCAGTACATAGGAATAACACAGATAACAAAGGAGGCTGTTTAGTAGCTTGAGCAGAATGTTACAGTAGATAAAATAAGCAGTTCTGAAATCAAAATACAATAGAGACCCTCTTCTCGATGGTCACAAGACACCCTCCCTGAGAGGAAACTCCAAAAACAACGAGATCCTTGCAGATCTAGAACCCCACTTACTACACTTACAACAGTAGCAAAACCCTCAATGAGCTAGCGCTATCTCTGCAAGCATAGATTAGCCTCCAACCAAATAGTGGTTCAATCTGGCACACTTCCCTCCAAGAGCTACTCAAAGAAGGATGGAGGATTCCTAAACAGGAGATCCTCTCTTTCTCTTGCTAAATAACAAAGAGAAATGGAGTTGCCTTAGCAAGCTCAGAAAATGAAATATGATCAACAACCTCCTCATGAGCCTTCATCCTCCTCTTATAATATTTGAGTATCTTGGAAAACCCTAAACCAATTTCATCTTTTGGTTCCTTTCACACTTGGAAACCCCTTCTAGAACAGCGCAGTCCATCAAGGAGGTTCAATGAACCTAGATAGCATTGTTGACTTGGTCAAATAGGATCTCCTTTGGTGGTCTTGGCCCTTTCACACCTGCAATATTTTATTCCAATGGCATAAATATGTCTCTTTTCACATAGGCACTGATTTATTCTTGATTTGCAAGAGGATTAGACATCCTCCCTTACAATTTATTCAGTAATCATGAAATACAAAATAAATAAGGCAAAATTAATGTTCCAAATTAGCTGAAGTAATTTAGGAATATTACAGTCTCCCCCTCCCAAATGTTTCTTGTCCTCAAGAAACTGCAAGGGTGCTGCAAAACTTCCCCTTCTTCTCTTGTGGCCTCCTCATTAAACAGTCTCCTCCATTGCTCTGAATTTTCCGCAATATCTTTGTCATCCCAATGGCCCTTCCTTAATATGCAAGTTTTCCCTTGATGAATAAACTCAAAGGCTCTCATCATTAAGAAATGGAAGGTTGTTGTGGAAACATTCTTGCTGATCCATGGCCTTTTCAAGATAGAAGTGAGGACTATCATGGGGTTTTCATGATCCATGAAAGACTCCCATCTCCATGTTGTCATCAAAATGAAGTGGATCACCTCCCAGCTTGGCAATCCATAGAAGATATCCTCCCTAATACATATGAGAGGCATGTCACCAACCAACATATGGCTCACTTTACAAAGAGACAAGTGATTTATCATAGTGGCCATACAAAATCTCATGCTCCCATATAAGCATGAAATGCAAAAAGAATGAGGAACTCCTTCCCCCAAGGGCACATTCAACAAGTGTGCCTTTCCTCCAACTATGCCCCCAACAAGGATAAGGACATCTTCAGCTTGTGGGATCATGATTAGAATCATGCTAGTTGCCATGTGTGATAGATGAGAAGGAAGATGTTCCCTCATGTGCAACCAGTGCAGTTTTATCCTTAACTTCCATAGAATAAGATATGACAAGTGCCTCCCCCAACACTTGTTTGCTACCTCATGTCTTTGGAATGCTTGGAGAATATACATCATGGTTGGTGTAAAAGAATCACACCATGAGGAATATAATAGATTTAGAAGGTTCTCCAAGGAATGGCCTGCATCAACATAGTTCATGGCCTTGGATGGCCCATGAAACCCATCATACTTAGTGCCCCATCTTGACACCATGTCCTGCAAATGAGTGTCAGAAAAATGTAAGCATATAGGAGATACAAAATAATGCTCAAAAGGATGAGCCTCTCTATATACTTGTTTTACATCAGTGGGTTAACTCATGGATGAGTTCCCTCTCATACTCAAAGAATAAGGAGGTGTGAATGGTGGCTCCCCCCAAGAGATATGTTCCTCCTCCTCTACTAAGTAGTCCATACACTTCTCCATGTGAGAGTACATATCATCTTTGTAGCCTTCCCATATGAATCCACCCAAGAGATTATGATATGCTTTGACAAAACCAGTGGGTTTGGAAAGCAAGATTTCATAGATGGCATCAAATAATCCCTCCTTGAGATTGGAGTCACTAGCCAAAAGAATAAGATTATAGAAATAAATAACTCCATCTACCACCTTGAACCTTTCATCCTTTACTTCCCCTTCAAGAACCCCTGATGTGCAAAGGTCCTTGGAGTATTCCATCATGAGTTGGGAATCCCAACAAGGATCCAAGCTCTCCAAGAATGATAGCACTGTAGAGGTCTGAAATGCAGCCCCTGTCTTCTCATGGCTCCCATCTTTGATACCCTTGATATCAATATCACATGTTGGAGCATCATAATCTTCCTTTTTTATGGCCCATTTGCAGCTATTCTTGCACAAGACAAGATTGGAGCATATGGAAATCAACTTCCCCTCAGAAATTCCTTGTTTTCCAAAACCTCCTCCTTTTGGCCCCTGTATACAAGAGGGTTAGGATCCCCTTGCCATCTCCAGAAATGTCCTTTGTGAATGAAGATATCATGGGATTCCCCAAAGATATGGAGTTGCCATGTGCCCCCATGCTCATTCCATCATGGATCTCTAATTTCTCCTTTCTCAACGTAGATATCTGAGTGGGATTTTGTAATTTCCCTTTCAGGAAACTGCTCATCTCTCTCCTAAATGATTGAGAGATTATCTGCGTTGTGATAGCTTCTCCCAAGGCTCCCTACTTAGCCAAGTATACATATGTATCCCATAGTTGAGAGAACACTTCATATTTCCTCCTATCAAGAGGTGCTCCTACTAGAGGACCTCCTTGCAAAGAGGTGTCAAGGCATAGAGTAGAATGTGGATGTAGGCAGACAGATTTTCCCCTACCTTCAATGCATAAGTCCTCTTTCCTTCTTGGTTCTTATAAGATTTGAAGTAGAGAAGGGTTCATTCTCTCCACCTTGTGATTCCCTTCCTCCTCTTCTACCTCCCCCATCTCCAAGATCCCATCATTAATTAATGATAGTACATGCTCCTCATGCATGAGTTCCTGTGGGACTCCTTGCAAGAGTGCAATAGTCTCTCCTCTTAGAGCAAGTGCTCCAACCTCTTCCTCATGAAGTGCTTGAGGTGCCTTTGTTTTGACTGCATTATCATATCCTGCCTTCTCTTCCTCTTCAATAACTGAAATTTTCCCATCATCAATGAGAGACAATAGATCTTGATCAACTATTGAAGGAGAAACCTTCGCTTTCCTCTTGAGATGAGGACTCCTCACCAAATGGAGATCTTGCCCTTGGCAATGCATCAATCAAGCTCACACCTTATTTCCCCCCTTCATGAAGGAATCACTGGAAAAATTCTGAAGCTCTGATGATATGGCTGAGTGCACATATCCATGAGACAAGGATTCAAAATGTTCCTCATGCACAGATCTTGTAGATCTGATTGGAAAATATTATTTTTGAAACTCCTTGGGAGCTTCACTGTTGCTTCTATTTTCTTCTTGCACATCCTCCTTGGGGAGGCTCTTCTTAAATATGAAAATACATGAGATTAAACTCATATTATTCATGTTTCCCTTGCTCTTGATTTCACTGATAGCTTGATCTCACAGGCTGTGCCAAAGATCATGCTCTGATACCACTGTAATGTTCCAAGTGGGGAAGAATAAGCTCGGTAGGGAATATCTTAAGATATTCCACTATGGATTTACAGCATTATGGAAACACATCAGAAATTCTAAACCCAATATAGACTGGTAGGGCATTTACTGGTTATATCACCTCTAAAGAGAGGGTGAAAACCAGAGGCTTCCTGGCCCGTTCCAAACTCTATCTATAGAAACTGATGAAACATAGAAAGTGTGGAAAAAATTCACTCCTCTTGGATTTTTCTACCCTCAGGATCCTTAGATATATAGATATAAATAATGGATCCAAAAGAGGAGCCAAAAACCAAACAAGCAAGGAGAGGGAAATTCCATTTCTGGGAAAAACTGCAATAGGCTCAAAGGAAACAATGTATAAGAAAAATGGTACAATAATAACGCTGACCAGAGCTGGTTTCCCTTATTATAGGCTGTGTGGGACCTCCATGCTGAATTTTAGGAAAAAAATATGAGTTTAAGGGCCTTATACAGATCTCCCACAAAGCTGACTAGTTAAACATCAACTAAAGAGAAGGGCTGATGGAATGAATGAAAACCCACTTCAGAATTGCGCATTTTCAGTAGAGAGTCACTGGAAATAATCCATTAGACATATAATACAGTATATCAGCAGAAAATCATACTTTTAATGGAGCTTCACAAGAAATACAGTGAATTCTATGAAGAAATGAGCAAGAAATATTCAGAAATACGAGCTGCAATGTATATAAAAAGTGCAGAAATGAATGGAAAATGTCCCTCTAAGTGTGCTTCAGTAGTATAATGTTAGATTAAATATATACATCAAATTAATGGATGAAACATAAGATCCATATCAGATCTATAAACCACACATCCTTCTTTACAAGATCCCCTTGGGGTTTCATCAAAATACTGCATAATAAAGTGTACATCTAGCTTTTTGTACACAGAACTACAGAAAGCTTCAGGAATTTCTGAAGATGAATTTCATTATGATACATATCAGATCTGAACAATAGATATCATCAAGCTACTATATTAATCTTCAAGATTAGAGGCAAGCCTCAATCACCAGAAACAAGTACAATGAAAGATCTAGACAATAGTGAAGCAGTACATAGGAAATAAAGTAGATAACAAAGGAGAATGCGTAGTAGCTTGAGCATAATGTTACATCAGATAAAATAAGTAGATATGAAATCAAAATACAATAGAGACCCTTTTCCGGGTGGTCACAAGACACCCTCCCTGAGGGGAGACTCCAAAAACAACTAGATCCTTGCAGATCTAGAACCCCACTTACTACACTTACAGTAGCAGCAAAACCCTCAATGAGCCATCGCTGTCTATGCAAGCATATCTTGGCCTCCAACCAGATAGTGGTTCAATCTATCACACATCCCTCCAAGATCTACTCAAAGAAGGATGGAGGACTCCTAAACAGGAGATCCTTTCTTTCTCTTGCTAAACAACAAAGAGAAATGGAGTTGCCTTAGAAAGCTCAGAAAATGAAATATGATCAAAAACCTCCTCATGAGCCTTCATCCTCCTCTTATAAGATTTGAGTCTCTTGGAAAACCCTAAACCACTTTCATATTTTGGTTCCTTTCACACTTGGAAACCCCTTCTAGAACAGCGCAGTCCATCAAGGAGGTTCAATAAACCTAGACAACGTTGTTGACTTGGCCAAATAGGATCTCCTTTGGTGGTCTTGGCCCTTTCACACCTACAAGATTTTATTCCAATGGCCTAAATATGTCTCTTTTCACATAGGCATTGATTTATTCTTGATTTGCAAGAGGATTGGACATGCTCCTTTATAATTTATTCACTAATCATGAAATACAAAATAAATAAGGAAAAATTAATGTTCCAAATTAGATGAAGCTAATTTAGGAACATTACATAAAAAATTTTAGGGCCTGCCAAATTTCTCATTTTGAACCAAAAAAACTTCATAAAAACAAAATAAAATGATAGCAGGAGGTTCCAACTCTTACCTGGATCTCACGGGAAGAATAACCATTTCCTGGATTGACCGCAATCACCAGTTGAAGTTTTCACACTTTTTCACCCCAGAGCTCCTTCACAACATTCAAAACAGTGAAAATGAAAGTCTTCTGACCTTCTTATAGCCATTTCTGGGGCATGAATCTCTTAGCTAGTATGCAAAAAGTTGTGAATTCTTGCTGCATATGTGTCGCAACTATTGAGTTTAGTTACAGATGTTCTAATGAGTGATCAAGATCTATATGCAGATATAACCATGTTTGACCCTTTTTTTTTTCGATCACTCTTTTTACAGTATTTTTATTGCTCGTTAATCCAAAAAACCTTGAGTTCTATTCTTTGAACTCATTAAGATTATACGAAGTCAATTTCGAGCATTCTTTTTATGGTCTTTTTCTTGCTCGTTAATCCGAAAAACCTGGAGTTCTCTTCTTCAGACTCGTTACAACTGGCATGAAGAAGCACTGAGCTTTCTTTTTAGGGATTTTTTCTAGCTCATAAAACTGAAAAAACCCTGAGTTTCCTTTTTCAAGCTTGTTAAAATACCACGACAGAGAATAAGGAGCCATTCTTTTCCTCTTTTCTCAAAGCTCTTTAAACACAAAAAGTGATCGAGTTTTCCCCACGTGACTCATTAAAATTTCACAGAGAGCAACAATTTTCTCTCTGTTAGAATCGTTAAAAATTTCACAAAGAATACTGAGTTTACTTCGTCTCCTCGTACTCATAACAAAATGAGGTAGACTTCCATCGAACATAGATTTCTCACTTTTATGGCTTCGATGGACTAACTCAGGGAAAATGAACTGTTTTGGGCTTACTATTCTCCCTTTGCCATGCCCGGTTATCAAGACATGACAAAGGTACCCCTGGAGTTTTCTTTTACGACATTTTTCAGACTCTCTAAATATGAAAAATTCACTAAGTTTACTCGTTTGGACTCGTTAAACCTAATCAAACGGGGAAAATTTTTGGACAGAATGGATACTACCTCTGTTACATTTCAGAAAGGTCGATTTGGAAGCAAAAATATTGAACATGGCACTTCCCAGAAAATTCTTTCGCAGTTAGCCAAACCCTACCATCTGTGAGTTTAGCCTTCATCTCCCAGTGTTCCTACACCGGTAAAATCTTAACAAAATATTTTCTATTCATTAAGCCTCTGCTGCCTATTACCATGTTACAGTGCCTTCTATTGTTCAAGCAAATCTTGCTATCTACGGCTCCTCATATCAACCAAACTGCTCATTATGCGAGAAATTATATGTCGTAAGCTATCCCCATTTGCCCTTCATTATTTCCATCAAAAACAAAATCATTTGTTTTCAGTTTCATGTTGACTGATGTAGGACGCCTCAGTGCCTACCTTTCAACAGATCTCTTCCTATCAACTTCAACATCTTATCTAGGAAGTTGATCCAGAAACCCACCAGTACCCAGATACTTGCAAACATCAGTGGCAGGTAATCTTGTGTTTGATTAGGAGTCTTCATCATTGGCTCCCAATTGAATTATTCTATGAGTGTTCGACTTCAACTCTTTTTATTCACACTCGCTAGATTATACTGTGCATCTTAGGGACCATCATCATTATCAGTGGCCAACTTCGCGTCTATTAATAGTTTTCATTATCGACTAGTAATCAGACGATTTCTCACATTTTCGACAACAACTCATTCATTCACATGTCAAGAAATATGCAGTTTAAGTGAAGCGGTGACAAAGACCTTAGGGCAAAGGTTACATCATTACAGCTATGTTTCCTTCCCCAAGTTGCAATATTGTTTATTGAGACAGCTTGTTCAACCTGATCCTGTTATGACAGACACTTCCACATTATGCTTATCGGTGGACAAATTCTTCATATCTCTTTAGTAGAGAAATCATGTTGATTAGCTACTGAGAATGGGAATGCCCGACTCAAGACATATACTATATTTTCTGACATATGTTGTTGTTTCAAGTTTTCCTCAGTCCTCCAATCTCTTTAGCTCTACTACACATATTATAAAGTATTTCGGCCATCGTCTTCATCTCTGACCTGACACTTTAGGGGGCATCTGTTACAGGTCAAATAAGCTCCTCATTAGCTCAGAGGAGAAGAAAAATATGGAAGGAATAAAGAGGCCTAAACTAAACCTACTTCTTCCAAGGTAATGCACCCCTATAACAGTCAAAATGCATTATAACGTACCTAATCCATGGAAAGGTCATGTTAGTGGCTAGGGAAACACTCTGTTTAGTCTAGAGGGTAGCGTTACCCATGTTTTGAGTTTGAAACAGGAAAAACCTGCGGAGAATGATTTTAAATTCCAGATTTTTCTCATAAGAGAGTCATTACAAAATAGAAACTGCAAGGCGCTAGTCTCTTATTGGGCCTTGCCAAAAACAACTAAACTCTCAAGAAAGGCAAAAGCATGGAAAGTTGAGGAAACATCTTGGTTTTTTCTATTCAGAACTGGTGGAAGGAGAAAGGCAATGATTGCCATCTCCATCTCCTATAAGATGGAGTTGTAGGCTCTTGGTTCAAGGTCGAAGTTTTTTTGAATACATGTGAAGTAGAGCATTTATTGTTGTAGTGTGAAGGTCAAAGATCAAAGAGGTTCATTGAGAACTTGTTGATCAAGACATCACCACATTCAGAAAAAGAGAAAGAGATATTGGAATATTGAGGAGGGCTTGGTACAACCGATGGTTGTAATCCTCATTTTTATAAATCAGTAGAACTGTATCTGTTTTGTCCATTCAATGCGTCTATATTGTTATTGTTCCTTAATTACTTCTATAGCATGAGATGAATGGCTTAGACATGCATTGTTTAATGTTTATCATATGTTAACTTAATTGATAGAAAATGTATATTGTGGTAGAGATTACACGGGTGCTTTGATTGATCATAGGGTCAAGATTTGGAGCTGTTGAAGGAGGATCCCTGCTTCGCTGCTTAGCACTCTCCAAAAGACTTCAAGATCTGGAAAGACGTAATCTTACATATTATTCCATCAAGTTGTTTAAATTTATATGAACTGTTAGTATGAATATTTCGTCATAAAATATCACTTTAGCTACGCATAACAAATAGCCCTAACATCGATTATGGCTGCAAAATACCTTTAAGATTGCTGCACAAATTCAGATCTAAGCACAAAAGATATTAAGCAGATAAAAAATAACATAGCTCCATAGATCCAATGAACAAGACAAGAAGAATGTATATGAAAGAATTTTGTATTATATTAAGGAATGGAGCACCTGAGAGGAAAACAAGAAAGGTGTTTTCCGGTTCTCCTAAGTGGGATGGGTTCTTGGAAGTCCTCAGTGTTTCAGATCTAGCATTTCTCTCTCTTATGGATGTGGAAAAGCAAACATAGAACTCAATGGGAGTTCACAAAGCAAAATGGAAAATGGTGACCAAGAGAATATCTAGAGTGATCTAATGCAATGGAGGTGACTAATGAATGGGGAAAGCCCTCCTATTTATAACAAAATATTGGGGCGGTCTAGAACTCGGTGCATGAATAAAATATTATTAATCGAATTCTAGAAGCACCCTTTAGGAATATTTTATTATATTTGTTGGAGGGAAAAGCGTTCTTGACTTGGGTCAATTCCTTTATTTATAAATAATAAATAAATAAATGGTTTATTTATCATTTTAGGGAAGTGATGGGAATATAATTAAATAAATAATGGTTTATTTAATTATTTATGGATGATTTAGTCAAACTTAACTAAGAATATTACTTAAATAATGATTTAAATAACTTATTCTTAGGGAATAATTAAATAAATAAGGATTTATTTAATTAAGTTCCTTATTTTGGGTTAAATATGACCAGGAAATATAAACAAATGAGTTATTTTATGTGGTGAAAGCAATTTTACTTAGGGTAAAATTGGTCTTACATGGTGTACTTGGGTTCATCTAATAATAATAGGTTAGATGACCAAAAAATGGTGTAACATGAACATATATGTATCTTCTTTGTGAACTATACAACTAATCTTACTGTCTGCCTCGGGCACTGGAAATCCCTGTGAGGGATATTCGAGAACCAACAACCCAAGCATTTTACCCTATAGCAGCCCATGTTTGGATGACAATTTGTATGTAAGGTCACTATATAGATGATGTGTACAAAAATCCTGAAATTGTAGCTCTCATGGCTGAAACTAGATCCAGGGTCTTCTTATCTTGTTCACTCGATCGTTCAAGTACAATTCTAGCCATGTGAATATATGATTTGCAGTTGAACATGGTAAAACATCGCTTCATTACCAACCAATGATGTTAGCTGTTAACAAATGAAAAATAACACCATTGATGTTAATGGCCCTCAAGGTACTGCAATACATTTCGAAAGGTGTGAATAGATGATTTGATGTGGAATGACAAACAAAATCTTTTGGTCAAAATTCCGAAAGCGAGGATCTTCTCTGTTAGTCATCAATATTTTTCACTTGTTGGTGATGACTAGTTGTAACAGTCAAGTTTTCTAGCAGCTGATCTAAAAAATTGTCAAATTTTCCAGCTAGAAAGCACCCATAAAATTTTTTTCCCTCTTACCTTTCAGTCCACCCATGATGAGATGAAACCTTATTATCAAGCCCTCTATAGCCTCAACCATACTAGCTTTTCCATCATCTCCAAAGAAAACAATCCAAATCTGTCCAAAGAAGTCTCCCCTAAATTAGGTAGTGGCCCTTTAGGCATTTCTCCCTTGGCAAACTATCCTAGAGCCAAAGAACCTCTATCTGCTACAGACCAGTCATAACAGACCTTCCCATTCTGCAAATAAAGTTGGTTACAACCCTAGGTCGCACCACTCATAAACCCTCAAGTCTCGGCAATACATGTACCATAGGTCAAACTGATTTTAGGTGGTTTTACAGTGTTTTAAATGGATCTTTCAAGAACATAAGTATACCAACATTCCCAGAAGATAGTATTTGGTTCCACATGAGAAGACAACTGCTTCTCAATGTGATTTTGAGCCTGGGATGTAGCTACAGAGCAGAGAGTTTTTTCATTAAGCTCTTGTGATCACAGTCAAAGCATGAAAGGATAGTGAAAGGAAAAATAACACTTTCAAAAGCTGATGAAATGGCATGACTAAAAAACTTCCTTCATCTATAAGCAGAGGGTTTTATGACTAAAAAACCTCCTTCATCTATAAGCAGAGGGTTTGAAGACTAAGAGTGCCTCCTTCATCTATAAGCAGAGGGAAAATGGATAAAGTTTGATTTTAAGAATCTGCACTGACTAAAGGACATTTTTTTGGGTACAGTTAGACAGAAACTGAAGGTCTCTGCATGAAAATGATGATTAAAGGTAGAGGTAATATAGTGGGCTTTAAAATTGGTTTGCATGAGTTTCACTATCATTTTAATTACAAGGCGAAGCTAATGGGTTGATCATGAGTGAAGAAATATTATGAAGGAGATGGTCAAAAGAGTCAAACAGTCTTGGGCTCAAACTAGCTTCTGCCATCATGTATAAGGGAAACCACTATCAATATGTTCATCAAAAATTCTTCATTTTAGTTGAGACAGAGGCTGAAAAGAAACCAGGCATTTGTCAAAGAAGGCCTTCTTTAGCTATAAGCAGAGGGCCAGAGCAGTGATTGATTTTAGGGTTTTCATTGATTGAGAGACAAATGGTAAGAGTAGTAGGAGACAGATTGAAAGCTTCTGAACATAATTTCTTTCAAAAAACTCATCATAATAGATAAAGGAAATTTGAGTTTATTTTTCCCAAAAAGGAATTGCAAATAGATACACAGGGTCACAAAGGTGCAAGAAGGATTATGACATGTGATTTTAATTCTGGAACAACATTCAAAACCATTGAAGCATGCCACTGCTACAAATGAAGGCTTGCTCCTTATAAAAGAGGTCAAAGATACCTGGCTATTGCATTTTGAGTAAAGAAAATATGTTTGAAAGAAGTTCCCTTTTGATGGATAGAGGATGATAAAGCCTAGGTGAATACAACTAGCCCTCACCCACAGTCAAATAGAAGAATCATTTGGAGAATACATCTACAGTCCCTATATGGATTTGAGCCAGTTTCCCTCTCACAAGAAGATATGATCATAAGGAACAGAAACTGTCAATCAAGTTTTAAAGAGATAAGTCACCTCCTTGCAAAGTGGCGAAAGATGCTTCACAAATCATTGGTCTTCCTTTTCAATAAGAAAAAACACCAAGTGATGATTAGCATTCAAAGTGGTTTTCTCACGGTGAAAAAATATCACAAGTGTAAAGACCTCCAAAAACAGTCACCCATGGTTTTTCAAAAAGGGCCTGGTCAAGTTTGGTTTTGTTTTATTTTGAAAAAACACAAATGATAAGATTAGGGGTTCATTTTTTGTGTCAAACCAACACCTTTTTTCAAAATAAAAAGGGGAATTACAAAAACCCCCACAAAAGTAATCACAAAGGGTGGTTGAATTGTTTGCATTCAAAAGGATTTAAAGGACCGTTGCAAGCCCATTCGAAATTATCAAAGTGCAAACAAAGCCTCCCCTTAGCTACTCACTGGACCAAAGAAGTGTTTTCGAGCAAGTTCACAGAGTTTTCCTGTTCTTGGACTGCACGGCATGCCTGGAAGAACGTGCGGCGCGTTCAGGCGAAATTTTACACGAAGGTCACATTGTCACGTGGCGTGCCTGTAGCGGCATGCGGCATGCCTGTATCCGCCGGTCACGACTGCTCGTCAGTGACCCGATAGCCTTCCTGTGCACGACGCTTTCTCGTTTCAAATGTGCCGCGCATGTTTCAAAAAATAAAAATGCCCCCAAAAGCTTTCAAAGCTGCTCAAACTCCTCAAACAATGACTGCCATCGATTTTCAAGGTATTTTATGTGCCTCCTTGGTATATTCAAATTTCTAAAAGGGTGATCAATGCTGTGTTTTTCAAAGGCTAGATGATGGTGAGAAAATGAAACTCTGGATGTAAATCAAGGTGTGTTGGGGATGGAAAAGTTTTAATAATATTGTTTCGGTTGGTTGAAAGTGAAGTGGTCATTTTTGTTTCAAAGAACCTAAAGCTACCCTAAAAAATAGTGATAAACCATAAACTCTATCAGCTATATGTAGTGGAGAAAACAGTGCTTGGGAGGTTTGATCTTTTTGTTTAAAACTCAAGATTTGATGTGGTTTATGATTGCTCAAGGTGAACATAGTAAAAATGGTGGGTTTTTATTGAAGTCAAAAAGCCTGATAAACTGTCCTCAAAACAGTGTTAGAAGGTGAAGCAGTTTTAGAAAGGAAAACACAGTATTCCTAAATTGAAACAGTGAGCCTATTTTAACTATAGTGATCATACATAAATTGCTTTGTCATTTTCAAAAGTCCTCTCTGTGTGGTGAAGAGAAAAATCAATGCTGCCTTTTTGTCCATGAAACAGACTTTAGTAAGTGGAGCTGCCATTGCAATTTGAAGGTGTTTTTGTTAAAACTGGGTGTGAGAAACAGTGAAGTACAAAGAGGGTGTGTTGATTGTGAGGAGTATTTTTCCTCTGTCTAAAAACTAAGCTGCCTTGCTTACACCAAAACACCAAGAGCTCTGTGACCTTACCCAGACACATAAATCACTTGACTGTGTATACCTTTTATTTTGACTGTGAGCTTGTTATTAAATTTTTTGTTGATTGGCATACAAAGGGAGAAAAACAGTGTTTTGGAAAGAGCAGAGAGTTTTGTGTTAAAAATTCATTTCACATAGCATTTGAAGAAATCTGCCTTGGTCAAACAGTGACTAACCAAGAAGACAGAGTTGTGTTTGAGAGAGCATTTCAAAAAACCATTTGAGGCAGTTGGGTTTTGTAGAGAGCATCCAGAACAAGATGACTCCAAGGCAGGACAACAGGAGTGGCTTGCATAAGAGATTTGAACCTACTTCCACTGAAAAAGTGAATGCCCACCCATCATTTTTGTTCAATTTCCATGAGGTTGGGTGTTTAGATTTTTGCCAAATGGTGCAAGAGGGGAAGAGATTTTCTCCTTTGACACACCTTTGCGCTTTGAGGTTTCGAGACAAGCATTTCCAGCTGGCAGGCCTTGACTTCAAATTCTCTCCAAGATCCATCTCCAAGGCCACTAAAATCCCCTATATTGGGGAAAAGTGGTTTAAACAAAGCCATTTGGACTCAGAAGATTACAAGCCCTTTCTAAAGCCTAAGCACAGAGAGTCATGTCCTTCTATTTTCCCTTTCTCATATCTTTTAGCTAGCTACGCCCCCCTCATGAAGATCATCATGAAATACTTCACTTGTGAGGGAAGATTCTCCTGAGTTTATGCATATCACATTCGACTACTCATGCATTTCACTAGGGCTAGATTGCTAAATATTCCTTTCTTCTCACACAAGAGCATTGAGAAAATGGCCTCCACTGTTCAGAAGAAGCCTCCTTCACGAAAAATAGCCTATCTCTTCCATCACTCTCTCATCAAAATCATCATTCTTCATCAGCTTGAAAAGAGAGAGGTCTATTGGGATACTTTCATCACTCATCCAAATTTATCCACTGTCCCTCCAGTCCATACATTCCCTACACCTCCTACTCATCATCCCTCACCTTCTTCTAGCAGACCTATTCCCAAAAAGCTCAAGTTTACCACAGAACAAACCAAGGAGCCTGAAGAAGGAGAAGAAAGTGACCATGAGGAGGAAGAAGAGCATGACCATGATGATGAGGAATATGATGAAAGGCAGCAACATGAAGAACAGTAGACTTATGATGAGGGTGAGCAACCTTATGATGACACACAATAGCCAAAACAGACTAAACAATAGCATCATAGTGAGGAGGAACAGGAGCAGCATGAAGATGTTGAACAAGGGTATGAAAGTGATGAACAGGGGTAGTCAAAATATGACACACAATAGCTACAATAGCATGAGCAGGGGCAACCTCAGGGCGAAGAATAGCAGCCTCCTCAAGAGGAACAAAAAAATAAAAAAGAAGAGGGGCAACAAGATAAAACGTTGCAGCATAGTGAGGAAGAAAACCCTTAAAGGGAGATGCAAAAAGACATCCTAGACATCCTTGAAGAGAGCCAAGACATTGGCAAAAATAAAGGGCAAAGTGGCAAGGGTAAAGAGCCCATGAAGCATGTGCTAGCTTCCTCTCTGAGGGAAGGGGCCATGCTCTCTTCTCCGAAAGTGGCCAAGCCCCGGACAACAAAGAAAATGGTGTCTAGCGTTGTCACTCCAAATGTGACTAGGGCCCTCTGAAGTAAGGGAAAATTTCGAAAGAAGCCCATGGTCAAATTGCCTAAGAGGAAGAGTACCAGAAGATCCACCCAAGGCAAAGGGAAGGGCAAGGAAGAAAGCAGTCATGAACCGGAACAAGAATTCAACATAATCCAAATCCAAAGCGATGACAGTGATAATGAAGCCTGGATCCTAGAAAATCTCTTGATCCATAGAGAAAGCCAAATTGATGCCTTGAAGGATGATCTTCATAGAGCTAGGAATTTCAATCAATTTTTGCAAATCCAAAATAGGAAAATGAGTGTCCATATGGCTTTTTATGAGACACGAGCGATCAAATACAAGAAGGAGGCCTCTAAAGCCCAAGTGATGTTGGAAGAAATCATGGGTGATTTCGAGGAAAGTGAAGGTGAAGATCAGCCTAGGAAAAAGAGGCCAAGAACCATGGGGCTAAAAAAGGCCCTTGAGAAGCAAAAAGAAGAGGAAAATGCCCTTCTCCAATCTACCCCTCTCACTGCATTGTTCGAACAAGGAATAGAGAACAATAGGGAGGCATGGCTTGAGAGAGTTAATGAACACTTGGATAAGAAATTGGAGAAGGCAAACAGGGACTTGAACCTTCAAAGGAGAATGATGGGGCATTATAAAAAGCTAAATCAGTTTGCCCGACGGAAGTTGAAGGTTTCTCAAGAAAAACTCAAGGAGGCCAAAGGGAAGCGCCCGGCACAAAAATTGAGGAAAGACACCTCAAGAATTCAAATCTTGGCCTCTGCTTCACAACATGTTGCTGAGAACCCTTGAGGGTCATGCTTGCCAAGTTTGGGCGAAATTCGACATATTTTGGTTTTTTTTCATTTTTGGGTTTTTGGCCAAAACCCATGGGCATCGCCATTTTAGTTTGGGGAATCATCAAAGGATGAGAATGGTGTCATTGGATGCCATATTTTCAGGGGCACATACTCAGCAATGTTTAGTACAATTTAAGATCATTTTCTCCCCCTAAATGGCGAAAAATGCTCGCTTTTTCTACACTCTGCTCGGTCTATCAGCAAGGCTTATTTTTTGTGTTTTTACACACAGGCCTGTTTTTGGAGGACTTACAATGGTAAGTTGGGAGCAAACTAAACATTTTCAGAAATTATACACTCGTATCTTTCCAACGAGCTATCATGAGCCTCATTTAGACATCAGGAGGGCTTCCAAAAGTTTCCAGCAAGTTAGGGGACCTTTTGTTGATGTATTTTTTGAGTATTTTTATAAAAATTGAACCTTTCAAAACTGCTTTTTTCTCATGTGCGTTTAGCTATTTTTGTACATGAGAAGTTATAAAAAGTCAATTTATTTCCCATGAGATATTTTGTGCTTGGGCTTTGCAAAGCCTCAAGGACAAAATAAGATATTTTGGATAGGCCAATGAGATTGCAAGTTGAACTAAGAGGTTTTCCTCACTTTGGCCTATATATTCCAAAGACTTTCATTGTAAACAGAGGTTGAACTTGATGAATAGAAGCAATATATGGTCATATAAGCTTTGGAAGAAATACTTGTCTCATGATTTTGGATAGTCTCTTGGATGTTCTTGGATGATGAAAGAGGATTGTTGTTGGATTCCATGACTTGGTAGAATGGTATAGTGTCTCTCTCTTTGTTTTGTTTCCTATTTTTCATTCATAAATCCATGTTCTTGCTTGCTATAGGATAGTAGAGAACAAATTTGAGACATGCCCTCGGAGGCACCTCAAATTTCCTGTTTCTTCATAGCTTCCATGTTTTCTTCATTCTTAGTCACATT
This sequence comes from Pinus albicaulis, assembly GCA_034641835.2. NCBI lineage: Eukaryota > Viridiplantae > Streptophyta > Pinopsida > Pinales > Pinaceae > Pinus > Pinus albicaulis. The sequence goes on from CM076581.1 coordinate 1,660,694,043, forward strand.
AAAGAATTCTTGATTTCTCTTTAATAACTTAAGGATATTGTGGCTTGTTTCATTCATGTTTTTATGCATGATAAGTATGATTTATGGTATGCCCTGCTTACTCATGGCTAGCCATAGCTCCATCCATGAAATTTCTCTTTGACTAATTAGATTGTCATTTGTTGAACCAAGGAGGTCTTGTTCTGATCTTGCCCTTTGCCTAAGACTATGCAATCTTGTTTTAAAAGTGCCAATAACTTGAAGTACTGTGTTTAGGCATTCCAGCATAGTGATTTGAGTTTTTTTTCTATCTTAAGTGTATTTCCCCTAAGTCTGATAGCCATTTTCAAAAGTTAGAGAGTTATATATCTCTATGCATGGCTTGAATGTTTATTTCTATGTATTGATTAGCTTATAGTTACATTTCTCATGATTAATGGTTTTCCCTACCATGTTTATGTCAGCTATTAAACTATTTATGCTTTAAATCCTTTGTTGTTCACAAAATTGATGTCCATCTTACTCCATTTTGCCCAAAGATCCTTTCTTCCTCGAATCAAATCGGCCCTTCAACAACCTTGTATCACCATCTAATAGCTTTCTTGACCTTTTTGACCCCATAGCCCAGTTGATCTGACATCGTTTTACCTATCTTATATCTTTGATCAGTTTCATCCCTCACAACCTAAAAACCAAAACCAAAAAACCTACTTCATAACTAGCCTAAAATCATAACACAATAAGCAAAAAAACAGATATCCCTTATACAAATAGAGAGAGCCCTCTTTGAGTCCAGGAAGGCTAGGTCCTTGGGCTCCAAAGACTGGTTTGATGTTACACTATCATTTGGCTTTCCAATCAGTAAAATCACAGGACACTAACATTGTTGATGTTGTAACAAGCCTCATGGTACTGGAATATGATGTTTCTAAGTGAACTTGCTGGATGATTATTTGACGTCGACAAGAAGCCACTTTATTGTGAAGCAAGAGTTACTAATTTCAGAGACAAAGTGTGACTTGATATAGAAATTTTCAGGTATGATTGTCATGAGAATGAAGCTTTATGAGTATTGCTGAAGGAGGAGTATTCACTGGATGACTTCTCTTGAACATATCGGCAACACTGAGATGAGTTGGTAGCATTGACTCAAAAATGAAGTGAAGGTATGATGAACCATAGGTATGAATGAACCGTCAAGAAGATTACCCAACCCAAACAATCACTATGATGGAGTGAAGTGTCATGTTCAAGAGTGACCATCTACTGTAAGAGTTTTGTTCACCTTCCCTAATTTTCCCTAGTCATTTTTTGACCAGTACCTCTTTATTTTTTAACAAGCTTGAGGAGCATAATATATGCTTGATCTATAATTCAACCCTTCAGGCGAATCATGTATCACTATTTAATAACTTAATGATTTTAGCGATGAATGAAACTTGATTCTTACTATGATCGACAAGCCTATCGCTATTTTATGTTTTAACGAGCCTAAAAATAGTGACATCCCAGTCCATTTTCATATTTAGAGAGTTTGAAAAAGATGATGAAAGAAAACTCCATAAGTATTTTTTCGTAGAGTTGTTTCTCATATCAAAAAAGTGTAAAATAATATCTCAGTGAATTTCTTTAGTAATGTTTGACTAAGGTATTCCTTTTTTGTAAATAATCCATCTCACTCCAGAAAAGGGTTAAACTTATACTGAGTAGATATCAATTCATTTACTTTTATGAGCTCGAAAAGACAAGTGCTCAAAAATATTTTCAGATTATTGAAGTCTGAAAAGAGCTAAAACAAAACTCCAAGGGTTCCTTTTTCGTTGTTATCGAAGCTCGAAAAAGAGATAAAAGTGTGCTTCAAATCCTTTTTCAATTTTAAAAAATCTTGAAAAATAGGGATAAAAGTATGCTTTGTGGTCAAATCATTCTTGAAATAAATCTACACGAGTAATTTGTTCATTAGTTGTAAATCCTATTCAGAACAATATCAAATGGATTAAAAATACCCGTTTCATGATAAAAATAGAATAAAACCATAGTGAGAGCAATAAATATGTTTTGCAAATAATCAAATGACTAATAAAAAGAGTTTTACTATTCATTTTTACCATTTGAAAGTTACCATTTGCATTTTGGATCTCTAAACCTATTTTTTCCCTTGAACTTCAGCAATTGATTGGGTGAAATTGGTAATAATGTTTTGAATTCCCCCTGCAAGAGTAGGTGCCCCCCAAGTTTCATTTCATTCACCTAAGTATATTACTGGTTACTAATAGCTGGATGGAATGCAGGTTCATTTATGAGATCAGATGGAAGACTCGTCATAATTAAGAGAGGATTTGTTTCATTTTTTAATTAGGTTGACACAGGAAAAGAAAAATTCTCATGGCATGTTTCATTTTTGAATGAGGTTGACATAGTTAAAGAACTATCCTCAAAATATATTTCATTTTTTAACAAGGTTGACACAGTAAAATGACTAACCTCAAAACTTGTTTCATTTTTTAACGAGGTTGACATAGTAAAAGAACCATCCTCATAGGCACTTGTTTCATTTTTTAACGAGGTTTACGCAAGAAAAAATACCTATCTTCATTATGCAGTTGTACTAGTGAGTGTGCGCTGGAAAAAACATAGTCTAATGGAGTCATCATTTAAGGAGTTTGATGAGCACCAAAAATGATAAGTTATAACATGTGTTGACTGGTCTTCTCCAGGGTTTCCATTGAGTTTAGTAATGTCAGAGGGTAATTTATGTGGTATCATCGTCCACCAAGGAGAATAACTAATGGGACCAGCTTGATATTTCATTGAAGATGTGAATAAAGGATCAAGTCGTTCAGTACTCATAAGGGAGGAACCAGATAGGATTCCAGATGATGACATGGGTGAAGTCAATGGACAAAACATCGAAGATGAAGTGTTAGGATGAATTCTAATCGCAAGTGTACAAAAAAATCTCACTTTAGCTTTGCATAACAAATAGCCCTAACATCAAAGATGGCTGCCAATTTGTTTAGATCTACAGTTAGTTGACCAAGATAAATGCTACAAAATCCAAATCTATGTAGTAAAAGACATTAAGCAGTAAATAAAATCAAGATTTTCTCCATGCATAAAATAGACAAGACAAGAATATTTTTAAAGTATTTTTGTATTTATGACACGTCGGAAGGGAACATAGAAATATGTTACTAGTCCCCCTCAATGGGATGGGTTCTTGTATGTCCTCAACACTTCAAATCTAAGATCTCTCTCTCTTTATGGTGTAGAAAACCCAAACAAAAGATCGAACTCAAAGGGAGCTCACAAGCAGAATGGTAGCAAAATTTGATAATGATGGAGGATCAAAGTCAGACCAAAAGAATAGATCCAAAGTGATCTTTAGGCAACAAAAGGTAGTGAGTGAATGGAAAAGCCCTTCTATTTATTAACAAAATATTGAGCTTGCCTAGATATTGGTGCATAATTAAAATATTATTAACCAATTCCAGATCCAACTTTTATGGAATATTTTATTATATTTGTTGGAGGGAAAAAGAATTTGAATTTGGTCAAATCCCTTTATTTGTAAATAATAAATAAATAAATGATTTATTTATTATTTTAAGGATGTGGTTGAGTAATAATTAAATAAATAATGATTTATTCAATTATTTATTCAAATTTAACAAGGAATATTATTTAAATAAGGTTTAAATAATTATTCCTAGAAAATAATAAGATAGATAATGATTTATCTAATAAATTTTCCTATTTTGGGTTAAATATGAGCAGAAATATTAATTAAACTATTGTTTAACTAATTATTCCTTGAGGAAAATCAAACAAATATGGATTTTTTTAATATTTCCTCATAGGGTTTCCTGTTTAGACCATAAAAAACTTAATAAATTAAGGATTACTAAGTTATTTTTCATAGTGAAAGAAATTTTACTTAGGGTAAAATTGGTCTTACATGGTGTAATTTGATCCATCTAATAGTAAAAGGTTATAAGACCAAAAAATGGTGTAACAGATTTCCCCCTAGCGTGCGAGCATTAGGAGCTAAGCATATGACCGAAGTACGTTGTAAGAATTCAATCACTAGACACCGAAGGGGAAGTCAAAGAGAGAAATATAAGGTAGACCAAAGCGCTAAAGGACAAGACCCTAAGGAGGCGAGACTTACAAGTGCGACAACTCTCTTTTATGAGTGAGTACCTGTGCTACAAGAGGTGTGGGAGGCATACCTACGCACGCCGAGACAAAGTACAAAGAATAATGCGTACAGTAAATAAGGGATTGAACTATATAGTACATGCTGTCATGATTAGGAGATAGATAAAAACGTGATAATGAATCCCACGTACATATTGTGCCTGACATAATAGCTAGGACTTATACAATAATATCTGAGCACATGAGATATAAGTACAACCAAATAGGCCCTATAAACAAGAGAGGGATCTAAAAATATGAATGATACATGCAAACTAAAGAGGTGCTCCAAATATATGGAGATGCATCGACTGATGTAATGAAGAGGTCATCTAGGTATGTGGGGGGCTACCTGAAGGGCCACCCCCTCATGAGGTCTGAAACATCTCACACACACTCAGGAATCACCGGTACAATCTGTTGCATCACTGAATGATCAAGTATACGGATCTCGATCATGCCATAAGGAGCTGGAGCTGACAACCAATCAAGTCAAAGGGCAATAAGAAGTCTCTTTGCTTGATCCAAGGCACTAAAAAAGAGTGGAAGATGGAACCAAGGTTCCCCGCCCTCTAGACCTATCTTTTGGAATGAATGAGCTGATGTCAATAGAAGTACATCCACCATAGGTGAGGCAACAAGGGATCATCAACTAAGGCATGAGAGATAATAGTAAAGTGATGGACAGACTGACACCAGGGATGATGATGGAATGGGGGGTGCTGAGTAGCGGGCTGGTTACTTCCCTTGTTAGAGCATGAAGGGCATGGATGATCTGGCAACAACTAACACAATATTAAAGGGGATAGGGGATAGTATGACTGGAGGCCACAATGTGCGACATGAGAGAGGAACCAAGCAATGGATGATGGAGGACTATAGTGGGATAAAAAGGGACTTAAGATAGACTCCATGGATTCTATGATGACTCAACTCAGATGCTTTAAACAAAGGTAACTCGATGATGCTACCACACAGAAAAGGTCCATTTGGGACCATAAAAACATGAGTAAGATATGGTTACTCATGAACAAAATCAACACGATCATGGATGAGTATGAAGGCAAAGTGGTGCGCTAAGTACAAGTGTTGCAAGTGAAGAAATTTGATTTTGAGGAGTGGTGAAGTGACCCTTGTTGGACAAAATGTGTCTGGGTGAAGTATCAAATCATAAAAGAGTAAAGGATACCCATTTGAGAGCTTAGTGAGATCTTTCCAATGGTACAGATGGTTTTTCAAACTAAGCTACGGTTTGGCCGCAGAGGGTGAAAGAAAAATGTGGGGTTTCTCTTTTAATAAGGCATTTTCCTTCCAAATTCACTCATTTGCAAGTGTAGTTATGGTGAATGTAGAGAGGAGATAAGGCCCTAAATCTTGTGGTGATCGTATCAGACAAACCGACCATTGGAATCAAGATCCGTCAGTTGTAGGTAAGAGGCCTAACCCTACTCTTTCATTTTAGTGGATTGAATGTTCAGTTTAGGTGCCCAGAGGTAATGAACATGCCAGGTCACACATTTTGGCCTCTGTTCTGCGACCTAGGTAGCAGGTACCATGCAGAAAACTATGACCTATCCCAGGAAATGACCTAAAAAGTGTGACCTATTAGAGAAAGGGGGTTTCAGTGCTCTTTTTGGCTAAGATCTATGATTTTTATGGTTGAGGGGCATACGTGCCCCCAATCATGTTATGGTCATTCCAAAATGTATTTAGAAAGAGGGAATCTAAAAACATTTTTATGATCTGGTGCACCATTTCTTTTCATTATGGTTATGTAGTTTGAGAAAGGGAATGGAGGATGACCAATCTCTGTGGATACTGCATATATGAAGAAAATTGACTTAAGTTTATGGGTTGGCATACATGGTGTCACTATCCCAAAGAGTGGATTTGGAGAAAATGAACTGGTGCTCTCCTAGAAAACCCACAAGTTGGTCAACAAAAATGTCTAGGGACTGGGTTGCTGATGTAAGATGAAGGAATGATGAGGGGTATCATCCCTAGAGTGATCCGAAGTGATATGGGACTCTAGGGTTTCTTCTAAATGGGGAATAATAATGGTACTAGAGTTGACATGGCCAGATACACTAGGAGAGTTGTGGATAATTGCTTCTCCTAGACTCTCAAATATGGGTTCCCCCTTACCCAAACACTTGGTGTCAATGTAATGACCACAAGGTGTATTTGGTTCAAATGCATGGGTTCGATGTAAGGGGGGATAGATAAAGTCAAGGGTGGGGACTACTTCCATAATTTCATCATCGTAATATAATATCGGTTGACTGGTGGAAGAAAAGTCACCTGATGCGATGAAGCTACCTGACTGATCTGAAATGGACTGTATTTGTTACGCTATGCAAAGTATCCAAACAGATATAATAATGTGTGCAAAAGGTTCCCCTTAAATTGTAGATTAAACAATTAGTTCAGGCTTTGTTTAATAGGTTTCTGTGAGAGGATTGATTAATTATTTTAACTATTTATCATTGTACATCATAAAAGAACAAAAAATAAACTTCATCAAAGCACATTACTCAGTTATTTGTTGAGCAGTTCACCCCTCCTGGGCTACATCTTCTGGTCCAAACCTCCCAAATGGCATGTACCTCTTGTATTAATTTTCTAAAAATGCAAGTACAAGTGAAAATAAGCCTTAATAGGAAAAACTCTCTATAAAATCAGCTTCAGAATATATGAAATAGCTAGAGAGGACTATTCATTTACATAAAACTGATAAAGGATGCCCAATACATTGCCTTCTCCATGATGGCCTTGATAACTCCTTGATCTTCCCCGAAACTAAAACTATTGAAGATGACCTCTGTTTGACCTGAACCCTGTGCCAAATTGCTCAGAATTTCGAAGGGACCCAAAATTGACTATTTTTGCACTCAATTTGGCTCAATAATGAGGAAGTTATGGCTTCTCCAAGAAAATTGCCCAATGTCCCCCAAAAACACCACTAAATGTGGAGTAACTCCAGTTAGCAGTGCTAATTTGGGGATAACTCCGAAATTTTCGAACCCACTCCAAAATGGCGGACGATTAGTAGGAAGCAATAAATGTTAGGTTAACCGCTTGAATGGTGATCACATGAATTTATATTTGAACCGTTGGCGGAAATTTTATCATAACTATTTTACAAACTGTGGCATTTAATTGAACTCCACGTGGTGGCCACATGGCATAAGAACCTGCCACTAACCGTAACCATCGAGTTTGGATCCTAGTCACAGGCACTAGAGCATATGGACGTGGATACACATGGGGCTAGCCCTTAAGGGCTAGGCCTTCCTCTTGCCAACCAAACTTTATACAAAATTTAAATGCATATTACTATACTTTGTTTTTAAGAACTAATAGACAGGTAGGCTGGTCAGGTCTATGCGCTTAAGGGCAAGAGGCCCAGTTTCGATTCTTGCCGAGTAACAAATTTTTACAATGTCGTTTCTCCTCCGGCCTGGGACCACGTGGCGGCCTCCAGGCATGCCACGTGGCACCATCTTATAGGCTTTCAATAAACATAAAAAATTTAACTTTTTCCTTATATTTTTTTTATATAAAAAGACATAGTCAACTTAAGTCAAAAGTCTTGTTTTGGAGTTTATTAGACGATTTCAAACCTCAATAACTTTTGCATACGACCTCGGTTTTGAGAACCGTTCACAACGCCAAAATCGCAGCGATGAGACCTTTTTGGTCGTTTGGAATGCAACGACTTCTAATCATTTTAATTTTTGAGCAAATTTCTTAACTTGGACATGATCTCCTGATCATTGACTCATCATCATGAGAAGTGAGGTTCACATGCGCATCATCAAAGAGGGTGACGGAAGAACAAGTAGATGAAGTATCCACCAATGTTGAGCCCAAGGTGGTTTCTGAAGGGAGGTTAGGAGAAACAGAAAGGGAAGGCCTAGGGGGGTCTTCCACCGAGGATCTCATAGACGAGGATAGGTAGTGGACAGTGACCAAAGAATCTGTCATTTCAACATGTGGAGGGGGAATTTAAATGGGAGTGAATGTGTCCTCTAGTTTTTCTAAAGCAAAACAAGCAAATAAGGGAGGGGTGGACTCATTATGCTTGGCCTCGAATTGGTGAACGACTTCGAAAGAGGAGCGGTACTCGGTGAGGCGGGGACAAAGGTAAGTATAGTGGCCATAGAAATCACACAAAGCACAGGGGTGATTTGTGCTCAAATTCTTGAGTTTCTTGGCTAAATCAGGAAAATTAACATGGACTTCTGAGATATCAAACTCAGGAAACGCTTCATTAACCATGGGCTTCATGCGAGTCAATTCAAGACAATGATGGGTGGCATGATAGACAACATCACACAAAGCACACGGGGGGGTGTGCTTTGGAGGCTAAGGAGGAGCAGGGTTTGTCGGGGTAGCCTTGTCTTTAGGTGCCTTCTTACAAGCTTTTCCCCCTTCACCCAAAGTTGTCGCAATGGGAGTAGGTTCCTGTTGAGGTGGTTGAGGCACTGTATCAAAGGGAGGGGTCATGGGGAATGGTTGGACTGGCATTAAAGCAAGATAAGGTTTGGGCTGACTAGGTGGGATAGTGGCTGGGGGATCAATATACCAGACTGGAATCCCCAGGGTTAAGTTAGGAAGGGATAAGGAGCCATAATAGGTACCGAAAACACACCAGGAGGGGGAGCTAAGAATGGTATCTGACTGGATGGGTAATGGCTAGGCAGGATAGCTCTGATATGGTTAAGACAAGGAGGAACCATGCCGGGAGGGTAGAGAGGCTCATGGATACTAGCTACAGATGAGGGGCCTTGAGGAGGGGGTCTTGAAGGCTAGGTCGAAGTGCTAGGAGCAGGTTGCGGAGGGCGGGGCTGCTGACTAGTCGAAGTGGGTCACTTGAGGGAAGCCCGAGATGATTACATCATGCTAACATTCGATGAGCTGAGATCAGAGATGGCAGGAGGAAGACTAGGGAAAGAACCAAGCAAAGAGGAGTCTTTGTAGACTCCGGGTGAGACACTGGTCAAAGGTTCTATTAGCCACCTATACAAATTTGTCATATCAAGTGGTGGCTAAGTTATTTTGACAGCCTTCAAGAAATAATTTTATTGCCAAAATTGTTGGTGCTTAAAGTCCTCTAAAGATATTCTATCCTTTGGTTAATCGTCACTGTTGTTTCCCTTTTAAATCTGAAAATCTACTATTTTCATAAGAAAAAAGACAGCTGCAAAAGCCATTTCTCCCTTCCTCCACTCAAAACTAACCTTCGTTTTTACCCCTTTGATTCCCCACCAAATTCCTCCTTTTTCCATGTATTTACATTTTCCCTTCATAAAATCCAGTTTACAAAGTTTAAAACTCCTTTTTTAAACTCTGCCGAAACCCCCAAATCCATCAAAAACCTTGAAAAAATTCATAAAAAATAAGTTCGTTTACTATGGACTTAATCCCCTTCGGGATAAGCCCTAACCACTTCCCCACTATATGCCTTGGTGCTAGAACCAAGCACTAAGCCCTTTCGGTGCTTATTGCATTGGAAAAATCAGAGCGCACAAGTCTTTTTGTTAAGTTGAGTCCTTCGATTGCGATTAGCCCTTTGTTTATAAACCCCCAATCATATTATTATTTCATATAACCCGTGGGCCCGCATTCGGCGCTTAGCATTGTTCAAAACTCATCTCCGATGCATTGTTTCCCTTTGTAAATTCAATAAACCCACTTTTCCTAAGTTTTGGTCTAAACCCGCCGAAACAATGTTTTTTAATGAAAAATGGGTAGATTGAAAGACCCACACCAAAAAAGCTCCGATGCGATTGAGCCCCGTTGTATAAACCCCCACCTTCCACTTTAATCCATATAACTTACACCCGGGACGAAAAGTTAAAGTCCCGAAGCGCTAATCGCATAGGAGAATTAAAATGGGTAGATTGAAATAGCAAGCCCGACCTTCCGATGTGATTGGCCCTTATACATATAAGCCCTGGGCCTATTGCATTCCATATAAAAAAATGGCCTCGCAGATGGGCACCAAACAATTTTGTATATATAACCCACCTAAGCCATAAACCTTTGCATTTCATAAATTTTTTGGTTTTGCTAAGTATTAAGGGTTTTTTCGCCGACCCATGTTTTAAAACATATCCACCGTTGATCTTAAGCCAATCAAATGGCCCGTGTAGGATCGCATCGCAAGTTTTTGTCAAGAGCATTTGTTCCCCCTTCTGATTGGCATTCCCTGATGGATTCTCCACCGTTGGATCTATCCACCATATCTTCGATCCAACAGCCCATATTTGCTCTGATCATAAACCCTTCCTCCACCTTTTGAACCCTTCTGATTCACTCCCCACCGTCGATCTAATCCTCAGATCGATGGCATGCGCTCAAACGCATCGGCACCATTCAAAAGTTATTCCCCTCCAATCGTGTGCCTCCGATTGCATTTGGGTCGTCCATGTGTCCAGATCGGATGGTCCAGGTTGCATCTCCCAACTTTGGTTAAAATCATTTATACCCCACTGTGTAATGTATTTGGCCAATCCTTGGTTGTTGATCTCGGTAGATCAATAGTCCATATTAACCCTTGCTCTGCTTCGTTATTATTTCATTGAAAACCCAGTTTTCATCCTAGCCATTGATCTATTCTATCTGACAGTGTTAGTTTGAATCTTTTTTCGAAGTGTACGAAGAAAAACCACTTTAGCTACGCATAACTTATAGCCCTAACATCAAATGTGGCTGCCAATATCTTTAGATCTGCAGTTAGTTGATCAAGACAAGTGCTGCAAAAAACCAGATCTATGCATAAAGAGACATTAAGCAGTAAAAATAAGGTTTTTCTCCATACATCCAATAGACAAGACAAGAACAATATCTTTTGAAAGAATTTTTTGTATTAAGGGCACCTGGGAGGAAAAAAAGAAGGTGTTTCCAATTCTCCTCAATGGGATGGGTTCTTGGAAGTCCTCAACACTTCAGATCTAGCATTTCTCTCTTCTCTCTCCTGTTGGTGTAGAAAACCCAGACAAACCCAGACAAAGATAGAACTCAAAGGGAGCTCACACAGCAAATAATGGAAAATATGACAATGATAATGGCTCAAATTCAGACCAAGAGTATAGATCTAGAGTGATCTAATAGGCAACAAAAGGTGAAGAATGATAGGAAAAACCCTCCTATTTATAACAAAATATTGGGTCATTCTAGATCTTGGTGCATGATTAAAATAACATTAACCAAATCTAGATCCACCTTTTATGGAATATTTTATTATATTTGTTAGAGGGAAAAAGTATTTGACTTGGGTCAAATCCCTTTATTTGTTAATAATAAATAAATAAATGATTTATTTATCTTTTTAAGGAAGTGGTTGAAGGAGAATCAAATAAATAATGATTTATTTAATTATTTGTGGGTGATTTGGTCATATTTAACAAGGAATATTATCTAAATAAGATTTAAATAATTATTCCTAGAAAATAATAAGATAAATAAAGGTTTATCTAATTAATTTCTTTGTTTTTGGGTTAAACATGACCGGGAATAATAATTAAATTATGGTTTAATTAATTATTCCATGAGGAAAATCAAACAAATATAGGTTTGTTTAATATTTCCTTTTGGGGTTTCCTGTTTTAACATAGTGAAAGCAATTTTACTTAGGGTAAAATTGGTCTTACATGGTGTACTTGGGTCCATCTAATGGTAATAGGTTAGATGACCAAAAAATGGTGTAACAGATTGCCCCCCAGCGTGCGAGTGTCAGGAGAAAATCGTATGACCGAAGTACGTTGTAAGAACTCAATCACCAGACAACAAAAGGGAAGTCAGAGAGAGAAAGGTGAGGTAGATAGTGTGCTGAAGGACTAGACCCTGAGGAGACGAGACTCGCAGGTGTAACAAGTCTCTTTTTATGAGAGGGTACCTGTGCTGAAGGCGGCGGGGGAGGCATACCTATGCCCGCCGAGACAAAGTACAAAAGAATAGTGTGTCCAGTAAACAAGGGACCGAACCATAAAGTACAACCAGCATAAACATGAGCCAGATAGAAATACAATGAGGGATCCCACATACATGTTGTGCCTGGGATAACAGCCAGGACTTATACAATAATATCTGAGTACATGAGATATAAATACAACCCAAATTCCCCCTATAAGTGGGGAAGGGCTCACAAAATCTGATTGAGACATGCAAATCAAAGAGGCGCTGCAAACGGCTAAGGCTGACATCATCAAATATATGGAGCTGCATCGAAGGCTGCAATGAAGAGTTCATCCGGGTATGTGAGGGGCTACCTGCAGGGCCACCCCCTCATGAGGGCGGAGACATCTCACACACACCTGGGAATCACCAATATCTATTGTTGCATCACTGAACCATCAGGCATACGGATCTTGATCATGCTGAAAGGAGCTGGAGTGGAGAAACAATCAAGTCAAAGGGTAATGAGAGATCCCTTTTCCTGATCTGAGGCACCGAACAAGAGTGGACGCTAGAACCAAGGTACACCACCCTCTAGACCTATCTTCTGGAATGAAGGAGCTGATGTCGACAGAAGGAGGTCCACCATAGGTGAGGCAATGAGAGATCCTCAACTAAGGCACGAGAGAAAATAGTAGAGCGACGGACAGACTAATACCAATGATGATGATGGAATGGAGGGGACTGAGTAGTGAATGGATGACTTCCCTTGCTAGAGCATAAAGGGCATGAATGACATGGTAGCGACTGACACAATATCATAAGGGATAGGGGACAGTGGGACTGACAGCCATAATGTGCGACACAAGAGAGAGACAAAGCAATGAAGGATGGACGACTATAGCGGGGTACAAAGGGACTCGGGATAGGCTCCATGAATGCGATGATGACTCAACTTGGATGCTCTAAACAAGGGTGACTCGATGGTGCTGCCACACAGAAAAGGTCCCATGGGGGACCATGAAAACATGAGTACAAGATGGTATCTCATGACGAAAATCGACACGAGCAAAGACAAGTATGGAGGCAAAGTGGTGCCCCAAGTACAAGTGTTGTAAGTGAGGAAATCCGATTTTGGGGGGGGGTTATGGTTGAGGGGCATAGGTGCCCCCAAGCATGTTGTGGTCATGCCAAAATGCATTTAGAAAAATGGGAATCTAAACACATGTTAATGATGTGGTGTGCCATTTGTTTTCGTTATGGTTATGCAGTTTGAGAAAGGAAATGGAGGATTACCAATCTCTTTTAGGACTGCATATATGAAGCAAATGGACTTTAAGTTTCCGGTTTGGCATACCTGGTGTCACTATCCCAAAGAGAGGATTTGGAGATAATGAACTGATTCTCTCCTAGAAAACCTATAGGTTGGTCAACAACAATGTCGAAGAGACTGGGTTGCTGATGTAAGATGAGGGAACGATAAGGGGTATTGTCCCTAGAGTGATCTGAAGTGATATGGGACTCTAGAGGTTCTTCTAAATGTGGAAGAATAATGGTACTAGAGTTGACACGACCAGATACACTAGGAGAGTTGTGGAGAATTTCTTCTCTTGGTCTCTCAAATATGGGTGCCCCCTTACCCAAACATTGGGTATCAATGTAATGGCCACAAGGTGTATGTGGTTCAAACGCATGGGTTCGATGTAAGGGGGAATAGATAAAGTCAGGGGAGGTGATTCCTTCCATAATGTCATCATCATGATAGAAGATGGGGTGACTGGTGGAAGAAAGACCACCTAACGCGGCGAAGCTACCTGACTCATTATCACGAGAAGAGGGATTCACATGCGCATCGTCACAAGAGGTGACAGAAGAGTAAGCAGATAAAGGATCTACCAATGCTGAGCCCAGGGTGATCACTGAAGAAAGGTCAAGCGAAACAACAGGGGAGGATTCAGAGGGAATGTTCCTCAAGGGTCTCATGGATGATGATAGGTAGAATATGATGCATGAAGGCTCCGTCATCTCAACATCAGGAGGCGGAATGTCAATGGGAGCAGTCATGTATGGTAGTTCTGCCAAAGAAAAATGCGCAAATAGGGGAGAGGTGGACTCATTGCGCTTGGCCTCGAATTGGCGGACTGCAGCTAGAGAGGTGCGGAAGTCCTCGAGGTGGGGACAAAGGTGGGTGTAATGGCCATGGAGGTCACACAAAGTGTAGGAGTGGTTGGTGTGAATAGTCTTGGGGTTCTTGGTCGTGGTCGCGGAAGGAATAGAGGCTTCCGGGACCGTGGACTCAGGGAACGTGACATCAACCATGGGCTTGAGATGAAGCAATTCAGGACAGGTATGGGTGGCGTGACCGACAACATCACACAAAGCACACTAGATGGTATGCTTTGGAGGCCGAGGAGGGGCAGGGTTTGTCGGGGTAGCCTTGTCCTTTGATGCCCCCTTGCGAGCATTGCCCTTCTTACCCGAAGCGGTCGCAACAGGAGGTGGTTCCTGTTGAGGTGACTGAGGCACTGTTGCAACGGGAGAAGTCATGGGGATTGGTTGAACCGGGGTCAAAGAAAGATATGGTTTGGGGTGACCAGGTGGGGTAGTGGCTGGAGGGTCAAGGTATCAGACGGGTATGCCCCGGGTCAGGTTGGGGAGAGAGAGGGTGGCGATGACGGGGACCGAATAGACTCCGGGAGGGGGAGCCAGGAACGATATCTGACCAGCAGGGTAATGACTAGGAAGGACAGCTCCGAGATGGTTGAAGCCTAGGGGAACCGACCCAGGAGGATAGAGGGGTTCAGGGATACCAGCTGTAGGAGAAGGTCCAGAAGGAGGAGGTCTGGCTGGCTGAGATGAAGGGCTAGGAGCGGGTTGCGGTGGGCGAGGTTGAGTCTGAGGTTGCTGACTAGTCGATGCAGGCCTCTTAAGGGCAGCCTGAGACTATTGCATCATGCAAACATTCGATAAGCTGGGATCAGAGATAGGAGGAGGAGGAAGACCAGGAAAGGTTCCAAGCAAAGAAGAGTCTCTGTAGATGCCAGGAGAGACACTGTTCAGGGAATCGACGGTTTTTTTATTGGCTACAGAAGATATGGTCGTCTCAGGGGAGGTCTGAGACTTTGGCTCATGATACGTCAACTGGTCGATAGTGACTATATTTCCATTGTGAGGAAAAGACATCTTGCGAAAAAACTCAAATGGGACAGCAGACATGGCATAGGTGTAGCTTCGCCCCAAGAGAATGTTGTAATCTAGAGGGGCGTCGATGACTTCGATGTCAACACAAACAGTCTTACCCGCAAGGGTGATAGGACAATTACGGAAAAGGCCAATGGGCTGGGAGGAGTGGCCATCCCACACTCGAAGGGTGATTGTGGAAGGGGCCAACTCAGGAGATCCGAGTTTCTTCCAAACCGAAATGGACATCACACAGGTGGATGCCCCCTCATCATTGATGCACCGAGAAACATTAGCGTTCCGGATTTTGACTGGGATTTGGAAGGCTACGGAAGCAGGAAGAGGAGGATGTTTTGATTGATGGGTGTCGAAAAAAATCAATTGGTCATCAGCAGGATCTACAACACCCATGACAGATAGTAGAGCCTTCTTTTGAGAAGGGCACGACTGGAGGAGTTCCAGTGTTGAAATGATAGCAGGATATTGTTCCAAATCATCTACGATGCTATATGAATGAGCAGCTTGACCAGAAGCAGTGTTTAGGCATAATTTTCCCTTAGGAATCTGGGTATGAACCTCGACTTTGGGTAGAGGGATATGCAAGGGACCATTGGATGTCGAAAGAGGCTCTGTAGACCCTGAAGAAGGTGACTCGGGGACAGATGGAGCGAGAGGCTTGGGGTACTGATGGGACCGAGTTTGAAGGTTAAGGTCGATGGTTAGAGGTGGATCAGAGTTCATCACAAGGATCTGGTAATTGGAGGGACCAGAAGGGGAAGGTTGAGTGGCCACTTGTCTTTCAGGTGGTTGGGTAGCCATGAATCCCTGCTGTGCATCCACCTGCTCTTGAGGGGGCAGTGACTGTTGTTGCAGGGGTTAAGAAGGCCAGGGAGGCGGAGGTGTTGATGCTGGAGGAGCTGGAGCACTAAACTGCGGATACAAATAATAAGGGGGTTGGGTAATAGTATGGTGACCAGGAGGTTGGGCCAAAAGAGGAGGCATGTTGTATCCTGGATACGTGCTACCAGGAGGGGAACAAGTGCGGGAGGTGCTACCCCCTCCCCCAGGAAAACCATAACCCATGGGAGGTTGGGCTTATGGATGAGAGAGAGCTCCAACGATACCATCGGCGGCATGAGGTGCCCCCGGTGCGTTGACACCAACGGGTCTGGGGAGATTAGGTAGAACGGTATAAACATAACCTGTCTGAGCATAGATTAAGTCATATTTTAACGCCAGTTGGAGAGCGGCTTCTTCGGTTTGGGGAAAATGTGATGCGACATCTTTCCCGATAGGAGGCAAGAGAGATCTAAGGAACCAGTTCATGTAGACACGGTCTTCGAAGGTAGGGGATTGACATAGGCTCTTTCTTCTCCGCCATTCCTGGACATGATCGGATAGGTGGGTCGCAGATGATTGGCAGAAAGAAGTCAAAAGTTTGATACCAGTGTAGTAACGAAGGGGAAGCTGGAAGTAAGATAAAAAAGCCCAGGAAAGAGTCGCAAAGGTGGTATGAGAGGAAGAGGCCTGATCAACATACCACTTAGAAGCCACGCTTGTAAGCGTTCATTGGAACAACCGAAGATGGACAAAGTCATCGGTAATGGAGGTAGATGAACACCACATGTGGAAAGATCGAACATGATTTGAAGGATCTTCTCCCGCAAGGCCTTCAAACTTTGGGATGTCAGAAGGGAGCTTTGTCAGCATAGCAGACCAACTAGCGTCATGGTGTATAGGGTCATTTGTCAACTGGTCCAAATCGGGGAGGCTGAGGCCTGCCATGAAGGGGAGCAAGGGCACAGCCGAGGTAGTTCCTATGGCGGTTCCGCTAGTAGCAGTCCCGGCATTAGGGCCGGGAGTACTACTAGCATTAGGCCCTGGACCAGACATAGTGAAGGTGACGGGGGGAGAACCGGAAGTAAAAGGAGAACCCAATGAACCAGAAGAGGAGTTGGAGTGTGGACTCGGAGGAGGACTAACTCGACAACGGCGGGAAGGAGTAGGTCGACCGACTGGAAACTGAGGGTGAAGGCCAAGAAGTCTCTGGGATGTGCGCCTTGGGGGTGCAATGGTGACAACACAAACACAACACAAGGGGAAGAAGAACGACCAACAAAGGTAGGGAGGTGAAAAATCAAGTGATTACAATGTCGAAACAAGGGAAGAAAGGTGCAGTGTCAATTGATTTTACAATGTTTTAAAGTCTTTGCCTGGCGGTGTGAACCAGGCTCTTCTTCACTTAGGGTGAGTGTGTGGCGTGCGTTAATTTTAATTTTTAAACCCTGATGTTTTGAGAGAAAAAGAAAAAGTGTGTTGTGTAACTGAAAATAAATCTGCAGAGAACAAGATATAATGCTGAAATAACAGAAAATTAGCATCTAACAATGCATCGATCTAACCCAAAAAGGAGGGTCTCTCAAAACTAGTCGAGAAGAGGGAAAAAATCTAGTCAAAACACACTAAAAAGAGGCCAAAAGATCTAAGGTCGGGAGGGACAGGGATCTAAAGGAGAAATCTGTTGAAAAGAGGTGCAGAACACAGCCAAGAGGAAGAGGCAAGGTGACTGACAAAAAGGAGGAAATCAGCAAAAGGCAGAAGGGACAAGGAGGAGGCCCTAAAGGTAGATCCAAACAAAACTTCAGGAGGTGATTTGAAAGGGATAAGAGTTGATTAAAAGGGATCTGAAAATGAGGTATCAGATCTGAAAAAGAAATGGCTGAAAACTCTGAAAATTTAGACACTTACAGCAGCTAAAACTCTTCCACAAAAAGTGGAGGGTACTGAAGCCCTAGGGGGCTAGATTCTCACTTAGTTGAGTAAAATAGAGCAAGAATAGGTCTAAACGGGTGGAAACGGAGGTCAGACAACCCTGACAGAGGTTCAGACAAAACCCAGAAAAATTTCAGAAAAATTCCGGAAAAAAGTCCAGGTCGCAGTTTTTGACCTGTTTTTCGCTCAGGTCGCAGTTTTTGGGTTGTTTTCCGCTACCCAGGACGCAGTTTTTGGGCCAAAAAGTGCGACCTGCACTTTCGGCAATCTCAGCGGCAGATTTCAGAAAAAAATGTCGTCTCAGCTGCGGCTGATGTCTGTCACCTGCGGAATAGGGCCAGAAACACACGGAAGTTAAAAATTTTAATGTTTTAGGGTTTTATGAGTGAAAAACAACATAAAAATAGGAAAAAAAAAATATGAAGAGAAACCCTAGGGTTTGAAGCAGCTGGATATGCAGGAATATGAAAAACGACAATGGTCGTAATTAAAAACCCGTGTGGAGTCGCCAGTTGTTAGTATGAATCTTTTGTCGAAGTGTATGAAAAAAGACCACTTTAGCTACACATAACTTATAGCCCTAACATCAATGTGGCTGCCAATATCTTCAGATCTGCAGTTAGTTGATCAAGACAAGTGCTGCAAAAAACCAGATCTATGCATAAAGAGACATTAAGCAGTAAAAATAAGGTTTTTCTCCATACATACAATAGACAAGACAAGAACAATATTTTTTGAAAGAATTTTTTGTATTAAGGGCACCTGGGAGGAAAACAAGAAGGTGTTTCCAATTCTCCTCAATGGGATGGGTTCTTGGAAGTCCTCAGCACTTCAGATCTAGCATTTCTCTCTCCACAGCTATGGTGTAGAAAACCGGACAAAAATGAGAACTCAAAGGAGCTGACACAACAAATAATGGAAAATATGACAATGATAATGGCTCAAAGAAGTCAGACCAAGAGTTTAGATCCAGAGTGATCTAATAGGCAACAAAAGGTGAAGAATGGTAGGGAAAACCCTCCTATTTATAACAAAATATTGGGTCATTCTAGATCTTGGTGCATGATTAACCAAATCTAGATCCACCTTTTATGGAGTATTTTATTATATTTGTTGGAGGGAAAAGGTATTTGACTTGGGCCAAATCCCTTTATTTGTAAATAATAAATAAATAAATGATTTATTTATCATTTTAAGGAAGTGGTTGAAAGATAATCAAATAAATAATGATTTATTTAATTATTTAAGGGTGATTTAGTCATATTTAACAAGGAATATTATTTAAATAAGATTTAAATAATTATTCCTAGAAAATAATAAGATAAATAAAGATTTATCTAATTAATTTCTTTGTTTTGGGTTAAACATGGCCAGGAAAATCAAATAAATATAGGTTTTTTTAATATTTCCTTTTGGGGTTTCCTGTTTAGACCATAAACAACCTAATAAATGTGTTTTATTAATTTATCTTACATAGTGAAAGCAATTTTACTTAGGGTAAAATTGGTCTTACATGGTGTGCTTGGGTCCATCTAATGGTAGTAGGTTAGATGACCAAAAAATGGTGTAACAGACAGCTTGTATCAACCCTGACAGGCCCTACCCATGTGGGTCCTGCCTCCCTCCAGATCTGATCTCCGTTGTCCAAATATTTGATCATACGGTCCATGATAAAACTTCCCTTCCCACTTCTACCTGCGCATCTTTCCAAATTCACTCTCGCTCTCTGCCGTCAGATTTGAGACCCCAGATCTAATGGTTCAAGCGCATTTTCATGTAACTTTCAGCACGGAGGTTAATTTCCAAAAGCTACACGATATACGCTATTTTCAAAAGACATGTGTCACTTCCTAACGCATATCGCATTCGGAAAGGCAATACCGCCTACCCACCTTTTTCTCACGCGGAAACAACTATTTTTCCACTTGAAACCACTTTCCCTCTTTTCCATTGTGTGTTATCACGCGTTATTCCCACCATTGATCTTTGCAGATCAACGACCTAGATCTAATCAGGCCTTACACTATTTCCCTCCACCTCTTCCAAAGTGTTTTTAATGCGTAAATCTCCAATGTTGATCTCGTGGCCTGGTCTCATCCGACGGCCCACGATCATCCCGAAAGCCCATTTTCAATTTTTATGCATTTTACCTCCGCCAAAGGAAATTTCGCCTATTTCCTTTTATTTTTCTTCTGAATTTCCATGGTGACCTTTTGCATTATGTTTTCTCCTAACTAATCCTGACCGTCGATCTCTGCAGATCGATGGATCTAACTTATTTCTTCCCACTGCTCTCTTTTTGACCTCCGCTAATAGATCTCCGCAATTGGATGTTGCCATCCAAAGGCCACGCTTCTCCCCATGGCCTCCTAAGAAGTTTTACCCATCAATGCATGATTTCTTAATTGTTTTTTGTATTTTGCAGGTTTTAAATGGTTTTTACATTATATCAAAGGAAAACCAAAGGCTGGGGGTGACGATCCCTTATGCCTTTGTGCATACAGAAAGATCATTCCACAGGGTTCGAATCCATGTCTCATCGATGCTTCATGGGCATTAATGCCATATGGACCTTGTACACACCTGCACATCAACAAGACATAGTAAGATTAAATCAAATCGAAGAGTATCAGTTTCGAAGACCTAGACACAGTAGAAATGAAGGATTAAACATTAATTATACAGTTTAATGGATTATGGCTAAAAATCGATTATCAAAGGCCTTATCCATTGAATTAAACACAATTAAAGGAAAATCAAGGATGATTATCAAGCAAAGGATGCCTCCACTGCCACGTCAGAGGAAAATTTATTCCTCTCAGCTACCAGATTTCCACCTGTGACTTCACAACATTTAAACAAAGGCCGAGTAGTGACCAAAAAAGAGCATATCTACCCCTTATGGTTGAATAGTTATTTAGAATCAAAGAAGTTAATATAAACTATCAGTAGAGTTATTGCAAAAGACGACACAAAGCCTTAAAGTCAACATAAACTTCCAGCGAGATTAAATTACTTAATGCAAACCAATTAATACAGGAAAATATATGTAAACTTCTCCCTTGAGCCCCTCAAAGGCCGAGAAGCATTAACTATATTAATTGAACTCAATAGATCTTTTCTCTTTCGACCTCCTCACCCTTATATAAAATCTTATCGAGGAGTTCATTGTAGTTGTTGATTGGCTGGTTGATCACTAGTTCTAATACAAAAACTCTCTGAAATAATACATAGTCTGTTGAAGTTGAAAAAGAAATTGAAGTCTTGAAAGCCCTGAGGATGTTGTTGCATACTTGTTCTTGAGAAGGCTCTATCATTGGATCCATGAGCTTGGCTGTTGGTGAAGTATTCTAAATTGTTTAATGTTTTCCCCTATTTTCATTTTGTTCCATAAATTCTTACTACAGTAGGATGAAATTTTTAGGCAAAGAAATGACTCTTGGAAGCACCTTAGACCTGTTTATCCTTCACTTTTTATGTTTTCTTCTACTCAAGTATTTTAGAGTCTTAAATCTCTCTCTTTAGTCTTCATGCTTGTTTATTTCTCTAATAGTTCGAATAGTTGGTTTCAGCATGATTTATGGTTCTCCCTGCTTGTCTGTTGCCACTTAAAGGTTGTTATTGAAGTCTCCCTTTGAAGTATCTTTGTTTACAGTGAGCCAAGGAGGTCTATTCTGATCATGCCCTTTGTCATTGCTTGAACAGTTGGCTTAAAGGTCTTTATAGTTGTGATCATAGATGTATTTAGGTGTTCCCTCTTCTATGACTGCAATTATTAGCGAATCTTTTATGTTTTCTAAGTCATTTGAAATAAAATCTTTGAGGAAATAGGGCGTTCCCCGAATCTTAGATTTCATTTTAAAAGTTGTTTTGAAGTCATTATTTTCTTAAAGTGTGATTTGTAGAATTCATGGCTAGCCCTGTCTATCAAATAGCTCTTTATTGTTCAAGTTGTGCTTTCAAATTCCCTTTGTTGAGAATTGAACTTCTCTTTCCAAATCATTGATGTCCATCTCATTCCTAAACCTAAGGATCCTGCGGCCAAGTTAGATTTTCCCTCTGATATCCCATATCCATTGATAAGTTTGTCATGACCTCTTTTTGACTCCATTTCCCAATGAATCTTACATTTCTTCTTTCTATCTATATTTACTAGACCTTTTAGGTTCTGCTGTATCAGTTCCAACCAACCAAACAAACAAACATCTGAACTTAATAACTAGTCTAAAACCAATACTCAAAGCACACAAGATAAACCTTTGCAAAAAACAAATAATTTGAGAGATCCCTCTCTGAGAGCAAGAGGACTAGATCCTGTAACTCTAAAGATTGGTTCTAATGTTGCCTTGTCTTTTGATTTTCCAAACTATAAAAACATAGGACACCAACATAATGGCGATCACGGTGGGACCTACTAAGAATACAGTGGCTTGAAAACACTTCTTAAAACTCTTTAGGCCCTTAACTTTATAAAGAACACCTTGTGGACTTATCCCACCGCTCACAGCCAACATAATGGCGATCATGGTGGGACACTGAGTAAAATCCTTAAAACAAAACACTCCCTATCCAGTATAACATAAGTAGCCTTCTTCAAGCACCACCTAACAAGAATGGTAATCATGATAGGACTTAATTGAATCAATGACAAACTAAGTAACCCTTCGGATTCATGTAAGATCTTATCAAACCTTTAAGGAACCAGCTACCAAGCCATAAGAGTGAACTCTGTATGCTTAAACACCTTAGCTAAGTGTTAAATCAGATTTAGAACACTCTCATAACCTATAAGAACGAAATAACTCAGAAAAACCCAAAAACATTTCAGTTTGGCTTCATAATAAACATGGTGGTGGAACCATTCATAGAAGCTAAATAGTTTCCGCCTGGCGACTCCACTAGCCCTAGTAGGCCTATTAATCATCTAGGTCCCTATATCTCTTTAGGATTGTGTTAACCAGCCTTGAAGAATTTTAGAAGCCTAGTCCCATATAGATAAGACATCGTGAGAGGCAAAACTCCCAAAAACAGTCCTTAAAACTTTGACCTTTCTCATTTTTGAAAAAAACAGTCTGGATTCACATAGGATCAACACTAGATCCCATCCATACCCAAATCCTCCTTTAATCATTGACAATCCAGAGAGAATTGTGTGGTAGACTTCTAACTCTGGAAAATTAGCTGCTAATATGACCCTCTTAAGAACAAAATCTGTCCTTGAAAACCTTATTGTCTTAGAGGATTTACACTTTGATTTACATCATACAACGAACATCTTTAGAACTAGATCTCAAGGTGATTTAAACCAAACTGATCTTGACATTGCAGATTCGCAACAAAGCTTCAATAGAGAAGCCTCACCTTCCACTCCTCCTAATTCCCAGCTTCTTCATCACTTTAGCCTTTTTCCATAACAAGTCTGTTCAAAATCAGTTTGCTGGCCCAAGTGTTTCTTCCACTCCAATCCATACTACCATTAAGCAAAATGCTCCTGTTCAGCCCATTTTTACACCTGTAAATCCACCTCTTGTAAATCCACCCTTATTTCCAGCCATGGCAACGTGGTATGCCCCATTAGTGTTATCACAACCTCTACTTCCCTTACCAAATGATTACCAATCCAAAATTCCTCACTTCACTAGAAAAGAGTCTACAATAGCTCAACATCATGTAGAAAGGATGGAGGATGCATTTGATTACATGGAGATAGAAGAAGAAACTGTGAAGATGAGGATCTTCACCCAAAGTTTAGGAGGAGATGTAAAGAAGTGGTTTAAAAACCTACCTCCTAACAGCATAAATGATCTCCCTGCCTTGAATCAAACATTCATCAACAAATGGAAACTCAAAAAGAACCCTCTCCAAATACTAGCATAATATAGTAGCCTTAAGAGAAATCAAGGGGAGAGTGTTCATGACTAATCCACTAGGTTCAACAGTGTTTACAATGCTCTTCCACCTCACATGAAACCTCCCTAAGGCATAGCCTTAGTAACATATCCAGAAGGCTTTGATGCTGAAATGGCTTATCAATTAAGGGAGAGGGATTCCTTAACCTTAGAAGACATGCAGAAAGGAGCTGTGGGCGTAGAAGAAAACATAATTGAGAAAAGAAATAGGTTTAGATTAGAGAAGAGGGTAACTTATAAAGATGACATTACACCCTCGACCTCAACCTCTGACACAAAAATTGACAACATAGTGAAGATGATGGAGAGGATGCTTGAAAAGATCAACTTAAATGATAGAGTGCCACCAAGAGAACCTCAAAATAACCAAAACAGAAATAGAAATCAGAATTATAGAAGAGAAAACAATCAAGATAAGCAAAAATAAAGTGACCAACAAGTTAGACCTCCCTTCCAAAATAACTATGTGGATCAATATGAGAAAGATAGGGAGATGGAAAGGTTGGGAGAAGCTCACGTAAAATTGATTGGGTCAAACAGTGGGGATGATGTTTTCCTCACCGAGGAAGAACAAGGTTTCTTCTCTGATTAAATTACAAACACCTATGAATATTTTTATGATTATAGATTGGGGTTTGAAAATTCAATCATGGAGGTACACAAACAATATGATCTTAGGAGCAAAGAGAACGTAGACAATTCAAAAGACAAGAACACTAGCACTGCTGGAAAGAAAAACACAAAAATTCAGCCCAAGAAGACAACAGATAAACCCATCATTTTGGCTAAAAATCCAGATTTAAACAAAGAGAAAAATAGCTAGCCAAATGTTCAACAGAGTACTCCTAGCACCTCAGCTAGTGGTCCTAACAAAACTATCCCAATTAATATTCCAAACAAAGTTCAGCAAATTAAAACTGCTGAAAAGAATTCAATTGAAAAGATAGATGTAAATATGAAAAAATCAATTGTTCCTTTCAGCCTTGAGGGAGAGATTGCCAAGATAAAAATTACCATCCCTCTAACTGAACTAGTAAACCAAGAAGTGTAAAAAAACCAAATTTTAAAAGCTTTGAACCTAGGAAGTGATATTGACACCTTAAAATTGACAGATGACAAGCCTGAGTTGTTGTTTGGTCCAGAAGTTGAAGGAAAATACCAAGAGGGGGATGTTCCTCCCTTTTATGTTAGTTTGAACATACATGATAAAATCTTACACAATGCCATGCTAGATTTTGGAGCTTCACACAATCTAATGCCCAAGGTAGTAATGGAAAGCTTAGGCTTAGAAATTACTAAACCATACTAGGATTTGTATTCCTTTGACTCAAGCAGATTCAAATGTTTGGGTTTAATCAAAGATTTATGTGTTAACTTAGCTCAAATCCCTACTAAGAGTCCAGTAATGGACATAGTTGTAGCTGACATTCCCCCAAAGTATGGCATGCTCTTATCAAGATCATGGGGAGACAAACTTCAGGGAAGCCTTCAAATGGACATGTCTTATGCCACCATCCTTGTTTTTAACCAAAACAGAAGACTATACAGGGAATATCACATGAAGTAAATGGTGAGAAACATAGATAAACCAAAAAACTCTCCAATATATTATATTCAATCAAGTTTAGATTCCTTTATCTTATGCAACGAAGATGAAATTACTCAACAAGAAAAGGAAAACATAGACCCTGCCAGTTTACCAGAACAATTAGAACTTACCTCAAATCAGATACAAAACATTGGCAATCAACAGCAACAAGAAAATGAAAATGAATCAAATATACTTTGGACAAAAAAATTTGATGGATCCTGTAATAAAAAAAGTGGAGGGGTAGGTGTTTGGATTCAAAATACGAATCAGAGTTTCTCATATAAATTAGATTTCCCATGCACTAACAGTATTGCTGAGTATGAAGCACTTATCCTAGGCTTACAATTTCTTAAACAATTAGAAGCCCAAAATATATCAATCTTAGGAGATTCTAAACTTATCATAAGACAATTCAAAGGAGAATACTCAGCTAGAAATCCAAGGCTTAGGGAATATCGGAACGCTGCCCTTGATTTATTGAAAACCTTTGAAAAGTATGAACATAAATCATCTAGCATATGAACTCACTTCAATGTCAGCAACTACCAAATACCTAAGATAAATGAACAACTTAGCGTAAAGGTAAAACACAGGCCTGCTGTGCCTGATAACGAAGATCACTAGCAAGTGTTTGATTCTGACAAACACATAGATGATTTCTTAAAATCAAAAAACGATTTCGACATACCAATATCAGAAACCAGCCATAAATAAAATTGTTTGTATATTGAACAAATCCCAGAAGTCGAAATGACATATTTTGCTGATA
The DNA here is from genome assembly GCA_034641835.2 of Pinus albicaulis. NCBI lineage: Eukaryota > Viridiplantae > Streptophyta > Pinopsida > Pinales > Pinaceae > Pinus > Pinus albicaulis. The sequence continues at coordinate 1,660,720,345 of CM076581.1, forward strand.
TAAATCATTATGAGAATCATTTTGAAGCAGAGATAATTGACAACGCAAACCAAGAAGACTTGGAAGTTTTACAATGCAAGAACGATACAATTCCAAGAGGTCTCACATCTTTAGAACACCTTTTCTATTTTAACGATGTAGCCAAAGAACCAAGAATGGAGCCTGTGGAAACAAATGTAGAAGAACATAACATAGGCAGCGTAGTAGAACCCAAGATGATCAAAATATCTAGAACTCTCCCAGCCCACATAAAATTGCAATAGATAGAGTTGTTCAAAGAGTTTAAAGATGTTTTTGCTTGGGGGTACCAAGAACTAAAATCGTATGATACCAGCATCATTCAACACAAAATCCCTCTCAAAGAAAATCAAAACCCTTTCAAACAAAAGCTAAGAAGAATAAACCCTCTCTTACTACCTTTAGTTAAGGTAGAAAATGAAAATATGTATGATTATGGGATCATAGTACCCATTAGATATTTAGAATGGGCATCAAACTTAGTTTCTTTTAGAAAGAAAACAGGGGAAATCAGGCTCTGTATTGACTTCATAAATTTAAATAGAGCCTCTTTAAAAGACAACTACCCCTTACCCAAAATGGACCATATGCTTCAAAAGGTAGTTGGGTCAAAAAGGATATCTCTCTTAGATGGGTTCTCGAGTTACAACCAGGTGTTAGTGCTCCCAATTGATCAAATCAAAACTGCTTTTACCACACCTTGGGGCACCTTTATGTATGTCAAAATGCATTTTGGAATGATGAATGTAGGGGCCACCTTCCAAAGGGCCATGGACATAGCCTTCTCTGAAGATATTGGCTATTTCATAATCATCTACCTTGATGACATAACCATTTTCTCAAAAACCGATGAGGAATATTTTATTCACTTAAGGAAAGTTTTTGAGGAATGTAGGAAATTTGGCTTGTCATTGAATCCCAAGAAGACACTCTTTGGTCTCTAATAAGGTAAACTTCTTGGCCATATAATTCCAGAAGAGGGAATCAAAATAGACCCTACAAGGATAGATGGCATATTACAGATTGGTCATCCAAGAAGCCTCAAAGAATTACAATCTCTCATTGGAAATATTAATTTTATGAGGAGGTTTATCCCCAATCTTGCTGAGTTATTAAAAAAAATTACAAACATGCTTAAGAAAGATGTAGGTGTAAACTGGACTTTACCTGCTAAACAATCATTCGAACTAGTCAAACAAGCTCTTACTCAAACACCAGTCCTGATTAGTCAAGATTTCACCAAGCACTTTTATATCTTTTCTTTTGCATCTGAGCATACAATAGATGCAGTATTACTTCAAAATAATGACTTGGGGCAAGAACAACCAATATCCTTCTTTAGTAGGGCCTTAACAGATGCTCCTCTCAAATATAACATCATGGAGAAGCAATCCTTAGCATTAGTGAAAGATTTAAAGGAATTTAGAGTCTATATTTTACACTGTCACATAATTTCTTTTGTTCCACATACTGTTGTCAAGGACATTCTAAGTCAAGACCCTGATGGTAAAAGGGGAAAATGGATTGCAACTATTCTTGAGTATGACTTAGAGATCAAGCCCACCAAACTAGTTAAAGGGCAAGGATTAGCAAAACTTATGGCTGAGTCTAACTTCCAAGCACTAGACATGAATATGGTAGATGTGTTGGAAGAAATAGAAGAATCTATTGCTCCTTTCATTGAAGAAACATTTCTAAATTCTCCTTGGTATGCTGACATTATTTATGTGCTTTTATATTTGAATGCCCCTCCTTCTTTGTCTAAAACTAAAGCTAGATTTTTGAAACAAAAAGCTTTGATTTTTTTCATCTTAGATGGGGTATTATATTGGAAAAATGCTGTTGGGATTTTTCTTAAATGTTTACTTGAAGATGATGCAGGGAAAATCATGCATGAGTTGCATGACAGAGAATGTGGAGGACACCTCTACTGGAAGGCCACAACAAATGAAATTATTAGATCTAGTTACTATTGGCCTACCCTTTTCCCAGATACTCAAAAGTTGGTCATGTCTTGCCATAAGTGTCAAATTTTTTATGGCAAAATAAAACTCCTTCCCTTACCATTACATCCTATCAGAGTTGAGGCACCTTTCAAACAATGGGGTTTAGACCACATTGGGGAAATTCACCCATCTTCCGCAGCTCAACATAAGTGGATCCTCATGGCCACTGACTTCTTTACCAAATGGATAGAAGATATACCCTCCAGAAATTCTAATGACTCTGTCATTATCAAGTTCCTAGAAACAAATATCCTATCCAAATTTGGTTGTCCCAGAAAAATCATAACAGATAATGCTGCTACTTTTAAATAAAGAAGATGGTTGATTTATATTACAAATACCACATAACCTTGGGCCATTCCACTGCTTACTATCCCCAAGGAAATGTATTAGTTGAATCTTCCAACAAGAGCCTCATCAATATCTTCAAAAAACTGTTGGAACAGAATAAAAAATCATGGCACAGTAAGCTGGTTCATGCCTTATGGGCTGATAGGTTAACTACAAAGAATTCCATAAATATGTCCCCCTATCAGCTGGTCTATGGCATGGATGTAGTTTTTCCCACCTCATTAGGAGTTTCAGTCATGAAGCTCCTTCAAGAAGTGCAGATCAAAGAGAATGATATGCAAAGGAGAATCAACCAAACCATCCATTTACAGTAGACCAGAGAAGAAGTCTATGAAAGGACGCAGTTAGTCCAAGAAAACGTACAGAAACTATTTGATAAGAGGACTAAGGAAAAAAAATTTCAAGTTTGAAATGTTGTTCTTAAATGGGATTCAAGAAGAGAAGAAAAAGGAAAACATGGCAAGTTTGAGAACTTGTGGAAAGGTCCCTATATTGTTCATGCTGAGAGGGGTCACAATGCATTTTTCTTGCAAGAATTGAATGGAGAAGATCTATATGGAGGTCCTGTCAATGGTAGGATGCTAAAGCATTACTTCTTCCAGGAATCATGAGTTTCAAAGCATTTTATTTTTTCATTGTAAATATCATAATCTGAACGTTGCATTCAAAGTTAGAAAAGCAAAAATACAAAAACAGTAAAAGAAAGAAAAGAGGTCAGATTGTAAAAAAAATAAAGGTATAGCCCCATACCAAAAAAGAGAAGCAAAATTTGAAAGTGTGCAAGCTTGAATGCCACTACTAAAAACACACTTTTAGTTAGCCATATAGCCTTATCATGGCTAACTAGTTTTAAATTGACTGCTGATAGGTTAGAGAATTCAATTTTCCAAACAACTTAATCTTGGCTTATCAGTAGGAATATTAGGTTAGAAATTAAAGGTTCAAACATGCTCAAAATCCAAACCTTAGTTCTCAAAGAGAAGAATGAATCCAATCTGTTTTAATTCATCAAGTCAAAACAAAGGTAAAACTGGTTCTAATCAGCTCAAAATTTGAACAAGAGAACAAGCAAAGAACAGCTCAAACAGAAATAAAAACGGAGCTGAAAAAAGATGAAGGAAGTGCTTGAGCTTTCAGATCTTAAGCTTTCCATTTTGATTTAATTTTCTGCAAAATAATATCTATGTGCAGCTTGTTGTTTTATGCCATAGATCAGCAACAAGTTAGACTGTCCAATCGTCACTTGTATGCTTTTAAATTTATGTTTTAGAGGTTAGTGAATAAAATTCTGTTAGACTGTTTAATCCTAACAAATTAGTAGATTAGGAAGAGAAGCATATGAACTCAACTATTTAATCTGATTTCATGGAGAAATAAGAGGCAGAATTAGATTAGTTTCTCGTTTTCAAAAGAATAAAGTGTTGTAAGAGAGTTTCCCAATCAAAGTGCACTCTAAAGAAGAAAAAATGTTAGATCAGTACGATTGGGTAGGTAGAAATCTTGTGTTGACAAAAATCCATTGTTTTTCATGGCTACTTATGGTTTCAGAGCAAAATAAGACCATCCAAATGAAGAAAAGGTAGCCCAATGGATAAGGCACTGATCAGCCTCCAGAGAATGCAAGCCTAAAATTCTTGATGCCTTCAAGAAGGCACCATCCCCAAGTGGAGCCACTATTAGCCACCTATAAAAATTTGTCATATCAAGTGGTGGCTAAGTTATTTTGACAGCCTTCAAGAAACAATTTTATTGCCAAAATTGTTGGTGCTTAAAGTCTTCTGAAGATATTCTATCCTTTGGTTAATCGTCACTGTTATTTCCCTTTTAAATCTAAAAATCTGCTATTTTCATAAGAAAAAAGACTGCTACAAAAGCCATTTTTCTCTTCCTCCACTCAAAGCTAACCTTCATTTTTAACCCTTTGATTCCCCACCAAATTCCTCCTTTTTCCATGTATTTACATTTTCCCTTCATAAAATCCACTTTACAAAGTTTAAAACTCCTTTTTTAAACTCTGCCGAAACCCCCAAATCCATCAGAAACCTTGAACAAATTCATAAAAAATAAGTTCATTTACTATGGACTTAAGCCCCTTTGGGCTAAGTCCTAACCACTGCCCCACTATATGCCTTGGTGCTGGAACCAAGCACTAAGCCCTTTCGGCACTTATCGCATTGGAAAAATCAGAGCGTGCAAGTCTTTTTGTTAAGTTGAGTCCTCCGATTGTGATTAACCCTCTTTTTATAAACCCCCGATCATATTATTATTTCATATAACCCGTGGGCCCGCATTCGACACTAAGAATTGTTAAAAACTCATCTCTGATGCATTTTTTCCCTTTGTAAATTCAATAAACCCACTTTTCCTAATTTTTTGTCTAAACCCACCGAAACAATGTTTTCTAATGAAATATGGGTAGATTGAAAGACTTGCACCAAAAAAGTTCCAATGCAATTGACCCCCATTGTATAAAACCCCACCTTCCACTTTAATCCATATAACTTACGCCCGGGACAAAGAGTTAAAGTCCCGACACACTAATTGCATCAGAGAATTAAAATGGGTAGATTGAAAGACCAAGCCCGACCTTCCGATGCCATTGGCCCTTATACATATAAGCCTTGGGCCTATCACATTCCATATAAACCAATGGCCCTGCAGATGGGCACCAAAGCATTTCGTATATATAACCTGCCCGAGCCATAAACCTTTTCATTTCATAAAGTTTTGGGTTTTGTTAAGTATTAAGGGTTTTTTCTCCGGCCCATGTTTTAAAACATATCCACCATTGATCTTAAGCCGATCAAACGGCCCACGCAGGATCGCATCGCAAGTTTTTGTCAAGAGAATTTGTTCCCCCTTCTGATTGGCATTCCCTGATGGATTCTCCGCCGTTGGATCTATCCACAATATCTTCGATCCAACGGCCCATATTTTCTCTGATCATAAACCCTTCGTCTGCATTTTGAACCCTTTTGATTCACTCCACATCGTCGATTTGATCCTCAGATCGACGGCCCGCGCTCAATCGCATTGGCACCATTCAAAAGTTCTTCCCCTCCGATCGCGTGCCTCCGATTGCATCTGGACCATCCATGTGTCTATATCAGATGTTCTAGGTTGCATCTCCCAACTTTGGTTAAAATCATTTATACCCCACTGTGTAATGTATTTGGCCAATCCTTAGCCGTTGATATCTGCAGATCAACGGTCCATATTAAACCTTGCTCCGCTTCATTATTATTTCATTCAAAACCCAGTTTTCATCCTAGCCATTGATCTGTTCTATCTAATGGCTCGTATCAACCTTGACAGGCCCTACCCATGTGGGTCCTACCTCCCTCCAGATCTGATCTCCACCGTCCAAATCTTTGATCAGATGGTCCATGATAAAACCGCCCTTCCCACTTCTGCCCGCACATCTTTCCAAATTCATGCTCGCTCTCTGCTGTCAGATCTGAGACCCCAGATCTAACGATTCAAGAGCATTTTTGCGTAACTTTCAGCACGGAGGTTAATTTCGAAAAGTCACGTGATATAGGTTGTTTTCCAAAGACACGTGTCGCTTCCTAACGCATATCGTATTCGAAAAGGAAATACCGCCTACCCGCCTTTTTATCACGTGAAAACAACTGTTTTGCCACCTGAAACCACTTTCCCTCTTTTCCATTGTGTGTTATCACGCATGCTTCCTGTCGTTGATCTTTGCAGATCAATAGCCCAAATCTAATCAGGCCTTACACTATCGCCCTCCACCTCTTCCAAAGGGTTTTTAACGCGTAAATCTCCACTGTTGATCTCATGGCCTGGTCTCATATGATGGCCCACGATCATCTCAAAAGCCCATTTTGATTTTTATGCATTTTACCTCCGCCAAAGGAAATTTCACCTATTTCCTTTGATTTTTCTTCTGAATTTCCATAATGTGACCTTTTTCATTATGTTTTCTCCTGACTAATCCTAACCTTCGATCTCTGCAGATCGACAGATCTGACTTATTTCTTCCCACCGATCTCTTTTTGACCTTCGCTAACAGATCTCCACCATTGGATGTTGCCATCCAATGGCTACGCTTCTTCCCATGGCCTTCTAAGCAATTTTACCCATCAATGCAGGATTTCTTAATTGTTTTTCATATTTCACAGGTTTTAAATGGTTTTTCCATTATATCAAAGGAAAACCAAAGGCTGGGGATGACAAGTCCTTATGCCTTTGTGCATACAGAAAGATCATTCCACAGGGTTCGAATCCACGTCTCATCGATGCTTCATGGGCATTGATGCCATATGGAACTTGTACACACCTGCACATCAACAAGACACAGTAAGATTAAATCAAATCAAAGAGTATCAGTGTCGAAGACCCAGACACAGCATAAATGAAGGATTAAACATTAATTATACAGTTTAATGGATTATGGCTAAAAATCGATTATCAAAGGCCTTATCCATTGAATTAAACACATTTAAAGGCAAATCAAGAATAATTATTGGACAGAGGATGCCTCCACTACCACATCAGAGGCAAATTGATTCCTCTCAGCTACCAGATTGCCACCTGTGACTTCACAGCATTTAAACAAAGGCCGAGTAGTGACCAAAACAGAGCATATCTACCCTTTACAGCTGAATAGTTATTTCGAATCAAAGAAGCTAATATAAACTATCAGTAGAGTTATTTCAAAAGATGACAGAGAGCCTTAAAGTCAACATAAGCTTCCAGCAAGCTTAAATTACTTAATGCAAACCAATTAATATAGGAAAATATCTGTAAACTTCTCTCTTGAGCCCCTCAAAGGCCGAGAAGCATTAACTATATTAATTGAACTCGGTAGATCTTTTATCTTTCGACCTCCTCATCCTTCTATAAAATCTTAGCGAGGAGTTCATTGTAGTTGTTGGTTGGCTGGTTGATCACTAGTTGTAATACTGAAACTCTCCAAAATAATACATAGTCTGTTGAAGTTGACGAAGAAATTGAAGTCTTGGAAGCCCTGAGGATGTTTTTGCATACTTGTTCTTGAGAAGGCTCTATCATTTGATCCATGAGCTTGGATTTTGGTGAAGTATTCTGAACTGTTTAATGTTTTCCCCTGTTTCCATTTTGTTCCATAAATTCTTACTATTGGAAATACTGAGAGGGGGGGGGGGGTGAATCAGTATTCCTTTCAATTAGAGCATTAGTTAATATTCAATTATTATCAGTGTTTGTACAATGATAGCAGTAAACAAGAGGAACACAAATGCACATAGTTTTTAAGGTGGAAACCCACTTCGGGACAAAAACCACATAATGTTTTTCTAATAATTCTTTAATATTTAACTCCAATTGAAAATAAAGCTCCAACTTCCTAGAATATAGAAAAGCATTCTTCTCCAGCTCCCACCTGATGGATGCTCCAACGCCTGAGAATCTTCAGTAGTCAACTGAAAAGATGCCCCAACACCCAATGAGCTACAACTCACCCTAGCACCACCCTACCACCTTATAGAAGAATAAAAAATGAATGGACTCTCGTACCAGGGAAAATGGTCCACTTTACAATGATATAGAATGATATAGAAGAAGAAGATATATTGGACCATAACCCCAACTTTGACACAAACACCTAATGATGATCCTAGACCTCCTAACACTGCCTCTTCAACCCTTCGCAGATAGATACTAGTAAAATTTGTACAATAATGTATTTACAATGACTAAGTACAATGATACCTTTACAATGATTGTATGCAGTGCTGCCCACTTGAAGACTTCATATGATGAAATTCTTGCTGCTGTTATGCACCTTGGTTGATGCTCTTGTCATGCTACCCTCTTCTGCACCTTGCTTTGCTTTTCTGCCATAGAAAGTATGGTCCTTTGCAACCCTTGACAACACATGATCTAGCTTTTTCTTTCCTTCTAGGAGCTCGATATTGAATCTGATGTATCTCTAACATTTTATATCCTAAATATCTTATTTTCAGTCCTATAGTAGTCCTCTGAGTCATCCTTCCAATGTCATAGGTCTGACCCAATTTGGATTCTTGAAGAGAGATTTATACCCAATCTCTCACAATGCCCTAATTATGGACTGTTTCAGCAGAGCACACTTGTACGGCGTGCCACGTGTCATTGTTTCTTCATTTGTTTCTAAAATTTATAGAGAAAAAATTACAGACTATGCACTATCCATCAATTTTTACGGCATTCCAATCCGATACTCAGAGAGAGAGTTATGATGAATTTACCAAGGTCACTTCTTTGAGATGAATTTCAGGAGCCCGCAAAAACCCTGACTTACACAGATCATATCTCCAAAAATATTGCGCATATTGATCCAAAATGTTTAGTGAAGCTTCCTCAGGATTTCAGCTTCGCTTCATAAAAATTTCAGCTTCTGACCTTTCGTAGAAAACAAGTTAGAGCGAAAATGCCAAGATGACCTGTTTCAGATGGCCAAATCCCTTACATAAGGAGGAAATGGAGATCACAATTTATATGAATGCTTAAGTTGAGAGGGGCTTCAACAAGTGAACGTGGGAGGGATTTTAGGAGCATAAAAATATTAATTATGACTTTTCAATGACCCATGCCCCAACCCCATGGGGTTTTAGCCCACTAACTGTGGGTAGAAAATTCAAACATGAATATCTCTCAAACCGTGAAGAATTACATGGTGTGCCATATATCAATGGAAAAACATCGACAAGTAGAAACCATCAAAATAATTATTGACCCAGAATATATTAATTTGGTAGGTCAAAATTCCCATGCAATATTGGGTTATTCCCTAGTGCTGCTTGGGTTGACATCAATGACAACCGCTGATCAACAATCTCCCCCTTTGGCATTGATGGCAACACAAGTACTCCCCCTGCGATCATGACACCTCTTCCTTCAACATTATCTCCCCCTTTGACATCAATGGCAAAGGGTAACTCCCCCTGAAACACAACCATCCTGTAGACCTGTACACACTTCCACTCCCGCTGACACACAATCTTCCTACAGACCTGTACACACTTCCACTCCCGCTTTATATTCTTGAAAAAGGAAAATCTAATGAGAACTTGGGAGAATCCCAAGCTTTTGATGAAGATATTCAAATTCTTCACGAGGTAAAGGTTTAGTGAAGATATCAGCAATTTGTTCTTTTGCACAAACATACTCAATTTTGATATTCTTTTCAGCGACTTGTTCTCTAACAAAATGATATTTGATTGGAATGTGTTTTGTTTTTGAATGCATGACAGGATTCTTGGAGATGTTGATGGCACTAGTGTTGTCATAGAATATGGGAATAGGCTCATTGAATTGTACTTGAAGATATTGCAAAGTTTTTTTCATACAAAGGACTTGAGTACAACATGATGTTGTTGCAATGTATTCTGCTTCTGTTGTAGATAACGAGATTGAAGTTTTCTTTTTGCTTAACCATGATACGAGACAACCACCTAGATATAATGCTGCTCCACTAGTACTTTTATGATCATCAACGCTTCCTACCCAATCTGAATCTGTAAAGGCTTGAATAATGAGATTGTTACCCTTGGGATACCACAAGCCATATTCTTATGTGCCCTTTAGATATCGAAGAATTCTTTTGACAACAATAATATGTGATTCTTTTGGTGCTACTTGGAATCTTGGTACTTGTCCAACTGCTTGCATAACATCTGGCTGAGAGGCTGTTACATATAGAAGACTACCAATCATAGATTTGTACAACTTCTGATCCACATCCTTAGATGAGTTGTCTATGCTCAATTTGCAACCTATTACCATTGGAGTAAGGATGGGTTTGCAATATTCCATTTTGAATTTCTTGAGCATTTTCTTGATGTACTTGGCTTGACATATAAATATTCCTTTCTCTTGCTAAGATATTTGAAGCCCTAAAAAGTATGTCAGCTCACCAAGTAAAGACATCTCAAACTCACTTTTCATCTTTGTAGAAAAGTTCTTACTTAGTCGATCATCATTGCTACCAAATATTATATCATCCACATATACCTCAACAATTGTTAAATTATCTTTATCTATTTGTACATAAATATTTCTATCAACAGTACCTTTCTTGAACCCTTGTTGACGTAGATATCCATCAAGATGAGCATACCATGCTCTGGGAGCCTACTTGAGGCTATATAGAACCTTCTTTAACCTGCAGACATAGTCTTCTTTTTTTGATAGTAGAAAACCTTCAGGTTGTTCGATGTAAACTTCTTCTTCTAATTCTCCATTCAAAAATGCTGACTTAACATCCATTTGGTAGACTTTGATTTTTCTTGAACATGCATAGGCAAGAAACATTCAGATGGCTTCCATTCTGGCAACTGGTGCAAATGTTTCGTCGAAATCAATTCCTTCCACTTGTGCATAGCCTTTGCAAACCAATCTTGCTTTGTTTTTGGTAACCTGCCCATCTTCATTCAATTTGTTCTTGAACACCCATTTAGTCCCAATGACATTTTTATCTTTTGGTCATGGAACTAATTCCCAGGTGTTATTCTTCTCAATTTGATCCAATTCTTCATTCATAGTTGCTACCCAATGTTCATTTTGGCTGGCTTCCTCAAAACTACTAGGCTCAAAGGTTGCTAGAAAAGCAACGTGAGCTTGTTGTGATGAATGAAGCTGTCGACCTTCATTTATGTCACCAATGATTTGATTTGATGGATGGTTCTTTTGAATCCACTCTTTTGTTCTCCTTGGAGGAGCTTGTTGTTGTTGTTCTGGTATATCTTGATGATCATTGTTTACTTCTTCCTCATTGATAGTTGCTTCTTGTTCTACAATTTTATCTGTGTCTTTTTTAGCCTCTGTCTCAAGTTTCAAAGATTCTAGATCCTCATCATTACTTGCTAGAACACCATCTTCATCAAATGTAACATTTATGCTCTCCACTATCTATTTTCATCTTAGATTATAGCATTTATAGGCCTCTCTTTTGCGTGAGTAACCGACAAAGATACCTTCATCAACACGTGATTCAAATTTACCCAAAATTTGATCTTCTCTTTTGATATAACATTTGCTTCTGAAGATTCTGAAATATTTTACGTTAGCTTGTTTTCCTTTCCATAATTCATATGGAGTATTGTTGCAATTATTTCTGAGAAGACTTCGGTTGATAATGAAGACTATCGTATCAATTGCTTGAACCCAGAATTTTCCATCCAATTTTGAGTCCTTCAACATTGTTCTACCCATTTCATGTATAGTTCTATTCTTTCTTTCAGCAACTCCATTTTACTGAGGTGTTTGTGCCGTTGAAAATTTCCTTTTTATTCCATTTTCGTCACAATATTGCTGAAATAATTTGGAAGTGAATTATCCACCATTATTTGATCTTAAACAATTTATTTTCAAATCAGTTTCATTTTCAACCAAATCCTTGTAGATCTTAAAGCACTCAAATGCTTCAGATTTTTTCTTTAGGAAACTGATGGCTGTCATCCTGGTATAGTCATATATCATCAACATGATATATAATTCTCCGTCTAAGCCTTTTGTTCTCATAGGACCACATAGATCAGTATGTATCAATTCCAATGGATGTGATGAAAAGTGTTCTTTTGTTTTAAACTGGACTTTTGTCTGCTTGCCATGTCGACATGCCTCACATAGTGTGTTGGAAGGTTTTGAGATTTTCGGCATTTCTCGTACTGCTTCCTTTTTTCTTATCTTGACAATATTGTCAAAGTTTATGTGACCCATTAGTTTGTGCCATAACCAACTTTCATCTTCTTTATCTAGTACACATGCTTTAGTTGCTTCATCCAAAACATATATGTTGTTTGGAGCTCGACTTGCTGTAGCGACAATTTTACCATACCTTCCTTTCCTGATTTCACATTTTATGGAGTTGAATAGCATTGTGTGTCCTTGATCACACATTTGTCCAACACTGAGCAGATTTTGATTCATGTTTTCGATAAATAGAACATTCTTGGCTATAACATCTTTGCTTCCGAGAGTGACGGTACCTGATCCTATAACATTTGAAGATCCATCATTTCCAAAGGATATGGTTCCATCCTTCTTCTCTTTCAGAGATATAAATTTCCTTCTATCTCCAGTCATATGCGTTGAGCAACCGCTGTCAACATACCACACATATTTCTGTTTTTGAGCCTTGAGAGCAAGATCACAATTATCACTCTTCTTCTTCTTCCATGTTCATTCATTTTGTGGCTTCGAAGATTCTTCTGGAGGATTTTCAAGTCTGCAGTCTCTAGCTATGTGTCCAAAGTTATGACATTTGTAACATTCCATATAATTTCTTAAATTTTCAAATATATTGATGTTTCATTGAGCCCTGGGAGGTTCATATTTGAAGAATCTCTTGGAATTGTATTGGTTCATAGGGTACGTGCGACATTCTACAGCTTTATGACCAAATTTTCCACAAGAATAATAATAGCCATGAAAAATATGTTGGTACCTGGATGAAAATCTTCGTCGAGGAATCGTCTTCCAAGGATGTGCTTGCGAATCTTTTCCAATGAAGTCTTCATGTATGTCAGATCTCATAGGTTCATTGTATTTTGTTGTAGAAGGTCCTGCTTCTTCTTCTTTGTAAATGAGGCCAATTCTATCGTTGTAAGATCGTTTACTGTTGATGAGTTCTTCCAATGCCCTTGAGCTATTGGCATAGTTTTGGACAGTTTTTCCCTTCTTCACTTCCTTACGCAGCGAGACTACTTTGGCTTCTAATGCTTCCCTTTATTGGTTGCTTTCTTCCAACTTCTTTTGAAGTGACTCTTCAATACATTTATGTTCTGTGTTCTTCAACCTCAATTTTGAGACCTTGAACTTGTTCTTCAAGAGTGTTGGAACGGATCTTCTCAGCATTGAGCTCTTTTATAAGCTTGATTGCCTCCTCATAAAATTCTTCTATGGTCAACCCTTATTCTTCATTGTTTGATACTTCTTGTTTATTGTGCTTGGCCATAAACAATACTTTGTCATTGGCATCTTCTTTGCTGTCACTTTCTTCATCAGATGAGGAGCTATCTTCTTTAGAGAGAAAGTTCCTTTTGGATCCTTTATTTTTTCCTTGCTTGTTGAATTTCTTAAAGCCTTTCTTTCCTTGAGTTTCCATCACTTTCGTTTGGACACTTTGCTATGAAATGCCCAACCTCACCACAACGAAAACATATCAATGGAATTTTACCTTTGAATTTTCCCTTACCAGGTTTTAGTTTTCTTGTAAAGTAACCATATTTTTCATCTGAAAGACCTTCTCCATCATCTCCCTTTTCTTCGCACTTGCAGGTGCATGTCATTTCAATTGAAGGTTGTTTGTCCTTATTGGTTTGCTTAGATGCAACGAACGCAGTTTCTAGATTTGAAGTACCCTTTTCTTCATCAAGTCTCATTTCATATGCTATGAGAACTCCGTGTAATTCTTCCTTGCTGAGTTTGTCCATATTTGCACTGTATTCTAAGACCGATACCTTTGGGTTGAATCTCCCTGGTAGCGTTCTAAGAATATTCCGTATAATAGTCTTCTCGTCAACTAGCTCTCCCAATCCCTCCAGAGTATTGGTTATTTCATCAACGTATTGGAAGTATGCAGCAATGTTGCAGTCTTCTTTCATTCTGAGTTGCTCAAATTTTTCTCTATAGATTTGAAGCTTTTCTTCTTTAACATTTGAGTCACCTGCATATATATTCTCAAGCTTGTCCCATACATTTTTGGTGGTTTTACAACCCAACACCTTATGATAAGCAGATTCAATAAGTCCACTGATAATAATATTCTTTGCTTTTGCATCATTTACCAAATTCTTCTTACCTTGTTCATCAGTGGTTGATGTAAATCCATTTTGAACAGTGTCCCATACTTCATAACCTTGCGCCAAGAGATAGACCTCCATTCTTCCTTTCCAAAGTGCATAATTATTTTCACTGAATAGAGGTACACCATTCTTGGTATGCTCCATGACCTCCTTCCAGCTGTTAAACTGCTATTGAAGGAACCAAGCTCTGAAACCAATTGTTGGAAATACTAAGGGGGGGGGGGGTGTTGAATCAATATTCCTTTCAATTAGAGAATTAGTTAATCTTGAATTATTATCAGTGTTTGTACAATGATAGAAGCAAACAAGAGGAACACAAATGCACACAGTTTTTAAGGTGGAAACCCACTCCGGGACAAAAACCACCTAATGCTTTTCTAATAATTCTTTAATATTCAACTCCAATTGAAAATAAAGCTCCAACTTCCTAGAATCTATAAAAGCATTCTTCTCCAGCTCCCACTGGATGGATGCTCCAACGCCCGAGATTCTTCAGTAGTCAACTGAACGGATGCCCCAACACCCAATGAGCTACAACTCACCCTAGCACCACCCTACCACCCTATAGAAGAATAAAATAAGAATGGACTCTCGTACTAGGGAAAATGGTCCACTTTACAATGATATAGAATGATGTAGAAGAAGAAGATATACTAGACCATAACCCCAACTTTGACACAACCACCTAATGATGATCCTAGACCTCCCAACACCGCCTCTTCAACCCTTGGCAGATAGACACTAGTACAATTTGTACAATAATGTATTTACAATGACTAAGTACAATGATACCTTTACAATGATTGTATGCAGTGCTGCCCACTTGAAGACTTCATATGATGAACTTCTTGCTGATGTTATGCACCTTGGTTGTTGCTCTTGTCATGCTACCCTCTGCTGCACCTTACTTTGCTTTTCTGCCGTAGAAAGTATGGTTCTTTGCAATCCTTTACAACACATGATCTAGCTTTTTCTTGCCTTCTAGGAGCTCGATATTGAATCTGGTGTATCTCTGTTATTTCAGATCCTCAATATCTGATTTTCGGTCCTGTAGTAGTCCTCTGAGTCTTATTTCCAATGCCACAGGTCTGACCCAATTTGGATTCTTGAACTTACCCAATCTCTCACAATGCCCTAATTATGGACTTGGTGTAAGGA
Source organism: Pinus albicaulis (assembly GCA_034641835.2). Lineage (NCBI taxonomy): Eukaryota > Viridiplantae > Streptophyta > Pinopsida > Pinales > Pinaceae > Pinus > Pinus albicaulis. The sequence goes on from CM076581.1 coordinate 1,660,735,670, forward strand.
CCACACTTTGAAACTCGTACACGGCTAACATCGTTTCTTCATTTGTTTCTAAACATTATAGAGCAAAAATTAAAGAATATGCAATATCCATCAATTTTTACGACATTCCAATCCGATACTCAGAGAGAGAGTTATGATGAATTTACCAAGGTCACTTCTTTGAGATGAATTTCTGGAGCCTGCAAAAACCCTGACTTACACAGATCATATCTCCAAAAATATTGCGCATATTGATCCAAAATGTTTAGTGAAGCTTCCTCAGGATTTCAGCTTCACTTCATAAATATTTCAGCTTCTGAACCTTCGTAGAAAACAAGTTAGAGCGAAAATTCCAAGATGACCTGTTTCAGATGGACGAATCCCTTACATAAGGAGGAAATGGAGATCACAATTTATATGAATGGTTAAGTTTAGAGGGGCTTCAACAAGTGAACGTGGGAGGGATTTTAGGAGCATAAAAAATATTAATTATGACTTTTCAATGACCCATGCCCCAACCAAATGGGGTTTTAGCCCAGTAACTAGGGGTACAAACTTCAAACATGAATATCTCTCAAATCGTGAAGAATTACATGGCATGCCATATATCAACGGAAACATCTTGACAAGTAGAAAACATCAAAGGAATTATTGACCCAGAATATATTAATTTTGTAGGTCAAAATTCCCATGCAATATTGGGTTAGCCCTTGGTGCTGCTTGGGTTGACATCAATGACAACCGCCGATCAACACTTAATAATAAAGAGATGAGTTTTAGGCTAGGAAATGACTCTTGGAAGCACCTTAGACCTATTTATCCTTCAGTATTTTATGTTTTCTTCTATTAAGGTATTTTAGAGTCTTTAATCTCTCTCTTTAGTCTTCATGCTTGTTTATTTCTCTAATAGTTTGAATAGTTGGTTTCAACATGATTTATGGTTCTCCCTACTTGTCTGCTGCCACTTAAAGGTTGTTATTGAAGTCTCCCTTTGAAGTATCTTTGTTTACAGTGAGCCAAGGAGGTTTGTTCTGATCATGCCCTTTGTCCTTGCTTGAACAGTTGGCTTAAAGCTTTTTATAATTGTGATCATAGATGTATTTAGGTGTTCCCTCTTCTATGACTACAATTATCAGTGAATATTTTATGTTTTCTAAGTCATTTGAAATAAATCTTTGAGGAAATAGGGTGTTCCCCGAATCTTAGATTTCATTTTAAAAGTTGTTTTGAAGTCATTATTTGCTTAAAGTGTGATTTGTAGAATTCATGGTTAGCCCTGTCTATCAAATAGCTCTTTATTGTTCAATTTGTGCTTTCAAATTCCCTTTTTTCAGAATTGAACTTCTCTTTCCAAATCATTGATGTCCATCTCATTCCAAAACCTAAGGATCCTGCGGCCAAGTTAGATTTTCCCATTGATATCGCATATCCATTGATAAGTTTGTCATGACCTCTTTTTGACTCCATTTCCCAATGAATCTGACATTTCTTCTTTCTATCTATCTTTCCTAGACCTTTTAGGTTCTTCTATATCAATTCCAACCAAACAAACAAACAAACATCTACACTTAATAACTAGTCTAAAACCAATACTCAAAGAACACAAGATAAACCTTTGAAAAAAAAATAAAAATTGAGAGATCCCTCTCTGAGAGCAGGAGGACTAGATCCTGTAACTCTAAATATTGGTTCTGATGTTGCCTTGTCTTTTGATTTGCAAAACTATCAAAACACAGGACACCAACAAGTTTGATGGTTTTCTTATTAGCCACCGAAGAGGTGATGGACTCAAGGGAGGTCTAAGACTTCGGTTCATAATATGTCAACTGGTCAATGGTGACTATCTTTTTGTTATGGGGAAAGGAAATCTTGTGGTGAACTGCATATGGGACAACAGAGATCACATAGGTGTAGCTATGACCCAAAAAAATGTTGTGAGCCAAGGGGGCATCAATGATTTCTACATTAATGAAAATATTCTTGCCCGCAAGAGTAATGGGACAATTTCAGAACAGGCCAATGGGGTGGGAAGAGTGGCCATCCCATGCTCAGAGGGTGATAGTGGAAGGGCCAACTCAGTGGATCCAAGTTGCTTCCAAACCGAAGTAGACATCACATAAGAGTATTCCCCCTCATCAATGATACAATGGGAGATGTTGGCATTCCAAATGTTGACGAGGATTTGGATGGTGACAGAAGCAGGAAGGGGATGATGTTCTAACTAGTCAACATCGAAGATGATAAAACGAGAATTTGAAGGATCCACAACAACCATGGTAGTTAGTAGATATTTTCGTTGTGAAGGGCATGAATGGAGGATTTCCAACATTGAGATGGCAGTAGGAGATTGTGCCAAATCATCTACTATACTATACGAATGGGCAAATTTTATAGAAGCAACGCTTCAACGTAATGGTACTTTGGGGATCCTAGTATGAAACTCTACCTTAGGCTAAGGGATGTGTAAGGGAGCATCAGTTTTTGAAAGAGGCTCTGTGGAACCTGAAGAAGGGGGCTCGAGGGCAGACATAGCGGGAGGCTTGTTGTACTTATGGGACCGAGTCTGAAGGTTGAGGTCAATAGTAATGGGTTGTTCAAAGTTCATCATGAGAATATGGTAATCATAGGTACCAAATGGAGGAGGTTGAGTGGCCACCTAACCTTCAAGGGGCTGGGTAGCCACGAATCCTTGCTGAGGGAAAGGATTGGTAAACATAGCCAGCTGGCCAGGTGCAGCGTTGAGAGGAACCAAAGGGGAGGCTTGTTGTCCTCGTGATACTGCATGAGTCTATTGGATGGATAAGTCATTCTTGCAGACAAGATATACCTCACAAGTTTCCTACAGACATCTAGCAACAAACGGAAAAATAAAACTATCTTTCTCTAGATATATTGCGATTCATAATTAAATGCTATCAAGGCTTAACAATCTTACCTTTGATCCAACGGATGTTTGTAGTAGTAGTCTTTCAGTCGCCCGAAAGAGTTGCCTTCGAAGATTTGAAATCACAAAAAAACAAACATCAAATAGCACCTGCATAGCATATATTCATAAATCATATCTATTATGGTGATCAAGGAATCCAGAAAATAAACCAATCAATTAACAGCTTATTGAGAAAAAAAGACTTATTTGTATTAACTTAAATAAAGAAGAGCCTTACAACCATGTCTGCCTTGATGTCATACAGGCCTTCCTGGAGTCCAGAATAGGATTTTCCTTTCCTATAACTAGCCTTGCACTCTTCCAACCGAGATACATACAAGTATGTAATCTTTCCCACATGAAATCTCGGCTAAAAGGGTCTAACTTTCAACAACACTTCACCTCCAATAATACTAAAGCTTGAACTCATCAATTGTAACCCCTTGAGGCTGCCCTATGCCTCTTTTTATAGTGAAAGAGAGGAAGTTATGACTCCATACAAGAAGGGATAGAATCCTCCTTCAAAGGGATTAGTTCCTTACATCAAGGGGTTAGCTCCTTGATGGATGGGATACATGAACCTAAAAAGAGCGGAATTTCCATCGCAGGAATGTTTCTAGAAGCTTCCAAAAATGACTCAAACTGAGCTTCTAGATTTTACTTGTGCCTTTTTTATCTTTTACAGGGGTCTACACCCTTAATGAATAAAAAATGCATTTGGCTCTGCAACATTTATAGCCAAAAGGTGCGGCACCGCAGACAATACTAAGAGAAAGTGCGGTACAAGAGTTTTTAAGACTTTTATGAGCTTTTCTCTTAATTTCAAGGCTTGACTTTAGGAACTTTGATATTGTAGACTTCTAAGGGAGTACTAAAATGTCATGGTGAAAAATTTCAGTGTAACGAATTTCCCCCTAAAGTGCGAAGTCTGAGAGTATTCTAAGAGTGAAGTGCTTTATCATTTCAAGGGTTAGCTTGTGGACACCCTAGTCGAAACCCTGTAAAAAATTCAATGCAAAATGTATATATGTATATATATCATTGCTGAGGTAGGCATTCCCATACTCAGATCAAAAACTAACTAAACTTGTTCTGATACAGAAATGATTTTAATATTACATCAATATTGTAGAAACAGCATGGACACAGCCATCTGTAATGAATCGTCTATTGCATAATGAATAATAAAACTCCTCGCAGCCTGGATGGTGGAAACTAGATCCAAGGTCTTGATTTCTACTTCCTGAACTAGTATGATTCTATCCATGTGATTAAATGTATTGAATTTGAACATGGTAGAAACCACTTGATTACTAGTTGATGATGTGATCTGTTAACAAGTGTGAGAGAAACCACCAATAATGACAATGGCTCTCAAAGTACTCAATACAATCCATGAAACATGAATAAGTGATTTGAAGTCGAAAATTTCACGGAATCTTTTGATCGAAGGTCAATGATGTAACCTGTCGTCGAAGGCAAGAAACCTGCCATTAAGGCATGCAGATCCCAAGGTACTGACAGATTCTAGATCAACTTCCTAGATGATGATCTTTCATCGATAGAAAGAGATCCGCCATAAGCAAGCTCATGACACGAAACCATAGATCAATTTTTTAAGAAATTTTTGCAAGGACTGACTCAGGGATGGTCAACGCAAATGGAGACAAATTTTTGCAGATGAATGGTTTATTTGACTGACCTCTTGAACACATAATGACACTTCAGATGGTTTGGTGACAGTTTCCCTAAGCTAATACCCAGAAACCAGCTGAAGACCTTCAATGTGGTTTGATTAACTGATTGGAAAAGGATTTCCCAACCGAGGTGGAAGTGTGACAAAAAGTGTCGTGTTCAAGAGTGGTGTAATTCTTTTACAAATCAAAGTGTAACAAATGAATCTGTTTTCTCTCTTTTCCCCCACCATTTCTGGAAATTACCTCTTTATTTTTGACAAGCTTGAGGAGGATTTTTATAAGCTTATCCTTCAGATGAGTCCAACTTAGTTTAAAATCAAACCCTAAGAAGGAGTGGCCGGTTCCTGTTTGAAATTGACAGGTCCTTTACTGTTAAATTTTAACGAGTCCAGTATAGGAGAAAATCGTTGTTTTTCATTTTTAGGGAGTCGGAAGAAAAAACTTAAGAAAAATCCATGGGTGTTCTTTTTCGTAAATTTAGTCTCTCAGGCTTGAAAAAGGATAAAAAATGCGAGAGAGAACTCTATTGACCATGATTAGTCAATGTATACCTTTTTCGTAAATAGTCCATTTCAGTCTAGAAAAGGGGTAAACTTATACTGAAGGGACGACCGTTCATTTACTTTAACGAGTTTGAATAGTCAAGTACTCGGAAATATTTTAATTTTTAGAGAGTTTGAAAAGGGCTTAAAAGAGGACTCCATGGTTTCACTTTTTCGTCAATTTTAAAGAGCCCAAAAAAGTGATAAAATTTTACTCTTCATCAAAAATGATCATTTCTCCTGAAAAATCTGGTATTCTGCACAAAAAATCGAAAAATTAAACATACCTGTTTCAATAATAAGAATATTTTAGAAAACCATATTTTTAAAGTGAAAAAATAAAAAAATTTAAAATTCATTTATTCAAAAAAACTTATAAAAAGGAGTTTTTCAAGTTCATTTTTACCATTTGATTTTGGAGTGAAATTTTTAGAGATTTTGGTAAAAAACGCTTCGGAGAAGATTCTGGGAAAACTAATCTTCGGAATCGGAAATTGTTTGTTCTAGTTAATCCACAACCTATTCTTCTTGCTTTTCATCCATTCAATTTTTTAAATTAGGGTCAAAATTTCATTTGGGAGGAAAATAGGTTAAAAAATTCACACTCGGTGGTCTGCAGGCAGGACAATAGGTACCTGCGGACCCCGAAATTTTCTCACAAAGGAAAATGTCGAGGCTCCGCACTTTTAACAAAGAGCCCATGCGGAGCTATGCACTATCACTAAGTGTAAAGTGTGGGGGCACCGTAACGAATTTAAAAACATATTTTCCTCCTAAATTACCCAAATGTTTTGCTTAAAAATGATTCTAATGCTTCATTTTACTGATTGTAGGATATCTACAATGCTCATTTGGCGAGAATGGGAACATGAGGAGGTACATGAAGCAACAATGATCCATCAACCTACTTTGTAAGTTTTAAGGGCATGCAAGCTTTTCAAATTTTGGGCTATCAGTGGCATGAGAGCTCAAGTAGATCTTCTTACTTGGCTGGTGAGAAAATGGGACGTTCAGGACCAGTGTTTCATGATCAGAGGTCACCGGCTCAAGATTGAGCTGGAGGACATATATTTGTTGATTGGTTTGTCTAGGAGAGGTGAACCACTATCTCTATTTGGGGCTAGGCCAAGTGGCCAGTCTGTTTCTAGCCTACAATTAGAGTTCTGTAATGACGAAATCAATCCCAGGGACAAATGGATTGACATTAAAACTATCATCCATCCTGAGTTAAAAATGATTGCTTTTACCGTTGTAAAGTTGTGCGGAAGTGCAGCTTTGCATGTAGCTACTGGATCTCAGATGTGGATTGCAGTAGATTGTTTTCGAGGCACCATATTCAACTGGTGCAAGGAAGTGTTGGAAAATGTGAAAGGCCAAATTACCAGAGCAAAGAATGGGAAGTTAAATAACTTTGGATATGGATCTATCGTCGCCACCTTTGCTCTAGAGAGGATTCCTATGTTAGCCCCACAGCACATTCTTGTTGATGTTGGTCAACCTCAAGAGCCTAGGATGGTTCATTGGATTGCTTTGATGGCCAGCCACAATGAGGGTGCGGAGATTGTTCGATTTCCCTCGACTTATTTTCGTTGGCTAGAACACCAACTTTTTGTGATAGAGGATTTTCCTTATGTGGGCATGGATTTTCTCAGCGACCGAGATATGCCCCTTCCTCCAGGAGCTCAATGGGATGAGTCAGGTAAAAACTATCTTTTGACATGTTCTAATTTCTAATTTTTATTTTTTTTTAAACCATCCAAAACTGATAAAAAAAATTTCAAATGCAGATGTGGGTCCGAGCCGACTAGCCATTCTCCACCCCTTTGACCGGAGGCAAAGGGATGTAGCACCACCACCACCACCCCCACAGGATTAGACTACAAAGATCCTGACTGATTTAGAACACCATTTGGAGTCGCTCACTATGGATATTCCTGAGACTACCATAGATGACATCCCACTCTGTGTACAGAGATACGTCATTGGTGTTCCTGGACCATTCAGGAGATTTTTGACTAGGGTGGCATGAGCAATAGTGTATTATCGTGATCATCACCACGGACAGTGGATGATTGAATTGTAGACTCATTTTTTGTATCACATTTTTCCGATCATAAGGTGTTTTGAACCTATGATCGAAGACATTGTACTATTTTTTGAACACTACATCTATACTATGATATACTATTATTTCCAGTTACTTGCTAAATCATGTTATGGAATTTTGATTTATTGCTTTGTTATTGAAAATGTCTGTTTATAACACTAGAAGCTATTGCATATGCTAATGTATTTAAATTTCTTGGAATGTGTTGATACTCAATATAATCAAACTCTCGTTCCAAGAGACGACCCTTAAAATAATCTTAATAATACTAGGTTTCTAATGGCATATACTCGGTTTAACTGTAATACAACGAGCTCAGAATCTAACCTAACGATCAAACTCTGAATTCCAAACAAAATGGATTCTGACAATAATTCAATAACTGCACTATATTCAACAATATTTTTTGTTTTTTGACCGAGGCTTACCCCATGCATCGATACTAACTCGTCAGTGGGTGAGTAAATAACCCAAGTTGTAGAAGAGATGTTCTGTGTACTACGATAAGCGCCATCAACAAAACCAATATATGTTTATAAGGACGTCGACATCTATGATATCAAAAGTATCCAGATAAGCAGGAATAATAGTAAGAGCACACTGAAGCTAGGCACACGTTTCTAATCTATACCACACCAGTTAAAAAGTAACTAATATACAGAGAATATCTCCACACAAAAATAAAGCGTAATATCTCTTCAGATAAAGTCCATTTCTGGTTTTACCTAAAGATACCCCGTCAAAATCAATCAATTCATAGGCCCCTTTTGCAAGTTGTTGCTTGACAATATAAGGACCATGCCACATGGGTTCAAATTTCCCAGCCCCTAGTTTATCATTGGCTTGGTAATAAATTAAAACTAGGTCTCCTTCTAAAAAATTACGAGGGGTAACACTTTTATCATACTGAGCTTTCATTCTTTTTGCATGAGTCTCGGTAGCTAATGCAACAGTGCGCCGATTCTCATCTAATTGAGCGAAGTATAAAAAACATTTCTCCTCTTCAGAAGTGCCTTGTAGTAACTCTATGGCTAGTTGGAGTGACTATATCTCACATTCAATGGGTAATAGCACTTCTAAATCGTAAACTAGTTCAAAAGGGGTAAAACCTGTCGATTTTTTTGCTGAGGTTCGATATGCCCAAAGTGTTGAAAAGAGCATGGTATGCCAATTCGACTTATGAATTCCAATGATTTGTTTGATCATGGTGACTAAAAATTTATTAATCGCTTCAGCCAAACCATTGGCTTGTGGATAATATGGTGTAGAACTATCATGATGCAGGCCAAATTGGTCTGTTAACTCGGTCATCATGATATTTCGAAAATGGCTCCCGTGAATAGTAATTATTGCTTGTGGTACACCGAAACGAGAAATCACATGATTGAATAAGAAATTAGCTACAGTTTTTCCATCCGCCACAAACGTAGGCATCGCCTCAGCCCATTTGGTAAAATAATCTACTACTAGAATAATATACACATGCCCCTCGGCCGAGTGAGGGTTAAATGTAATGAAGTCAATGCCCCATTTTGCAAAAGGACTGACAACAATTATAGGGTGAAGAGGAGCAGGCGGTGCACGCTTTTTTCTATCGAAGATTTGACAATTATGACATTTTCAGACCGCGTAAATACAATCTTTAAACAAGGACGACCAGAAATAACCTGCGCGCAATATCTTTTGGGTTGTGGCATACCCAGACATATGACTGCCATATGCTCTAGAGTGATAGTCATTTAAAACCTTTTCGGCTTCGTCATGAGTTAGACAACGTCGAAAAACTGAATCTGCACCATGACGGTATAGTGTGTCACCAACAATATGATATTGTTGAGACTAAAAACGAATTTTTCGTCGTGGTGACCATGAAATCTCAGGGCGAAAATATTGGGTCTAAAGATAAACAATGATATCTCCATACCAAGGATCAATGGTACTAATAAGAAACAAGGATTCATCTAAAATTGGTTGTTCCGCCACATTTTCCGTATCAGTAAGTGGGAAATCACATATAAATTCAGCAAACATCAATGATTTCTTGGATTTGGATTTTTCAAACTCCAGATCAAACTCCCGCGGAATAAGAATCCATTTAGAGTACTTTCCCCCTAGCAACTGTTTGGTCAAACTGTACATCATAGGGTTACAATCCAAGATCACTGTTTTTTTGCATAAAAGCATGTAGTGACGAAAACGTTGGACAGCTTGAACAGCTGCCAAGGCCAATTTCTCCACATGTGAATATTTGATCTCACTCAGATGCAAATTTCGACTAAGATAGTAAATCACATGTTCACTATGGAATTCATCTTCATGAACTAAAACCATCCCTATCGTGGAATCAGATGCGGCAAGGTACAAAAAGTAATCTTGGTTGTAGTTGGGAGGATGCAGTAATGGTGCATGGGTCAATGCATTTTTCAAAGCATCAAAAGATCTTTCAGTGACCTCATCCCAAAAGAAAGGAATATTATATTTCAACAACCTAGTGAAACCTTTTGTTAACTCTATGTAGTTAGGAATGAATCTACGTGAAAATTTTTCTTTCCCTTGCAAACTTTGGAGTTGGCAAAGAGTAGAAGGAAAAAGTAAATTGATGATTTACTCAACCTTGGATGGGTCGACATGAATGCCTACCTTTGAGACAATAAATCCCAATAATCATCTGGATTCTACGTAGAAAACAAATTTGTGAGGATTCAAACGAATCTTATAATTCCTACCTCGTATAAAGATGGCTCGTAAATTAGTAATATGATCTTCTCTGCGTCAAGAATGAGCAGGAAAATCATCGAGGTAGGGCTGCACAATGTGCTTAATGTCGTGAAATGCATAAGACATGGCCCTTTGGAAAGTGGCGCCAGCGTTCTTAAGGCCAAAGGTAATTTTCGATAAGAAAACGTTCCCCATGGACAAATGAAAGCTATTTTAGGTTTATCTGTAGGGAGTATGTTGATTTGATTGTAGTCGGAAAATCCATCCATGAACGAGAACATTTCACTTCTAGCACAATCGTCAATACTTTCATCGATGTAAGGGGTTGGACAATTGTCTTTTGGAAAAGCTCGATTTATATCCATATAATCGATACATACTCTTATTTTTCCTTGTTTTTTATTGACCAGAACAATATTAGATACCCAGTCCGTTAATGGGATCGAATAAATAAAACCTACACTAATTAATTTTTCAACTTTCGCTTTAATAACGGCAACTTTTCTCAGATGAATCTGACGTAATCTCTGTCTAACGGGCTTAGCATCCGGGTATGTCTTAATTTCATGAACAACAATTGATGGATAGATTCCTGCCATTTCTTCATATGACCAGGAAAAAATGTCACGGAATTCCTGAAATAGGGCTTTATATGCTTGAATTTCTTCAGGCATAGAAGAAGCACCTATGTGAATGTTTTCAACAATTCCAGGTTTTAATGAAATGTCAAGAGGAATCGTCATAGAAATATTTTCTAAATTCAATTCAGAATTAGAATGGGAGAGAGGATTTTGAGGTTCTTTGACGTAATTAGTGGTAAAAATGGAGGAAAAATCATTCTCAAAATGATTGAGATTAGGTAAAAATGAAGACCTATGATGAAGATCTTCCCATGGTAACTCATCTACTGACAAGAATTCACAAATATGTTCATCAGTATTGAATACTTGTTGAACAAGATCTGGAGTTGGTGTCGAAGCTAAACTCGATATTGAAAATGACTCCTGATTGATCACAGTCACTGGATCAGACTTGGTTGAGGGAGTATTAGAAAATGACTTTACATGTTGATATGCTAACTCAAAAGGACTCAAAGGCATTGGGACATCAAAAGAATCCAATTCTGATTCTGAAGGTACTATCCAAGGATCATCAAATGAAATAGTACTAGATGTAATCATATTGATATTAGCAATAAGAGTTTGTGCGTTGGGAGGAGGCAGGGAAAAATTTCCCAGTAAAGTTGAATCTTTAATCAAACCTACTCCGACATCCTTATAAGGGATAGTCGATTTTCTGATGTGTTGGAAGCTATCAATAGAGGCTGGGTCAAATAAGTAATATGAGAGTTGATATATATTAACAATCTTTCCTTTATGAGGAAACATGATGAGATGAAAGATCTATGATATGACAACAATCATGGCGTAAGACCAACTATGACCCAGGAGAAGGTTGTAATCCAGAGGGGCATCAACCACCTCCACATCTAGATTAACCATTTTGCCTTCGACCTCTATCGGTAGATCTTGTAAAATACCATATGGCTAGAAACCTCTTCTGTCAAAAGCTTTGAGAATATTTGGTGATTGGTTAATCATTGGAGTGCCAAGTGATTTCCAACATTTTAACGACATAATACATGTAGAAGCCCCTCCGTCAATAACAATACGAAAGATACGTTTGTTTTTTACTATTACCGGAATCTGAAAATCCATTTGATGGGGTAGGCGGGGTGTAAAATTCTCTAAATCAAAGATCATGAGGTTCAAATCCTAGAGATCTACGGCTCCTAAGGCTGACAAAAGAAATTTTCTTTGGGCTGGGCATGATTTCAATACTTCCAAAGCGAACATTGCTGAAGGGGAAATTGCCAAATATTCAACAATATTGTAATTCTGAGAAGCTCTCGCATGTGGATTGAAAGTTGATTTACGAAGTACACCTTTTGCAGGTGGTTTAATCACTAAGTTTGGATTTTGTTTCTCGATCTGTAATGGATCAAAAACTGAGGGAGATGTAGTCGATGCAGAATTGGATGTTTCTGCTTCTTTACTAGTATTTTTACTACCATAATCTTGCAATCGCGTTGCAACCATCAAGATATCCTCAACCATATTGGAGGAAGATCCAACCATGATACTATCTTGAGTGGGAAAGAGATCCTTCAAGACAACAGGTATAGGCCAACCCTTAACGAATTTCAATACCTCGGCTCTATGCGGGCACTCTTTTGTAAAATGATCCTGGTCACAGATGAGACAAGGATATGGAGGTTTGCATTTTTTGTCAGTTGGTTCAGTTGTATCGTTTTTATCTTTTGAAGATTTTTTCTTTTTATTCTTACGTTTCTTCTTACCACTAGTTTTAGATTTGGTCATAGATGTCTCTACAACATGAATATCGATGGAAGTTTGTAGGGAAGAATCTCCTTTGGGTGAATCGGGTAAAGTGATAGTAGGAGAAGTAGTATTGGAAGATTTCTTCTTACTTTTACCAGTACTAACAGAACCAATTACACCATCAGCGGCATGAGAGCTAGAAGGAGTTGCAGCTAACTGACCAGGTCTTGGTAAATCGGGGATTTTATCATATAGATTACCTGACTGAATATACACAATGTCAAGGTACTGAGCCTGAGAAATGATTTTCTCTTCTGTAACAACACCTCCTTTGGCCACATCTTGAGTAATTTTAGGCAATAACGATTTAATGAACCATTCAGCCAAAATTTTATCATGAATAAAGACTTTCACTAAACGCCTTCTACGTCTCCATTCATGAATCTGATCAAATATGTACGTAGACGTAGACTGTTTTAATGAAGTTAGCAATTCTGTGCCATTGTCGTATCTGACAGGAAACTAAAAATGGGTTAAGAAAGTAGTAGCTAGCGAATTAAAATTATTAAAAGAGTTGCGTGGTAACCCAATGTACCATTTGGCAGCTAGACCAATGAGAGTTCTCTGAAAAAGACGTAATCAAATAGAATCATCGACTAGTGAATTGGATGCACACCAGATGTGATAAGTCATAACGCGATTATATGGGTCTTCTCCTGACTTACCTTCAAATTTCGGAATATCACTAGGCAACTTGTTAGGCATCGGCGACCAATATGGAAGATTAAAAATGGGATCATTCGTAAGTCGCGATAAATCCGGTAAATCTAAAGTTGCTATGAATGGTAACCGATGGCTAGGGTCTTGATAACCTTGTGTGAGAAAACCAGTGCCAGGAGGAGGATATCCAGGATACCCTGGAATTGGATGTGCATTTGGAATCGTGAAACCTCCTGGGTAACCAAGATTAACTGGACCATACTAGGGTTGTTGAGGTATTTGATAAGTATACCGAGGGTACGACTGATACTGATATGTTTGATTTTGTGTTTCTTGACCAATTTGGTACTGTCCCTAGTACAGTTGATAAGTAAACTGTGGTTGACTAGAGACAATCGTACTAGTACCAGCTTTTCCTGTAGGCATCTGGACCGTAGTCTAAATTGTAGGTCCTAACTGTGGTATAGAGGCTTGAGGAATTTGCACTAATGCAGGGATAGAAGAAACCAGAGCTACAGATACTCCAGAAATAGGTGTTGTAGGTTGAACAGAAGTTGCAGTAGCTACAACAGTTTGAGGCGGAGTTTGAGGTTTACTAGGCCCAGGCTGCTGAAGAGAACCAGGTGCAGGGATTTGAGTAGTAGGCTAGACATGTTGTTGGGTCGGACTAGAAACTAAAGGCTGTCCAGGTTGATTAGGTAAATGCACATTAGGTTGTGTATTATGTTGAATTTGCGATGGATTCCACACCATATTCATTCCAGGGTATTGACCCATAGAAGGTTGTGCATATAAAGGACCATAACCTAGTTGAATGTAGGGTTGATAATTAAGTGGTAAATTTCCAGCTCCTTGCAAAAATGATTGACCGGAAGGAGGTTGGAAACCTTGAGATGGGAACTGACCTTGAGGTTGATAACCTTGAGGCAGGTACTAAATCTGGGGTTGATAAGGACCCTGAGAAATATACTGAGTCTAGGGTTGACCTTGGGGTATGTACTGTCCTTGAGGTTGATAACCTTGAGGTATATTGCCCTACAGTTTGTCCTGGTAAAAAATTACCTTGAGGTTGACCCCCAAGCGATAACTGACTACCTTGAGCTTGCCCCCCAGGTGGTAACTTACTACCTTGACGTTGCCCCCCAGGTGCTAACTTACTACCTTGAGGTTTCCCCCCAGGTAGTAACTGACTACCTTGAGGTTGAGGATTTGGAATATTACCAGACATCATAAAAATTTTCTCTGTGTTCAACGTTTCAGTTTTAGTTCCATTTATACCAGTTGATAGCACTTGTTCAGTTGGTCGAGGATTTTCTCCTAAGAAAGTACCAGAGAGTGACTAGTACCACAAAGGAACAGAAGGACCACCGTATAAAAATGTTTCCGGTGATTGGGAAAACATAGATGACTCACCTGACATAATTGATGAAGGATAATAACCTCTTGGTGTAGGATGAAAAGGAATTCAGGGTTGTTAAAAACTAAGACCCGGGTTTTCTAAAAATTTTGTCAATGATAAATACTAAGTGTCACTTCTAAAGGGACTGTAGAATATTGATTCAAGCTCCCTAAGATTCAAAGCCTGTTGGGTTTCGGGAAGAGTTACTTCTTCGTCTGGACTGACAAGTTCTTCAATGGAAATGAGGTCAAAAAGAAGATTTTCAGTAATGATATGTCTTACCCTAGGTGAACCAGGATCACTAGAAATCGGAGTAACAAATCGTGAAAATCGTTCCAAAATAGTAGGTTCAGTGTTAGGTTCAGAAATTTCAGGTTCTTCAGCTAATTCACTGGAAGGAGAAATACTACCAGTAAGTTTGGAAATTGAAATTGTTTCTTGAATATGCTCTGTTGTTTGTAATTGATAATCAGGATGAACAACTATAGATGACTCTCCTTCTTCTATTGATCTAATTCTACTATCACTAGGCTATACTAGAGCTCGCAGCCCTTTAAGTTGGCTTGGTGTATACTCAGGGGGCTTCCCCTAAAGTCTACGCGATTGCCTTGGTAATTCAGCCATGATTAAAAATTATTAATCACATGCAATCAAATAAAATTTCAATGAAAAATCCTAGAGTCACTAAGGAAACAAACAAATGAATCACATGCCTAAAAATCTAGGAGATCAAACACACACAAACAGTAACTTCCCACACTAAAAACACTAGTTGGTGATGAAATCCAACATCGTAGTATTTAATGTAGAAAGGGAAGTTGGAACAGTTACCCTGAAAACCTGCTTAATGAAACAGACCGGTGCAAGTTTCTCCACTTAAACCATCTCGAGTGAAGATAACCCTCCGGAGAGTCCATGTGAGTCTAGTCAACATCTGCTCCAGGTACAGTGGGATCTTTCCTCCACCGTCACCTTGGGAAAAAAACATAAGATTATGGTCACTATGGTTACCAACAGGAACTAATATACCTGGGGGAACAGTCTACGGTCTGACATACGCGCAAGGGTAGAATAACAAAGCTCAATCCCCTTGAAGGCTCCTTGACATAATCCAAGGTATACCGAAAAGTGACCCTAGGCTCCTTGACAATGGTCTATCTGAGGTTTACCATTGTTAATACGTGCATATCTTCTATCGTTCCCAATGATATAGAATTGATTATCCCACTAGTTCAGATATGACCTCGTGCTTGACTCCTTTAAGAGGAGCTTCCTAGAGCATACAAGCGACTATTGGACTTTTTTTCCTACTGCAAGATCAACTACTTGTTTGTTTTAATTGTCTTGGAGAGTTAATTACTCCCTACTCCAAGACACTAGCCTAAGATATATTGGTGAAAAGAGCTCTAGAAATATAAAATTACTATATTGATTTTAATTTAAGCGTTGATTTTAAAAATATGTTTCTTAGGACAATAGGTGCGAAATTGAAACTGATGATATGTAGTGACCCGACTCAAAACACACTAAAAATGCATCTATTATGAGAAACAATCCGTTTTCTTTCAATGAATTATAGCTAAAGGAAGAGTTGAGAAATGCAATCTTTTAAAAACAAATATTTCCTTCAAACAAGAATAAATGAAAACAAATCTAATTTTCAATGAGAACTCAAAATGATCTATGCTCAATAAGAAATCCCTTTTATTCAAGATTGAAACTACAAACCAATTTTTTGCTTCAAAAGACACTACAATTTCTAGAAACAACACTCAAAGCTAAAAACACTAATATTGAGATCTAAAAATTCCTAAGACTAAATCTGAATTAAAACTTCAAATATTTTGAAGATGTCTTACTTAGCTTGTAATCTAACTAAGAAATTCTTTGCTTGGATCAGCAAGAACTCAAAACATCCAATTTTGGTTTTTAAGTGAAATTCCAAATTTATCAACAAAAGTTTTGTCAAAGATTTGCAAATGAGAAAAATGAGATCTAAATCTCATAAAACAATTTCTGCTATGATGTCAAACTCAACAAGAAAGCAAGGAAATACCAGTGATCTAAAGGTATACCAGGGTTTCTAATTTTTAAGCAAGATATAAGACAAAGAAAAAATCATTATAACATGAAGATCTTTTAGAAAATCATTCAAAACTTAAAATGCTAAAATAAACCCTTAACCAAGGCTTCTTGACAGAAGATACAAGTGTGGGTATCTACTGAGAATCTAGCAAAATAATCCAGAAAAGAGGATTTTAAGATTTTTCAAAAAATTTCACAAGGTCTGCAGGATTCAGTGCAAACCAGTGCGGTCCCGCATTGTGGGTATAGGAAAAGTGAAGAGCTACCCGCACTGTCTATAAAAAAAAGAGCGGACATAAGAAAACTAGAGAAAAAACAAAAAAATTTCAAACATTTCTCAGGGATTCTATAGGGATAAACTACCCAAGCCAGTATCAAACAATCAAAATCAGAAAAATTAATTCACAAGTCAAAAGTAAAAGAAAATCAAAGTTCAAAATCCTTCCACAGCAGAGTCACCATTTTGTTGGATGGATAAGTTGTTCTTGTGGACAAGACAGACCTCCCAAGTGTCCTATGGATAGCTAGCAATAAACGGACAAATAAAACTATCTTTCTCTAGATATACTGTGATTCATAATTAAATGCTATAAAGGCTTAACGATCTTACCTTTGATCCAACGCTTGTTTGTAGTAGTAGTCCTTCAATCACCCGAAAGAGTTGCCTTCGAAGATCTACAATGACAAACAAACAAACATCAAATAGCATCTTCATAGCATATATTCGTAAATCATATCTATTATGGTGATCAAGGAATCCATAAAATAAACCAATCAATTGACAACGTATTGAGAAAAACGGACTTATTTTTATTAACTTAAATAAAGAAGAGCCTTACAACCGTGTCTGCCTTGATGTAACATAGGCCTTCCTGGAGTCCAGAATAGGCGTTTCCTTTACTCTAACTAGCCTTTCACTCTTCCAGCCGAGATACATACAGATATGTAATCTTTCCCACATGAAATCTCAGCTAAAAGGGTCTAAGTTTCAACAACACTTCACCTCCAATAATACTAAAGCTTGAACTCATCAATTGTAACCCCTTGAGGTTTCCCTATGCCTCTTTTTATAGTGAAAGAGAGGAAGTTATAGCTCCATACAAGAAGGGATAGAATCCTCCTTCAAAGGGATTAGCTCCTTACATCAAGGGGTTAGCTCTGTAATGGATGGGATACATGAACCTGAAAAGAGCAGACTTTCCACCATAGGAATGTTTCTAGAAGCTTCCAAAAATGACTCAAACTGAGCTTCTAGATTTTACCTCCGCCATTTTTATCTTTTACAGGGGTATGCACCCTTAATGAATAAATAGTGCATTTGGCTCTGCAGGATTTATAGCCAAAAGGTGCGGCACCACAGGAAATACTAAGAGAAAGTGCAATATAAGAGTTTTTAAGACTTTATGAGCTTTTCTCTTAATTTCAAGGCTTTACTTTAGGAAATTTGATATTGTAGACTTCTAAGGGAGTACTAAAATGTCATGGTGACAAATTTCAGTGTAATAGAGTCTCCCAAATATGACGCATTTGAGGTAAGAGAGGACAATCATGGTTGTAATGACCATAAACACCGCAACAGGAACAAGGCTTATTCGTGCGAACAGGTCTGTCCTACTTGGGCCGAGTGCCCTGTTGCTGGTTAGTAGTGTTAGGTGCATCCTTGGAGATTAGGTCCTGGATTACCTAGGGAAGATTGATTTTGGGTGCCTTTTGTATTATTTTTGGAAGTAGGAGGATTATTCGCTCCCTGCTATGCATACATCTACCCCTGGGGGGGAAGTGGCTATTATTGCGTGGGTTGAGAATGCAAGGGAGGCGGAGGTGTTAATTCTGGAGGAGCTGGAGCACCAGGCTACACGTACAGATAATAATGAGATTGGGAAACATTGTGGTGAATAGGTTGGGCATAAGGAGGAGGCATGTTGTATCCTGGATACATGCTACCGGGAGGGGGGGGAAAGTGCTGGAGGAGCTGGATCATCCCTGAGGGAAACCATAACCAATGGGAGGATGAGCATCCAAATGAGAAAGGTCTCCAATGATATCGTCGGCGGCATGGGCTGCCGCCAGTGCATTGGCACTATCGGGTCTAGGGAGATCAGGTAAGACAGTATAAACATAACCAGACTGTGTGTAGATCAGGTGATATTTTAAGGCAATCTGTAGAGCATCTTCTTTATTCTGAGGGAAATGAGATGCGACATCTTTTCCTATAGTAGGAAAAAGGGATATAAGGAACCAGTCCATGTAGAAACAATCTTCGAAGGTAGGGGCTTGACATAGTCTCTTTATTCTGTGCCATTCATGGACATGATCGGATAGGCGGGTCTAAGAATATTGATGGAAAGAGGTGAAAATTTCGGTACCAGTTTCATAACGAAGGGGAAGATGCAATTAAGACAAAAAATCCTGGGCAAGAGTCACAAAAGTAGTATGAGAGGAGTAGGCCTGGTAAACATACGACTTAGAAGCTTCTCTATTAAGTGTACATTAGAACAACCGAAGATGGACAGAGTCATCGGTGATGGAGTTAGATGAACACCACATGTCGAAATATTGAACGTGGTTTGTAGGATCTTCTCCAACAAGACCTTCAAACTTGGCGATTGCAAAAGGGAGATTGGTTGGCATAGCAGGCCAACTAGGGTCATGGTGTATGGGGTCATTGATCAACTGGTTGAAATCAGGAAGAGTGAGACCTGCCATATAAGAGAGCAAGGGAGTAGCCAGGATAGTTCCTGTTGTGGTCCCACTAGTAGTATTCCTAGCATTAGGGTTGGGGCTACCACCAGTGTTAGGTCCTGAACTAGACATGGTGAAGGTGATAGGGGAGAACCGGGGATAAAACTAGAAGGGCAACCCAATGAACCAAAAGCGGAGTCGAAATGGGGACTTGGTGGAGGACTAACTAGAATCCCACGTGGAGGAGTAAGTATTCCTAACAGAAATTGAGGATGAAGGCCAAGAAGTCTCCAGGATAAACACCTTGGGGGCGCAATGATGAAAGAACAAACATGGATTACGAAAGGAAGAGAGACAAACAAGGGCAAGGAAGTGCAGGGTCAAATGATTACAATGTTATAGTATTTTCCTGGCGGTGTTAACCAAGCACTTCTTCACTTAGGGTGTGTGTGTTAAGTGTGTTATTTTAATTTTTAAACCCAGACGTTTGTGGAAAAAAGAAGAAAATGTGTGTTGTATAACTGTAAATAAATATGCAAATAATAGTAAAGTAAACTAAATATAACAGAAAATAAACAACTAAATATGCATCAATCTAAACCCAAGGAGGGAGGATTCTCAACAACTAATCTGTCTGTGAGCAAAAATCTAGTCAAAACACACCAAAATTTGGGAGGGACAATGATCTAAAGGTCAGATGTGCTAGAAATAGGTGTAGAAAACATCAAAACACTAGAGGGAAAATTGCTGCAAATGAGGTGGCGAGAGGCTACAACCTGAAGGGAAATGGAGGGGACCCTAGAGGAGGACCAAACAAAAATGAAAATGGGTGTTTTGGATGGATGAATAACCAATCTGAAATGGATCTAAAGGTACAGGATCAGATCTAAAAAATGGCTGAACACACTAAAATTTCAGATGACCTGCTTCAGCTAAACTCATCCTACAAAGGTGGAAGAATACTGAAGCCCAATGGAGCTAGGTTCCCACTTCGATGAGTAAAATAGAGAAATTACAGGTCCAAAATGAGTGGAGATGGAGGTCAGACAACCCTGAACAAAATCCCAGACAAACCCAGAAAAATCTCAGAAAAATTCCTACAAAAACTACAGGTCACAGTTGCTGACTTGATTTCTGAAGAGATCGTAGTTTTGAGGCTGTTTTCTGTGTCCTAAAGGTCCAGGTCGCAGGTTTTGGCCCAAAAAGTGTGACCTACACTTCCAGCACTCTTGGGAGAACGTTTTAGAAAAAAAAATGTCGTCTTAGTTGTGGTTGATGCCTGTCACCTACGCAATAGGTCCAAAAACACACAGAAGTTAGAATTTTTACTTTTTTAGGATTTTATAGGTTAAAAACAACATCAAGAAAAGAAAAACAAGAATTTGAAGAGAAATCATAGGGTTTGAAGCAGTTGATCATGCAGGGATTTGAAAAATGACAGAGGTATTAATCATAAACTCATGTGGAGTCGCCAGTTGTTAGGATGAATTCTATTTGGAAGTGTATGAAAAAAGCTCACTTTAGCTGTGCATAAAAAACAACCCTAACATCAAATATGGCCGCCCATTTCTTTAGATCTACAGTTATTTGACCAAGATAAATGCTACAAAATCTAGATCTATGCAGTAAAAGATACTAAGCAGTAAATAAAAGCAAGAGTTGCTCCATGCATCCAATAGACAATACAAGAATATTTTTAAAGAATTTTTGTATTTATGACACCTGGGAAGGGAACATAGAAAGATGTTACCAGTACCCCTCAATGGGATGGGTTCTTGTATGTCCTCAACACTTCAGATCTAAGATTTCTATGTCTTGATGGTGTAGAAAACCCAGACAAAAAAAGGAATTCAAAGGGAGCTCACAAGAAGAAAGGTAGAAAAATATGACAATGATGGAAGATCAAAGTCAGACCAAAAGTATAGATCCAAAGTGATCTTTAGGCAACAAAAGGTAGTGAGTGACTGGAAAAACCCTTCTATTTATAAAAAAATATTGAGTTAGTCTAGATATTGGTGCATAATTAAAATATTTTTAACCAAATCTAGTGTTGGAACGGGGTATCCTAACAAGTTGCGAAGCTGGTCCATTTTTTATAATTTTGATTATATTTAATCTTGCGGAGGGGTTTTGGGGTGGGTCAAAGCTTCAAACGCATTGTAATGGGTTAAAGGGTAAAATAGGGGTCCAGAAACCATGGGTTGCGGACCATAGGAAAGTCTAGGCTAGATTGTTATAAATAGAGATGCATTTTGTATTATAAAGGATAGGAAATGATGAGCTATTGATGCAATCTGTTGTTTAAGATATCTATTCAGGTTTTGGGGAATAGACTCCTACTGGCTGTGTGTGCGGAGATCCAAGTCCAACTGTATGCAGACCCTGTTGTTGTGTGTGCATGTTGGGAAGGGTATTGTAAGGAAGAATTGATGAATGAATGAATGCAAAAGATTATTAGAGAACTGAATCTGTGAGTACTATTATTTGAATTACTGATAATTGCTGTATTGTGCATTTTCTATCCTTAAGCTGCAAAAGATCTGTATACTGTTTTCTTGGATCTAGATCTGTTATGTCCTGTTTATGTACAGCTGTGTTGATATAATAACAAGCATATAACCATAGATCTATTGCACGTGGATGTGAATAGAGACTTAATTAACCCTGCGCAGAATAAGGTAATCGTGGATTACATGACCTAGCACTGCTCTGCTTGCTTTACCCATCCTTTCTCAGGGTGCGGAAACCTGGTTCCAGTACCCACCCATACTACTCCGGGTGAGACTTTGACCTGTGAAAGCAGGTCACTGCCAAAAGGGCTAGTAATATAGGGGTTTGTTGGTAAACCTTTCTTACCGAACCTGGGTCAGGACCCCTCGAGCCAACAAATGGTGCCGTGTTCTCAGGGTACCCTTAGATTCGGATTGAACCTGAAGATTGTAGTAAGACAACTTTCACAACTGAATGGGGGTCTTTCCAATATACGGTCATGCCCTTTGGTCTAAAAAATGCACCTACTATTTTATCAAGGGTCGTAGTTGCTGTATTCAAGGAATTTATTCATAAGTTCCTGGAGGTTTATTTTGATGATTAGACGGCTTTTGGCTTAGTCAAGGAACATTTCTCTAACCTGTGACTAATGTTTGATGCATGCTGGAAGCACCGGATCTCCTTAAATATTAAGAAGTGCATTTTCTGTGTGCCATTTGGAATCCTGCTTGCACACATAGTCTGTCGGCAGGGATTGATGGTTGATCCTACGAAGGTAGCCGTAATTATAAACTTGGCAGTCCCCACAATGGAGAAACATCTACGTTCTATTCTCAGACACACTGGTTATTATCAGAAATTCATTCAGGGGTACAACCTAATTACAACGCCTATGGAAAAGCTATTAAAACAAGATGTTTCTTTCTTTTGGGATGATGAATGTTAGAAGAGCTTTGAACTGCTTAAAGAGCATATGGTCTCCTCCCCCATACTAATATTTCCTGATTGGTCAAAAGAATTTCATGTACTTGTGGACGCGTCGGGTATCGCCTTGGGAGCTATTCTCACTCAAGCTGGAGAAGGAGATATTGACCACCCGGTTGCCTTTGCGAGTCAGAAACTATCGTGCGCAGAACGAAACTACTCCACCATTGAGCGCAAAGGATTGGCTATGGTCTATGCGTTACAGAAATATCGGAACTATCTACTGGGTGGACACTAATTTAAAGTGTTCACTGATCATTTGGCTTTAAAATACCTGGTCAACAAGCCTGTGTTGGGGGGGAATATTTGCCACTGGATGTTGCTATTCCAGGAGTATGATTTTGAGATCATCGTCAAGCCTGGAAGGTTGAATGCTGGCCCGGATCATCTGTCTCGCATTGAAAGGGGAGAAGATGTAGTATACCTAGGGGGGATAATATAGGGTATAGAGGGAGGTATCCAAGGGAATAATATGATGTAATAATATAAGAATGATAAATAATTGGGCCATAGTTAATAAATAAAGTGGTTAACCCACATTATTTAAGGGACCACATGTAGCTAGGGAATAAAGTGATAAGCCCATTTTATTGGATGTATGGTATTTAGATACCCATGGTAACTACCCATGGTATTGCATGTATGAAACCTATATAGAGGCTAGCGTCTCTCCATTGAGAGATGTGAAGGATTATTGTATGAGCAAACATATGGCTTGTGGAGTGATCTCCTTCCTTAAGGAGTGAATGTATGGTGTTGCCCTACCTTAAGGGTTTTTATATTAATAAAGATATGAAGTTATATCTTTCATGGTGTTATTTATTGGGTATATTTTCCATTTATATACATTTTCTTGTCAGATCTACTACAAGTGGTATCAGAGCACTTTCTTGGGCAGAGTTTGGAGATTTGTTTTTTCATTTTTTTGCAGGAAATTTTTGGGCGGTGAGATTGTAGAGAAGATCTGAAAAATTTGGCGAAAAAAATTCAAAAATAAATATCAGATCTGGATTCCTTATGGAAAAATACCCAAATTCAAAAAAAACATCATTCAAATAGATGTCCGGATGAGAGTGATATCGCTGATTTAAATTCAGTTGTGTTGCAGAAATGTTTCTGACGGCAATTTGTGTACGGTGGATATCCTAAAATTTTTAGTAGATTCTAGTGCACAATCTCAGGAAAAAAATTACAGATCTAAGCTCCCCTTGAAAAATCACCTGATTTCAAAAAAAAAAATCGGTCAAATTGGAGTCCCGATGAGGGAGTTATCACTGATTTAAAATTAACCATTTTTTCAGAAATTTTGTGACAGTGGGACAGTTGCAGCGCAAATCTGTGTTTCCAGAGTGCCTAGATCGGGATTGCAGTCACATGGTTAGATGCAGAATGGCTATTCCATTTTCAAAAACATTTTATATTAAGGATTCAGAGTTATATTGACCGAGTAATGTCCATTTTAAATTTTTGCCAAAGTAAGTGATTTTCTTCAAAACCCTTACTTTATTTTATGGATTCTCGCAAGATGAAGTTTACAGGAAAAGATGATGGCCCTACTATTGAAGATTTTTTACAGCATCTGAAGGCTCAATATCGAATTTTTTGGATATGCTCCATGGGGCTTCATCTGAAAGATGAGGAAAATAAATGGTGGACCTCACTTGACAGTGCAGTGAGGAAACTTTCCGAGAAAATTTTTGAAAAAGTCATTTTGGACAAGTGGTCTAAAGCTGGAAAGAAGGACATTACGAGACATAAAGACTTCTTTTCTACTAATATTTCCATATTATAGGTTAATGGAAGTATTCATAAAGAGAACATCATTTTGTCTATCATTCCTAGTTGCAAGCATAATTGTATCAATGTTAATTTGGCTAAAAAATTGCAAGTACCAGCAAAACATATTGAAAACACACAGGTTGATAATGAAGATGTTCAAATTTATAAAGATTTGAAGATTTCTATAGATAAGTATGTGTTTCATTCTGATTTTGATGCTTCAGATATGGCTACTGTGGATGTTGTTTTGGGACACCCTTGGATGGAATCCGTTGGTACTGTCAATTTTGATGTGAAAAAGAAATTCATGAAGCTCTGGTATAAAAAGAAGAAAATTACATTGCACGATATTTGCATTAGGAACCATCGAGAGACTAGAGAGGAAGATGTGCAAATCTCTAACAACACAGACATATCAGATGATGAGCCTTTGATGGTAGACAACCAAACACAGACATCAAAGCAAGTACCCATTAGGGGAATTTTGAGGTCTAAAATGGGCCTCATAAGAAAAATGTACAACAAAAATAAACTTTATAACAACCAATAGGATTCAAGATGATGATGTCAACCATGGGGGATGATTCACCATTTTTTAAATAAAAGGGTAAAAATATTAAAAAATAATAAAATAATAAAACTACTTTTCAACTCGTATTTTCAACTTATCTCCCAAAATTTTTACTCAAATTTCGAGCGGGAGTACTCGTTGGATGCGAAATTTAATTCCTCATCCAAGGAGTACCCATGTTGCATACTTTCGATGAACTCTACTACACGAAAAATGAGAAATACATAAAAAACGTGATTGTAATCATGTTTTTTTATGTATTTCTCATTTTTCGTGTAGTAGGACCCATCAAAAGTATGCAACATGGGTACTCCTTGGATGAGGAATTAAATTTCGCATCCAACGAGTACTCCCGCTCGAAATTTGAGTAAAAACTTTGGGAGATAAGTTGAAAATATGAGTTAAAAAAGTAGTTTTTTCATTTTTCCCTCTAAAATTTGATGATGTCATCAAATCTTATTTGATTTTTTCCACTATTATTTTATAATTTCCTTAGGAGGCCCATTTTAGACCTCAAAATTCCCCTAATGAACAAAATAACCTGACACCACTCCATCACCAATAATCGAGGAATTAATGAAAGATGTTCCATCAGTTAAAGCTTCAACATATCACCACCCGCATCACCCAGCAAGACAACAACCAGGAAGTTGGAAACGAATTAGCAACAAGGACAACAACCCCTGGATGACACATAGAGAGGTGCAACGATCCAACCACAAAACATCAACACAAAAGAACCACCAGAACCCACTTCCATCTCAAGCGAGCGAGACATCGACTAGATCGAGTGTTCACCTTTGTCTGGGATGGCTGGATGCACGTGAATGGTACCAGTGGAATACTCTTTTGAGTAGATCTTATTATTTATGTTCTTCTTATGTTTCGGGGACAAAACATGTTTAAGGGGGGTGTAATGTAGTATACCTAGGGGGGATAATATAGGGTACAGAGTGAGGTATCCAAGGGAATAATATGATGTAATAATTGGGCCGTAGTTAATAAATAAAGTGGTTAACCCAAATTATTTAAGGGACCACATGTAGCTAGGGAATAAATTGATAAGCCCATTGTATTGGATGTATGGTATTGAGATACCCATGGTATTGCATGTATGAAACCTATATAGAGGCTAGAGTCTCTCCATTGAGAGATGTGAAGGATTATTGTATGAGCAAGCATATGGCTTGTGGAGTGATCTCCTTCCTTAAGGAGTGAATGTATGGTGTTGCCCTACCTTAAGGGTTTTGATATTAATAAAGATCTGAAGTTATATCTTTTATGGTGTTACTTATTGGGTATATTTTCCATTTATATACATCCCAGTCACTACGATCGACATTGCATACCTTAGTTAATTCCTGTTCCAAAATTTTGTTAAAAGCCTCAACCACCCCATTTTCCTGAGGGTGGTATGGGGTACTCTTCGCATGGTGGATACAAAATTCCTCATTCAAGGCTTGAATCGCCTGGTTGAAAAAGTGTGTACCTCTGTCACTCATTAGGATTTTTGGGCAGCCAAACCTGGTCAGTATCTGCTCAAAAATGAAGTGTGCAGTAGTATCCATAGTACAATCCTTCACCGCTTGTGCCTCAGCCCATCGAGTGAAGTAGTTAGTAGCGATGATAATGTAGCGCGCACCTATTTTCTTTCCTGGTGGATGGATGGGTCCTATAAAATCAATGGCCCATTTGTCAAAAACCTGTAAAGCCACTTGAGGCTGTAAAGGCATCTCATCTCGGTGTGAAGGTCATCCTGTGTGCTGGCAGGTATCACAATACCGACAATAGGTGTATGAATCTTGATGCAAAGTAGGCCTCCATAACCCAGCCCTCAAAATATTTTGTGTTGTTGCACATCCTGCATAGTGGCCTCCTATGACATATTCATGTGCTTCTATTAACACGACAAGCTGTTCATGTTCTAGGACATATCTGCGTAGTATTTCGTCGGCACCTAGCTTGTATAACTGACCGGAAAGGATAGTAAAGTCCACGTCCCGAGTAACCAATTCCTTCTTCTGTTGTATCGAATATCCAGTCGGGGCCATGCCTGTAGTGAGGAACTCAATTATATCAGCAAAGTGTGCATCAACCACCTTAATGGTAAACAACTACGCATATGGCAAGCCTTCGACCAAACTAGTAGGTTCTTCTGTAGTAGATCTGATAAGAAAATGTATAGAAATGGAAAATATGCCCAAGAAATAACACCATTGAAGATAAAACTTCAGATCTTCATTAATATCAAAACCCTTAAGGTAGGGCAACACCATACATTCACTCCTTAAGGAAGGAGATCACTCCACAAGCCATACTCTTGCCCATACAATAATCCTTGACATCTCTCAATGGAGAGTCTCTAACCTCTATATAGGTTTCATACATGAAATACCATGGGTAGTTACCATGGGTCTCTCAATACCATACATCCAATACAATGGGCTTATCACTTTATTCCCTAGCTACATGTGGTCCCTTACATAATGTGGGTTAACCACTTTATTTATTAACTATGGCCAATTATTTATCATTCTTATATTATTACATCATATTATTCCCTTGGGTACCTCCCTCTGTACCCTATATTATCTCCCCTAGGTATACTACATTACACCCCATGCAATACCATGGGTAGTTACCATGGGTATATCAATACCATACATCCAATACAATGGGCTTATCACTTTATTCCCTAGCTACATGTGGTCCCTTAAATAATGTGGGTTAACCACTTTATTTATTAACTATGGCCCAATTATTTGTCATTCTTATATTATTACATCATATTATTCCCTTGGATACCTCCCTTATATACGTCACTCGATGGGCTGAGGCACAAGAGGTGAAGGATTGTACCATGCATACTATTGCGCAGTTTATTTTTGAGCAGATACTAACTAGGTTTGGCTGCCCAAAAATCCTAATGAGTGACAGAGGTACACAGTTTTTCAACCAGACGATTCAAGCCTTGAATTTGGAATTCCGGATCCACCATGCGAAGAGTACCCCATACCACCCTCAGTAAAACGGGGTGGTTGAGGCTTTTAACAAAATTTTGGAACAAGAATTAACTAAGGTATGCAATGTCGATCGTAGTGACTGGGATGTTCGCATTCCCTCTGTTCTGTGGGCCTACCGAATGACCTGCAAGAAGCTAACAGGCAGAACCCCCTTCCAAATGGTTTATGGAAAAGAGGCCATTATGCCCATTGAATACGTTGTTCCTAGCCTACGCATTGCAGCATTTACCAATATGGCGGACCCCGATATCATAGAGGAACGTCTTGCGCAACTTGTGGCTTTGGAGGAAGATTTTTTTATTGCTAATTTTCATCTACATGTTCAGAAGGCTCGTGACAAAGCATGGCATGATCTACATATTCGCCAAAAGATGTTCGTCACAGGTGACCTTGTCCTTTTATACGATAGCCAATTTGTGAAACATCTAGGCAAATTCTGACAGCACTGGCTGTGTCCCTACACAGTTAAAGAAATCACAAATGGTGGAGTATTCTAGCTAGCTACCCTGCCTAGAGACATTGTACCAGGCTTTGTCAATGGTAGTCGACTCAAGCCTTACCAGG
Source organism: Pinus albicaulis (assembly GCA_034641835.2). NCBI lineage: Eukaryota > Viridiplantae > Streptophyta > Pinopsida > Pinales > Pinaceae > Pinus > Pinus albicaulis. Next base: position 1,660,764,278 of record CM076581.1, read on the forward strand.
TTCAATGACTATATGACAGCTGCAGTGACTTGCGACGAGTCACAAGATTGTGTTGGGGGACTGTTGGAACGGGGTGTCCTAACAAGCTACAAAACTGGTCCATTTTTTATATTTTTAATTATATTTAATCTAGCGGAGGGGTTTTGGGGTGGGTCAAAGCCCCGAACGCATTGTAATGGGTCAAAGGGTAAACTAGGGGTCTGAAAACCATGGGTTGCGGACCATAGGAAAGTCTAGGTTAGATTGTTATAAATAGAGATGAATTTTGTATTATAAAGGATAGGAAAAGATGAGCTATTGATGCGATCTGTTTTTTAAGTTATCTGTTTGGGTTTTGGAGAACGAACTCCTACTCGCTGTGTGCGGACCCTACTTCTGTGTGCACAGGTTGCGAATGGAATTGTAAGGAAGAATTGATGAATGAATGAATGTGAAAGATTTTTAGAGAACTGAATATGTGAGTACTGTTATGTGAATTACTAATAATTTCTGTATTGTGCATTTTCTGTCCTTAAGCTGCGAAATATCTGTATACTGTGTTCTTGGATCTAGATCTGTTATGTCCTGTTTATGTATGGTTGTGTTGATATAATAACAAGCATATAACATAGATCTAGTGCACATGGATGCGAATAGAGACTTAATTAACCCTGCGTAGAATAAGGTAATCGGGGATTACAGGACCTAGCACTGCTCTACTTGTTTTACCCATCCTTTCTCAAGGTGCGGAAACTTGGTTCCAGCACCCACCCATACTACTTCGGGTGAGACTTTGACCTGTGAAAGCAGGTCACTGCCGAAAGGGCCAGTAGTATAGGGGTTTGTTGGCAAACCTTTCTTACCAAACCTGGGTTAGGACCCCTCGAGCCAACATCTAGATCCAACTTTTATGGAATATTTTATTATATTTGTTGGAGGAAAAAATAATTTGAATTGGGTCAAATCCATTTATTTGTAAATAATAAATGATTAAATGATTTATTTATTATTTTAATGATGTGGTTGAGTAATAATTAAATAAATAATGATTTATTCAATTATTTATAAATGATTTAATCAAATTTAAAAAAAAATATTATTTAAATAGGGTTTAAATAATTATTCCTAGAAAATAATAAGATAAATAATGATTTATCTAATTAATTTTCCTGTCTTGGGTTAAATATGAGAAGGGATATTAATTAAACTGTTGTTTAACTAATTATTCCTTGAGGAAAATCAGACAAATATGGATTTATTCAATATTTCCTCATGGGGTTTCCTATTTAGACCATAAACAACTTAATAAATTAAGGATTACTAAGTTATTTTTCATAGTGAACACAATTTTACTTAGGGTAAAATTGGTCTTACATGGTGTACTTTAGTCCATCTAATAGTAATAGGTTAGATTACCAAAAATTGGTGTAAAATGAAGCAACAGTAGATGCTGTCACAACTGAAATATATGGTTTAGTCTAGGATGTTATCTCAGCTATGGTCAAATGAACTATTGTATACCCTATTAAATCTACGAGAACTCAAAGTGAAACAGGATCAACAAAATCAAAGGAAGGTGATTGAGGAAAAGACTCGTACAGGTAAAGCTCCTACCAAAAATGAGTTGGAAGAAGGTGTCTCGTCTTGTGGTATTTCTTCAATAGAAATCAAACTAGGTGGAAGAATTTCACTGTCAGGCCCAAAGTATATTTTAGGTGGTTGACTGTGCGATATGGGACACTTAATGGCTACAAAAGATTGTGGAGTGACCAATACAGGAACAAATTCTGGTTGTTCGACTTTGGGATCGAGATTTGCTCCACTTAGGGCATATAGCAATTGAAATATAAGGGGATGATAGACCCTATTTCATTGGTCCTGGGAATGATATCCAGTTTGACCAATAACAGCTACCCCCCTAAAGCATGATGGGATCTGGATCAAATTCCGGTTGAACAATGTCAGGTTTGAGAGGTATCGTCTCACTGATTCCATGGATCGTGACAACGAGTAACTATGAAGACTCGGACTCGATAACAGTAGACTAAATAGGATTTGTAGAAACAACTTGTGCCAACTATGGTATATGTGAAGATGATGCTTCATCATAGGTACTGATAGTACTAGTTTCGGTAGAGTGATGTCACCTTTGTCATCTAGAAGTAATTTTCGGTGCTAAAGGTGGTTTCAATGAAAGTCTACACGAACGATGGGGAAAGGGATTTCTTCTTCCACGATGATTGATTTGTTTTATTACCAAAAAAAAATAAACAAAATAAAATGGTAATGCTAGGCAAAATGTTTACCAAGAAGTATGGGCAGGTAATCTCCCTGAATGTTGTGTTCGGTGTATCACAATTTACAAGGCGGCCGACTTGGTTCACTATGGATGGATATCAACCTAATTTTTCCTCCCAAATATATGCGAAGGTACGTGGAGGCCCAAGTCCATATTAGCGCTGTCTGATGTGAAACTGCATAGTGAGAGCACCCCTTTATACTTTTCATACTATAACACTGCCTGATATAGTCGAAGGTTCATGGACGAGCTACGATATACTTACATACGTGGAGTGAGGTATCACACTCGAAATGTATCGCAAACAATTAATGAAAACTGCTATGTTTTACGATGTCATAACACATCTCTAGCCTAGACCTTCTAAATATTATCGTTATGGTTCCAATGCATTTTTAGGTAAATTGATGTAAATTTTAAGTTGACCTTGTTTAGCAATTTGCCTTTCAAGGTTCACCGCGATGATGTGATGGAAATTCCTAAAATGCAAACTAAAATGATAAGAAAACTTATCAATTTTAGTTTCTTCAATGAAAAGCCTAGCTACTAAAGTGAAAGAGCAATCAGTTTTGAGAGCAAACAACAAAGAGCACAAAGTAATATACAGCTTTCCTAATTTGTTCCTATGCAAAACACACAATCCACTATTTGCAAATGTAGGTTTTTCTTTATAGTTCCCTTAATGTGAATGCAAAAAGGAAACTATATCCATCAAATCAACAAAAAAAAATTCTTTCCACTTTTAGAAACGATGAAATTAACTGCTAGCCATCTATAAATTTTTCATATACTATGATGGCTAAAACAGGTCTATTAGTCTTCAAGAAACAAATTTCATGCAAAATCTGTGACTTCTTGAAGCCTCTTTGTGATATTTTCCCTCAAGAAATCCATTTCATTGATAACCTTCATTCAAATTCCTCAAAGAAAACCCTGTTGTTATCACAAGGAGACTATTTTCAAGCCCCTCTTTCATCATTTCACCTTCATAACTTTTCCCATTTCACCCATTTTTACCTATTTTTACTCCTGTCCTATGTCAGATTTTTTCCCCTAAAAAACCCCTTTTTCTCCCTCATCTACCCTCATTTTCTCATAAAGACCCTTTTTAACCATTATAAAACCCTTTAATTGGTTAAAAACCCTCTTTTATTCCTACCGGAACATCAAAAAGGCTAAAAAAATCCACCTTTTAAACTTATTTTCCGACCTTTTATATATAGGCTTTAAGCCCCTGAGGGCTTAAGCCTTCCGCCTTTCTCCTCCAAAAAACCAAGGCTTATGACCAAAGTGCTAAGCCTTAATCCATTTTTCATCTCCACTCTTGGTCCTATCATTTTCCCCATGGGACCTGTTCCTCCCCTTTATATTCCCGCACCCTTTCCTTTAACTCCTTTCCTTCATAATTTTTTCACTCCGACCACATCCTCCTCGACACAATCTTAACCATTGATCTACAAGATCTAACAGCTGTCGAAACCTTCCGCTAGCCCCTTCTCCTTAGCCCTGATCCCCTTACTCCTCCACCAGACCATATTCTCCGCCTTTCCACGAAAGCCCCTTTCCTTTATAATTTATGACTCCAACTTTGTTTCTCCTCCACTAATCACGACCGTTGATCTTTAAAGGTCCAATGGATTTCGCAAATCTCACCACTTAACTTTGCCGATTAACCCATCTCGCTCTGCGACAAAATAGGTGACATCACCCCAGCCCCACCATATGTTTCCTCTGCCCATCTTATCTCCCATCGCGCTCATCCACAACCATAGATCTTCGGCCCGAAGATCTAACAGCCCCAAATCCTTTTTGCGCTCAATCACCAAAGTCTCCCCAACGTGAAAATTCTGCACAAAACAGGCTATTTTGCAGGAGCCATGTGTCAAGCAATGAACCATATCACATTAAAAACACCCAAAACCGCTTACCACCCTTTTCTTGCGCAAAAACCATTCGTGGTTTTCCAAAACCGCTTTTCCATTTTCGTGCCCATATTTGAATTTTCTGCCATTTTTTCCTAGTTCTGCTTGTGGAACCCCTCCCCTGCACTTCTACCTTCCTATGCAAATGTTGCAACACCCATCCTGAATCCTCTGATTGCATTTTATCCAAAAGACACAGCGTTTTATAATTTTTTTAATGTTTTTGCAAGTGTAATGGTGGCTAAATAAACAGACCTTCTGATCTGAAAATGGAATGTACTTGTTTAATGGTGCAAGGTATCCATTTTCATAAAATTTCAAATTGTGCTATAACTCCAAGTGACCTCTTGATAATGTGAGAATAAACTATTTCCCATACAGAGATGGATTGTAGGAGCATTCACTGGACATGTCACCTCTAAAGAGAGAATGAGTTTCAGAGGCTACCTAGCCCTCTACAGACTCTGTCTAAGGAAATAATATATAAGCACAAATAACAAGATCAATGTAAGTCTTTTGTTTTTGAATTCAAAGTGTTCATTGATCTGTTTTAAGTGTGAATAAGCAAGAGCATATGTTCTGCAATTTGTGTGGTGAGGTTTGAAGTTAAAACAACAAGTTTTAATTCCTGTATAAACTTGTTTTAGAAAAGCATGCTCATGAAATTTTACTGTTTAAACTATCAGAATCTGGAAATAAACAGCCATAATACACACATGAACAGCAGATATTTGTTTAAGCGGTTCACCCCTCTCTTGGGCTACCTCCGCTGGTCCTAAAGCCTCTAATTAGGCTTAGTCCTCTTTTGATTAAATGGTGCAAATGAGATTACATCTGTATAAACTCCTCTAATGAGAAAATAGACTGCTAAAACAGACTCAGAAGATCCAAATCAGTATAAATAGACTACAAATTCACCTCCATTGGAGGAAGGTAGCCCAATGCAACAATCTTTCCCCTTAGCTCTGATGGAGTCACTGTCAAAAGCGCTGTAAAATTCGCAGATAGAATGCCCTGATGGCTCTGCAGACACCTCCAACAGCTCCAGAATGCTCTCTACACCCAAAATAAAATAAAAATTCGTCTGCAAAGGCCTCTCCTAGCAGAAGTTATGGCACATTTAGTAAACTACCAGTTTCACCTAAACAACCTCCACTAAATGTGAGAACTCAGATATGCAAGACAAATAAGCAAATGGCGTCAAAATAGAAGGCAGAATCCACCAAATAAGGCGCGCTGTTGTTGGGAAATACAGCAGGTTTATATAACAAAATGCGTCTTCACATATCACTGCTTGCTAACTGCTGAAACAATAAACGTTATATATTTAACAACCCACCAAATAAAAGGAGAAACTAAAGTTTAATCCACCACATATGCGCGCCGATGATGTTGGGGCATGTTCCCACGTGAGGTTATAGGGAAGGGGCTGCCCCTGGTCGTCTCCTTTTCACCCCGCCCAAACCTTCGACACGGCGAAAAATCTTTGCCGCCAACGTAAAAAGTAAAACAAGTCCCACTCTTGACCTAGCGGTAAGAGGCTGGGTTGTTAACCTTGTGGTCAAAGGGTTCCAACCGGCCGACTCGTATATAAAATTTTGAAATGCGCCATTCCAACCCATCGCGCCTCGTGGCCCATGTGTGGCGCCTCCAAGCAGCCATACGTGGCACTTCCTAACAGCTGCCAAGGAATATACCTGCATTATTCTCGCAGAATATTCCCGTGTATCATTCTTTCAGGAATATTCTTTTTTTAATAAAATTTTTCCACAAAGGCAAATTGGCATTTTTTTAATGAAAATGGAGAAATCTTCAAACTTGAATAACTTCTTCATACGGAGACCATTTTTCGAACCGTTCACGGCGCCGGAATCAGGAAGACGAGCTCTATCCGGTCATTCAGGTTCAAACCAGTTCTGAGCACCTTCATTTTTGACCACTTTACGACACTTGGTCCTGAGCTCCTGATCACACCTCCCAAATGAGAAGGCTTTTGGTCCCCAAAAGCTTACTGAATCTCTGCACTGAACTGTACAGCACTTGAGGAACAGAAATATCCTCTTTCAGTCAGCCAAAAGAGCATACTGATGCCAAAAATGTCCTGCCGTGCTAAATGTCTTCATGGCGACTTTTTGCTGCATACGCCAAGTACTTGTCGAATCCCGACCAAGTTCTTTCGCCAGACAAAACTGAAATTGCAGGAACCAGCAATGAAACTTGCTGATATATGAGCTGAAATATTCCCCTGAATATGTGGACTTGCCAACTGTCACGATGCCCATCCAAGACACCTCCATTCCAGAAGAAGAACTGCCTCCCAAATGAAAAGGCTTTTACAAAGATGAAACACTTCATCATTTCTCCTGTTTACAATCTTGGAGATCAAATTAACTTTTTCCAAGTCAATAACATTACATGCATGGATAAAAACAAAGTAATCAACCCTTCAAGTTAATCACACATACATGTTTAAAAATACAAGGAAATCATCATGATCCCTGTGCTTATGCATCTCATTCTCATGCATGCAGTTTATCCTTCAACTTTATCTTAAGTACAATCATAAGTACAAGATCCTCAATCACATGTACATGTACTTTCAAAGCTGAAATGAATATAACTTTCGCTACGATAGAGTGAGTCTCATACTCAGTTTTTCCATCCTGCAACTTGCATTCCCTTAACAAAGAAAATGCATTCAATCAAAAGACATGCAACTTTAATTGGATAAGAATTCTAACCATTTCTTACCAATCCATTTCAAAGGTGATTCCTTTAACTACACATCTATATCAGCATGTGTATCATCCTGACACATATCAATGATGGAAACTTCCTTCCCATTCTGGCCATACTCTTTCTCCCACTTCTTCAACTTTTGTGGAAGCATTGTTGGATTCAGAGTCCAACACCTTTCAACAGTATGTCCTTGCTTATGGCAATAAGTGCAACACATGTTCATCTTCTTGACCGCATGATTTGCATTGTTCATTGGAACTTTGGCTTCTTGCCTCCTTTCCTTCAAAAGTTTCATGTATGTTGCCATTCTTTTCCAACATCTAGAAACACTATGGTTAAACAAACCACAAAAAGAACATGCAATTCTTTTCCAATGCTTGTGTGGAAATTTTCCATGCTTTACATGATCAAAGGAAATATGATTGAAATCAGATTTATACCTTTCTCTTTCACCTTCATTACCTTCATGAGGAGGTGAATCAAAAGAAGAAGAAGCTCCCTTTGGAACACTAACCATCCCATCAATGGTTTTAGGGCTTTCACCACTCCCTTGTTCAAGTGCATGCGGATGCACACCTTCTTCCTTCATGGCTGCTTTGGAACTTTCTCCATAAAATTGTCCATAGCCAAGACCCAAATTCTTAGGCCTTACCTCAACCATTATTGGCTCAACTATACCCTGTGCATGTTTTCCCAGTCCTTTTCCTTCATATCCCATTTTGGACATCAACTTGGACCCTATGCCTTTGGTATGTTTCTCAAAAGAACCAAGTTCATAAACATTCTTATAAGAATTTGAAGACAAACTAGAATTGTTTACCTCTTCTTCAAGCTGATAATTGGCTAAGGCTTCTTTGGAAACAAGGAGTTGTGTCTCCAACTCATGCATCTTTTCCAGCTTCATGTTTGCAATACGAAGTTGGCCTTCCATTTCCTGCAATTGGTCAGAAAGCAACTGCTTCTCTTCCCTCATGGAATTCAACTGCTCTTGAAGTCTAGAGCTCTTTCTTTCATCCTCATACATTTCTCTCACCATATTCATCATGATGAAAAATTCTTGCTTCAAGCCTTCATCAAAAAATCTTGTGAAGGAGGACAATTTTGAGAACTCACTTATGAAAGTTGTCATTATAAAAATGAACAAAAGAAGAGCTTCAGCAAACTCAAACAACAAGTAGTTTGCAGAATAATAAAGCAGTCAATCTTCAACACTGCTTAAGACACCTTTCAAGCTACACAATCAAGCTAGTGATGTCAGTCAAGCAAACCAACTTTGCAACCTGCTCCGATACCATCTGATCTTAAAATGGAATGTACTTGTTTAAGGGTGCAAGGTATCCATTTTCATTTAAGAAAATGAGTGCAAATACTCATAATTTCAAATTGAGTGCTATACTCCAAGTGACCTCTTGATAATGTGAGAATAAACTATTTCCCATACAGAGATGGACTGTAGGGGCATTCACTGGACATGTCACCTCTAAAGAGAGGATGAGTTCCAGAGGCTACCTGGCCCTCTACAGACTCTGTCCAAGGAAATAATATATAAGCACAAATAACAAGATCAATGTAAGTCTTTTGTTTTTGAATTCAAAGTGTTCATTGATATGTTTTAAATGTGAATAAGCAAGAGCATATGTTCTGCAATTTGTGTGAAGAGGTTTGAAGTTAAAACAACAAGTTTTGCTTCCTGTATAAACTTGTTTTAGAAAAGCATGCTCATGAAATTTTACTGTTTAAACTATCAAAATCTGGAAATAAACAACCATAATACACACATGAACAGCAGATATTTGTTTAAGCGGTTCACCCCTCTCTTGGGCTACCTCCGCTGGTCCAAAAGCCTCTAATTAGGCTCAGTCCTCTTTTGATTAAATGGTGCAAATGAGATTACATCTGTATAAACTCCTCTAAAGGAAAAATAGACTGCTAAAACAGACTCAGAATATCCAAATCAGTAGAAATAGACTACAAATTCACCTCCATTGGAGGAAGGTAGCCCAATGCAGCAATCTTTCCCTTTAGCTCTGATGGAGTCACTGTCAAAAGCGCTGTAAAATTCGCAGATAGAATGCCCTGATGGATCTGCAGACACCTCCAACAACTCTAGAATGCTCTCTACACCCAAAATCAAAAAAAAATTCGTCTTCAAAAGCCTCTCCTAGCAGAATTTATGCCCACTTTACTGAACTGCCAGTTTGGGCTAAAAAATCTCCACTAAATGTGGAGAACTGGAGATAAGGCAGACAAATAAGCAAATGGCGCCAAAATAGAAGGCGGAACCACCAAATAAGGCGCGCGGTTTGTTGGGCAATAAGTGTTATGTTTATATAACAAAATGCGTTCACATATCACGGCGGTGTTAACCGTTTGAAATAAATACAAACGTTATATATTTAACAACCCACCAAATAACGCATAACCCAAAGTTTAATCCGCCACATGCGTCGCCTGGCGACAATGTGTTCCCGCTTTGAGGTTATAGGAAGGGGCTGGCTCCCGGCTGGCCCCTCGCCTCACCAAACTCTTTCCACATAGTTTAAAAAAATCTTTGCCGCCAACGTAAACAAGTCCCACCTTTGACCTAGCGGTAAGAGGTTGGGTTGTTAACCTTGTGGTCGCGGGTTCGAATCCGGCCGACCAGATATAAAATTTTGAAATGCGCCATTCCAACTCCACGTCGGGGCCCACGTGGCGGCCTCCGGGCTAGCCACGTGGCACCTCCTGATTGGCTGCCAAGGAATATTCCCCAGAATATTCTGCAGAATATTCCCAGAATATTCTGTGGAATATTCTTTTTTTAATAAAATTTTCCACAAAGGCAAATTTGGCATTTTTTTTATGGAAATTGAGAAATCTTCAAACTTGAATAACTTCTTCATACGGAGACCATTTTTCGAACCGTTCACGGCGCCAGAATCAGGAAGACGAGCTCTATCCATTCGTTCAGGTTCAAACCAGTTCTGAGCACCTTCATTTTTGACCACTTTACGACACTTAGTCTTGAGCTCCTGATCACCTTCTCACAATCATCTATGTGGCATGAAACCTCAGGATGACAATCTTCGAGGTGAGATACAACAAAAATAGAGATCTGAGGGTGTGATCTTGGGGTTTAATCAATGTTTCATGGACATTGGTTAGCCATTGAACTCTCCATCGCGGCAAAGGAGCCACCTGCACACAAAGAAGAATAAGAGCAAAGAACAGAGATTAAAGATAAAAGGATTAAGCATAAAGTTGAACGTTAAAGGCTAATTCCATAGTTTATGGATAAATCACAGTGTAAAGACAGATTAATAAAAGTTAAAATAGTCAGCACAAAGGACAAAAGACTAAATATTATTAAGAGAGGCCTAAAAGCATATCAAGAGCCTAATCCAAGTTTAAAGTGACAAATCAATATATATTAGTAAAGGAAAGCCTCCAAATTCCACATTAGTGAGGCAATTAATCCTCAGAAATGCCACTTGCAAACTTATTTACCTCAAAAGACTACAAATTCAATGCACACTCAGAGATATTTTACAAAGACAACTCAGAAAGTAATTTCTAGCTACCAAAAGCCTCAAAAGTCAATGAAAGTGACTGAAGTAGATGGAAGTTAATATAAAAATCAATTAGCAGAGTTAAGACATTAGATATCTTCTCCATTTGGCCGCCCAAAGGTCGAGAAGCATTTACTCTGTATTAATTGAATAGTTAGACCTTCCTTTCACTCCACCTCCTCAATTTACCTATATATATCATAAGAGGAGCCCATTGTAAATGTTGGTTTAATACCTATTGAATGTAAATATTTACTAAGGTTGTTGAACCTCTATTAGTAATTGAAGAAAGATAGGCTGAGAAGAGATGTTTGAAGCTGTAAATACCTACTGGACTTGAATATTGTAACTGGTTTGAACATCAAATACACAATCTACTTGATGGGATCCTGATCTATATCATTGGTGATGTTTTTCTTACTGTAATTGTTATTTTTCTTATGTTTTCATACTGTCCACTTTCTCTGATAAAAAACAACAAGTTTACATTAGGATTTACTTCTAAAAGTACCCTAAATATAACTGATAAGCTTTATCTTTATGTTTTCTTCTAAATTGTGCTTTGAGGATAACCAGTGAAGTGTTGGTAAGCCCATGTTTCCTGAGTACAACTTGAGATATTGTCTTTGAAATTTCTTGAAAAGTTTGCTAAGTAAAGTTGAATTAGAGAAGTCTATGGTTAGCCTTGTCCTCTAGTTTATCTCCAAAAGTTGCTTTGAAAACATCCCTTAAGAGTATGCCAAAAGCAGGCCAGGTTAAAATTCCTTACTTGATCTTAGGCTATTCTTTGTTTATCCTAAATGTTTTCCTTTGAGAGTATGTTGAAATCAGGCTAGGTTAAAAGTTTTTACTTGATCTTAGGCTATTATTTTTTTATCTTAAATGTTTTCCCTTGAGAGTATGTTGAAAGAAGGCTAGGTTAAAAGTCCTTACTTGATCTTAGGCTACCTTTTATGTTTATCTTAAATGTTTTTCTTTGAGAGTATGCTGAAAGAAGGCTAGGTTAAAAGTGCTTACTTGATCTTAGGCTATTCTTTGTTTATCTTAAATGTTTTCCCTTGAGAGTATGTTGAAAGCAGGATAGGTTAAAATTCCTTACTTGATCTTAGGCTATTCTTTGTTTATCTTAAATTTTTTCCTTTGAGAGTATGCTGAAAGCAGGCTAGGTTAAAAGTCCTTACTTGATCCTAGGCTACTCTTTGTTTATCTTACATGTTTTCCCTTGAGAGTATGTTGAAAGCAGGCTAGGTTAAAATTCATTACTTGATATTAGGCTACTTTTATGTTTATATTAAATGTTTTCCTTTGAGAGTATGTTGAAAGCAGGATAGGTTCAAAGCCCTTACCTGATCTTAGGCTGCCCTTTCTTTTCTTATATGTTTGCTTCTTTCACCACACTTCTTAATGTTCCATACCACAAAATAAATTTAAAGATATCCTTTGATATAAATGACTTGCCCCATGGACCACTCTTGAAACTTGTTGTGAAATTAAATCCTTTTGTGACTCCATAGCCCAATGGATTGATACTGTCTCTTACCGATCCTATCTACTGAACCATTATTTCCACTTACTCACACCTTTACCCTTCAAAATACTTCTTTACTTTCATGATATCCTACCCAACCAAAAACAAGCAAATCCCTTGTACTTCATAACTAGCCTAATATCATATCTTTTGAAAACACATATAGAGAGATCCCTCTCTGAATCCAGGAGGGCTAGATCCTAGGATTCCAAAGTGGTTCTGATGTAGGCCCTGCAGCGTTTGTTCTTGCCAATCTTGCAAACTATGGGAGTCCTAACATAGTGGCGACCATACTAGGGAGTATTGAGTAATATATAACTTCACAACTCAACAAACCTCTATTTCTAAATGATACAAGTGTCACCAAGACTGGTTACTATTGATTGTTGAAGGTGAACAACAACCAAACCTTGAAAACAAGTAAAAATCCTTCACCTGGCGACTCCATTGGTATTAAGTAGGCTTGCTGACCCCACTGGTTTTTCCTAAGACTCCACTGAGAAATTATTTTATCCTTCAAACATCATTCAAACCTAGTTAAGAAGACTTTGAGGATTGAGTTTTCTTTGAAAATGATTAGTTAGCCTTTAAAAGACTGTCATACTTGGCTGAAATTTTCTCATCATTGGGTCTAAAAACACCACATCGTGGCTTCTAGAAGAATTTATACTAGAGCCTATCCTGACCCAAATCCTCCTGAGATAGTTCATAATCCAGAAAGTATCCTTAGGAAATCTCCTAAATCCAAGACTTCAACTGTTGTCAGACCAGTTCATAGAGCTAATTCGGTCCTTGAAAATCTCTCAGGTCTGCAAGATACACAAGTTGACTTACCATTCGTAAGAAACCCATCCAGAACTAAGTCACTTAGTGATATAGATCAGATAGAATTTAAGTCTCCACACTCACCCCAACACAGTGGTGAACATACTGATACTAGAGAAACCACTCCACCTAATCTTCATTTCATTCATAACTTTGGTTTCTCTCATCCTAGATCTGCTCAACAGTCCCTTGCTCATCCAGGAAATTCTGTTATCCATACGCCCACTATTCAAACTACTCCATTCCATCCTCCCCCTCCTTTCATAAACCCTCCACTTGTAAGCCCCCCATTTTTTCCACAACCTCCTATCATGGCAACATGGTATGCTCCTCTAGTCCTTCCTTTACCTTTAGTAAATTTTCCACAGGACTATCAGTCCAAGATTCCATTATATGATGATAGTGGTTATACTACTGCTCAACTACATGTGGACAAGATGAATGACTATTTTGATAGAAATGAGATAGATGATGAAACCGTTAAACTCAGATTTTTTGCTCAAAGTTTACGGGGAGAAGAAAGAAAATGGTTCGAAAACTTAACCCCTAATAGTATTAATGACCTCCAAGCTTTCCATCAATCATTCATAAACAAATGGGAAATTAGGAAGAACCCTCTCCAAATACTTTCAGATTACAACAAACTCAAGAGAAACACTAAGGAAAGTGTTCAAAATTATTGCACTAGATTTAATAGTGTTTATAACGCACTACCCCCAGATTTGAAACCTCCACAAGGCTCAGCTTTGGCCAAATTCCCTGAAGGATTTGATCCTGAAATGGCCTATTAGCTAAGAGAAAGGGATCCCTTAACTTTAGAAGACATGCAGAAGGGAGCTCTTAGTGTGGAAGCAAATCTGATTGAGAAGAGAGCTAGAATGAAGACTGAGAAGAGGGTATCATTTAGGGATGAAGTTTCACCTTCCACGTATGAATGAAAAATGGAAACGATGATGGAGGAGATGATGAAGAGGATGCACATTTATGAGAGAGCACAATCTAGATAAAATCAATCAGCTCCTCAAAATAGAAATCAATCCCAAAACCAAAATCAGAACTTTAGAAGAAATCAACCTCAAAACGGACAAAGAGATGTTGATCAACAGATCAGACCTCCTTTCCAAGAAAATTATGTTAATGAGGATGGAGAAACAATTGAGAAAATAGAGGATGATAACATAAACATGCCGGGAGTAAGCAATGATGATTCTGATTTCCTCCATGAAAGAAAACAAGGTCTATATACCCCCTATGATGATAGAAGACAAGAAACTAAATACTATGAATAATATTTCGAAAATTCCATCATAATATCACCTAAACAATATGACCTAAGAAGTAAAAAGAATCAAGAAACTCCCAGGAACAAAACCTCTGATAATTCTTCCAAAAACAGCCCTATAAATACTTCCAAAAAGATAGTAGAAAATCATAAAATAATGGCTGAAATTTCTGATCCAAACAAAGGAAAAAACACCCAAATCAATGAAAAACAGAGTGGTGACCCTAGAAGCACTAGCATTTTAGCTGATTCTCTTGAAAAAACAATTTTGACTGCTATAAATAGTATAAATAAGCAAGTTGATTTTGCTGATGAATCAGTGACTAAGAAGGCTCAAACATTTTGAAAAATCAGATTCCCTTTAGCCTAGAGAGTGAGATTGCCAAAATCAAATCTTTGTCCCACTCACTGAGTTAGTCACTAAAAATGTATATAGATGTCAAGTTTTGAAAGCTTTGAACATAGAATATATTCATGATACTGTTAACTTGAATGATGATACAAGAGGGCTTATGTTTGGTCCTAATATTGAAATAAAAATTCAAGAAGGAACTACCCCTCCATTCTACATCAGTTTGAGCTTCCATGATAATATTTTGCACAATGCCATGCTTGATTCAGGAGCATCACATAACCTCATGCCTGAAGTAATAATGGAAAGATTAGGCCTTGAGGTAACTATACCTTATAAAGATTTATATTCCTTTGATTCAAGTATATTGAGATGCCTAGGCCTTATAAAAGATCTCTGTGTTAACTTAGCTCAAATCTCAACCAAAAACTTAGTGATGGACATTGTAGTGGCTAATATACTCCCCAAATATGGCATGCTTCTTTCAATATCATGGGGTGCTAAGTTGCAAGGTACTATGCAAATGGATATGACTTATGCCACCATCCCTGTCTTCAGTCAACCTAGAAGACTCTATAGGGAAACACACATGAAATATATGGTAAGTAACCAAGAAAGACCAGAAAACTCTCCTCTTTATTCCTTACACACTGACCTTGACTCATTTATTATTTACAATGATGAGATTCCTAATGAGCAAGAGTTATTCAATGAAACATAACCCAATATAGTGGTCACTCCACATCCAAACATAGTGGTAGCCATAGAGGAAAAGGAGAGAAAGGAAAAAGCATTAGATCAATTTGCTAATTCAGAAATTCATAGAAAATAGATCAAAGGTCTTGAGGTCCAAAACAGTCATAAATATAGTGAAGATCATGAAAATCAAAGAATAAAACCTCAAAACATTGAAAACCTTGAGTAACAAAACAAATTTCAACATAGTGTACACCTACAGGAACAACACAGTGACAGATTAGGAAAACAAAATAGAGAGGAAAAAAGTGAAATAAATAATGAATCTAAAAACAATCCTCTTTGGAGTATGAGTTTTGATGGGTATTGCTCTAAAACTTGTGCAAAAGTAGGCATATGGGTGCACAACACTAAAAATAACCATGTTGAGGGTCATTCCTATAGATTAAACTTCCAATGCACAAATAACATATCAGAGTATGAAGCTATCCTTTTAGGCCTAAATTTATTGAAAAAATTAGGGGCCAAAAGAATAACAGTTCATGGAGATTCAGAATTGATAATTAGGCAAGTAAATGGGGAATACACTGCTAAACATCCCAGACTTAGAGCCTATAGAGATGATACCATGGACTTGTTAAAAACATTTGCTGAATTCCAACTTACCTTTGTCCCAAGGAACCAAAGCATTCTTGCCAATGGATTAGCCTTTGCTACTAGTACTAGTCTAAAACCTTATGAAAGAAAACAATACACCATCCAAGTAAAATATAGACTAGATGTCCTAGATAATGAAAAATACTGGCAATTTTTTGAAGGAGATAAACAAATAGAAGACTTCCTACAATCCAAAAATGAATTTGAAATACCAAACTCAGATTCAGAGTATGAACAAGACTGTCCTACTAAAGAAAACCCACTTTTTGAAGAAGAAAAGTATCCTGAGATTGCTGATATAAATCTGTTATTCAAAGAACCTAAACATACAACATAAAATAGCATAGATTTAGAAAAACAAGACTTAGAAGTGCTACAATCTAAAAATCAAAGATTTCCAAAGGACTGGTCCCATTAGAAGAATTGTTTGACTTGAATGATGTTGCAAAAAAGCCAAAATTGGAACCCGTTGAAGCTGAAGTGGAAGAATGCAACATAGGCAATGAACACAAACCTAAAATGATCAAGCTGTCTAAAACACTGCCAGCTCACATTAAACTGAAATACATTGAGCTGTTTAAAGAATTTTCTGATGTATTTGCATGGAGTTATGAAGACGTAAAATCATATGATACAGAAATAATCCAACATAAGATACCCCTCAAAGAAAACCAGAAGCCTTTTAGACAAAAATTGTGCAGAATCAACCCTGTTCAATTACCTCTGGTAGAGAAAGAAATTAGAAAAATGTATGATGCTGGAATTATTGTGCCTGTTAGATACTCAGAGTGGGTGTCTAATCTTGTATCAGTTAGGAAGAAAATAAGAGAAATAAAGCTTTGCATTGAATTTAGAAACTTAAACAAAGAATCATTAAAGGAAAACTATCCCTTACCCAAAATGGATCATATATTACAAAGGGTAGTTGGTTCTAGAAGAATTTCTTTGCTAGATGGCTTCTCAGGTTACAATCAAATATTGGTACATCTTGATGATCAACTTAAAACATCCTTTACTACTCCTTGGGGTACTTTCATGTATTTAAAAATTCCCTTTGGTTTAATGAATGTTGGTGCCACATTTCAGAGAGCCATGGATATAGCATTCTTAGAAGAAATAGGTTACTTCATTGTGATTTATCTTGATGATATCACTGTCTATTCTAAAATAGATGAAGAACACCTAATACAATTGAGGAAAGTATTTGAGAAATGCAGAAAATATGGGTTGTCTTTAAATCCAAAGAAAACATTGTTCCGTCTCCAAGAAGGTAAACTTCTTGGACATATCATATCATAAGAGGGAATAAGGATAGACCCAAAGAGGATCGATGGTATATTGCAAATAAATCATCCTAGAAACATCAAGGAACTTCAATCTTTCATTGGAAATATTAATTTCTTGAGAAGGTTCATACCCAATCTAGCTAAACTCCTTAAAAACATGAAAAACATGCTTAAAAAAGGAGTTAAATGGAACTTAGAAGCAAAGAAATCATTTGAGCTGGTAAAACAAGAACTTACCAAAACACCAGTTCTTATCAGTCCTGATTTTACAAAAGATTTCTTCATATTTTCATTTGCATCAGAACACACAGTATCTGCTGTCCTATTACAGAAAAACATGAAAGGACAAGAGCAGCCAATTGCATTTTTCAGTAAGACATTAAGAGATGCACCTCTAAAGAACAATATCATGGAAAAAAAATCCTTTTCCTTGGTCAAAGACTTAAAAGACTTCAGAGTTTACATTTAACACCCACACATTATAGCATTTGTGCCTCATTCAGTTGTAAAAGACATATTGACCCAAGATCCAGATGGAAAGAGAGGAAAGTGGATTGCTGTAATATTGGAATATGACTTAGAGATCAAGCCCACTAAGCTCATAAAAGGTCAAGAACTAGCAAAAATTATGGTTGAATCCAACTTTCAAGCACTTAATATAAACATGTTTAATGCATTCGATGAACGGGAGGAGTTGAAAACTCCAATTATTGAAGATCATTTTCTGAATTCATCTTTGTATGTTGATATTTTGTATGTATTGCTCAACCTAAATGTCTATCCTAGTTTGTCTAAAAGAAAGGCAAGATTCTTAAAGTTGAAAGTTGTAAATTATTGCATTTTGAGTAAATGTTTATATTGGAAAAATGATAGTGGATTATTGCTTAAATGTTTGCCTAAGAATGATGCAAATAAGATCAAGCACGTGTTTCATAAAGGAGAATGTGAAGGCCACCTCTACTGGAAGTCAACTGCTAACAAAATCCTTAGAGCTGGTTACTATTGGCCCACCCTCTTTCAAGATATCCACCAAATGATTATTTCCTGTCACAAATGCCAAATATTTGAAGGCAAAAGAAAGATGCTTCCCTTACCTCTGCAACCAATCACTGTTGAAGCTCCTTTTTAGCAGTGGGGTCTAGACTTCACTGGGGAAATCCATCCTGCCTCATCTGCCCAACATAAATGAATCCTCACAGCAACAGACTATTTTACCAAATTGATAGAATCCATCCCTTATAGGAATACCATAAACTCAGTTATCATTTCATTCCTTGAAAACCATATACTGTCTAGATTTGGCTGTCCTAGAAAGATCATAACTAACAACGCTACTACATTTGGGTCTAAAATTATGGTGGAATTCTGTCATAAATATCAGATTATATTGGGTCATTCTACAACTTATTACCCTCAGGGTAATGGGTTGGCAGAATCCTCAAATAAAAGTTTGTTAAACATTATCAAGAATTTGCTGGAAGATAACAAGAAATCATGGCACAACAAGCTAGTACATGCATTATGGGTAGACAGACTAACCATTAAAAAATCAATTGGAATGTCTCCCTACTAGCTAGTTTATGGAACAGATGCAATATTTCCAACCAGTTTAGGAGTGCCAGTCATGAAGCTGATCCAAGAAGTACAGTCTGAAGATGATGATATGACAAGAAGAATAAACCAGACTATACATCTTCAACAAACCAGAGAGGAGGTATACATCAAAGCACAGCAACTACAAGAAAACATCAAGAAGCTGTTTGACAAAAAAACCAAGGCAAGTGACTTTAAAATTGGTGACAAAGTATTGAAATGGGATTCAAGGAGAGAAGATAAGTTCAAACATGGAAAATTTGATAATTTATGGCAAGGCCCTTATCTTATTCAATATGCTATTGGAATCAAGGCATTATTTTTGCAAGAATTGGATGGAGCTGAATATTTTGGATGTCAATGGCAGGATTCTCAAACATTATTTCCATTAACCGATATTTTAGTTTCAAATCTTTTTTTTCATTGTATATAAAATTTATTTTGAATTTGAAAAAGGAAAAAATAAAAAAACAATAGAAAAAGAGAAAAAGAGGGCAGATTAGAAAAAGAAGAAAGGTACAACCCCATACCAAAAAAGAAAAGAAAAATCTGAAAGTGTGCAAGCCTAAATGCCACTACTTGAAAGAGCACTGCTATTTAGTCATATAGCCTAATCATGACTAGATAGATTTCAATTTACTGTTGATAGGTTAGTGAAGAATATTTTCCAAATAATGAAATCTTGGCTTATCAGTAAAATAGATTAGGATAGAAAGAAATGGCTCTAATCAGACCAAAACTTGAGCCAAAGAGAAGAAAAAGAGTTGGTTCTAACATGCTTAAAACTTGAACCAAGTAAAGAAGAAGACAACTCTAAAAAGATCAAAACCAAAGTTGAAAGAAAGAAAGAAGGATGCTTGTAATTTTCAGATCTTATGCCTTCACTATTTTGTTTCAATTTTATGTAAAATTCAGTCTATGTGCAGCTTGTTTTTATGCCATAGTCTAAATAGCAAATCAGACAACTTAATCATGTTTAGGCTATGTTTCAATTTTCTGTTTTAGAATATAGAGAATAAAATCTGTCAGCCAGTTTAATCCTGATAGATAGTGTTAGCCACCCATAAAAATCTGTTATATCAGATGGTGGCTAAATGATGTTGGATAGCCTTCAAGAAACAATTTCATTACTAAAATTGCTGATACTTGAAGACTTTTGATAAAATCCATCCTTGGGTAATATTCACTACTGTTTCCCTTCAGAACTTAGAATCCTGCTGATTTCCAAAGCCAAAATACTGCTGCAGACACCTTTTTTCCTTTCCTGTTCTTCCAAACTAACCCCCTTTTCTATCCCTCCATTCCCCATGAAAATCCCTCATTTCCACATTTCTGCTATTTCCCCTCATCAAAATTCATTTTATAAGGTTAAAAACCCAATTTTTAACCTTATCGAAACCTTTAATTCCTTCAAAAAAAAAACATTCAAAAACCATAGAAAACACATATTTTCTATGTTATGGGCTTAAGCCCCCTCGAGCTAAGCCTCTAACCCTTTTTTCATCCATGCGCCCGAGCGCCAGAACCAAATGCTAAGCATGTCAGGCGCTTATCCTTTCCAGCGTTTTCTCCGCCCAAAAACATTAAAAACCTTTGTAAATTCGTGTTTTTGGGTTTTTAATTTATTTCCAAAATTTTCTGCCAGTCTGGATTTTCAATGAATCTCCATCGTCGATCTGCACCGCAGATCGGACGGTGCAGAATCTGACTTACCACGTGGTCCCCACCGTTCAAATTTTAAATCGCCACCGTTGATCTGCTCCACAGATCGGACGGTGCGAGCCAACCATTGCGCTTGGACCCCCCCCCCCTCCGCCTGCGGCGCAGGCCTGAACGGTGTCTTTCGCCGCCTTGGGGGCGGCGGTTTTTCTCCAATCGGCGATGATTCATACGCTTGCCACCATCGTCCCTGGCTGCTTTTTTAAAACCTATGTCCAGAGTAGGTAAAGTTATCCCCTACGCATTAACGTTCGGGCCAGGGAATGCAGCGAAAATTACCACAGCCATCCGATCTGGGCCCACTGATCCAACGGTGAACACTCGCCAAAGTCGCTCGATGGATAAAAAAGGCGTCCACGCGATAACTAGGCCATCGTACAGAGGCAACCGCATCTCCGCCGTCGATTTGATCTGCAGATTGACGGCCCATGTTTCATCACCCGATTCCCTCACTCAGTCAACGATTCCCGTTGTTGACCTTCCGTTGCTCACTCCTGACCGTCGATCTCTGCACGATCGACGACTCTGATTTGTTCATCCTTTCGCCTTCTCTGATTAACCCCAACCATTGGATGATGCCATCCGACGGCCCTGCTTCCTCCGCACATCCTCCAATGCAGATTGACCTATAAAAGCAGAATTTTATAATTTTTTGTTTGTATTTTATAGGTTTTCGAAGGTTTTTATTATGAACAAAGGAAATTCAAAAGCAGAGGGTGACGACTCTCTTGCTTTTGATTTACCAAACGAAATCGACGCTGGGTTTAAAATTCACATCTATCAATGTTTCATGAACCATTGATGCATTCCAGACCCTGTGCAGCCCTGCGCAACAGTATGAAAACATGGATTGAACGTAGAAAAATAATATCAGCGCCGAGAACCAGGATGAACCAGAACAGAGAATGAATGGACAGATTAGTGGGGATTACGGCTAAGACAGTTATCAAAAGCATAATATCCAATATAAAACACAGTTTAAAGGAAAACCTAAAAGTGTTTTATCAGGAAAACCCCTCCACCGTCACAAATTGAGGCAAATTGATTCCTCGAGCTACCACGGCGCCACCTATGCCTCAAAATATTCAATCAGGAGCTGAATTTATTGATCAGGATTAGATATTTTGCCTCGCCACAGCCAAAGAAGTTATTTTTGCCAGGAACTTCAATGCAAAGAATATCTGCAGAGTTACTTCGACACCACACAGTGCCTCAAAGGTCAACAAGAACTCCCACCAAGCTTGAAATCATTATGTAAATCATTTAATACAGAGGATATGTATGCAAGTCTCCTCATTGAGCTCCACAAAGGCCAATGAGCCATTTAATTCTATATTAATTGTAAATGAGATCTTTTATCAGATCTCACCTCCTCATCCTTCTATATATACTACAACAGAAGATGAGTGAGTGTTGGTTGTTGGTTGTTTTTTTATTACAAGTTGTAACACTGAAACTCTCTGAATAAATATACAAGTCTGTTGAAGTTGAAAAACGAATTGAAGTCTTGGATGTCTTGATGATGTTGTTGCATGCTTGTTCCTGAGAAGGCTCTATCATTGGATCCATGAACTTGGCTGTTGGTGAAGTATTCTGAACTGTTCTATGTTTTTTCCCCTGTTTTCATTATGTTCCATAAATTTTTGCTACAGTATGTTGAAAGTTTTAGGCTAAGAAATGACTCCTGGAAGCACCTTAGACCTGTTCATCCTTCACTATTTTATGTTTTCTTCTGCTGAAGTATTTTAGAGTCTTTAATCTCTCTCTTTAGTCTTCATGCTTGTTTATTTCCTTAATAGCTCAAATAATTGGTTTCAGCATGATTTATGGTTCTCCCTGCTTGTCTGCTATCACTTGAAAGCTGTTATTGAAGTCTCCCTTTGAAGTACCATTGTTTTAAGTTAATCAAAGAGGTCGGTTTTGATCTTGCCCTTTGCCATTGCTTGAACAGTTGTTTTGAAGGTCTTTATAGTTGTAAGCATAGATGTTATTTAGGTGTTCCCTCTTCTATGACTGCAATTATCAGTGAATCATTTATGTTTTCTAAGTCCTTTAAAATAAAATCTTTGAGGAAATAGGGTGTTCCCCGAATCTTAGATTTCATTTTAAAAGTTGTCTTGAAGTCATTATTTTCTTAAAGAATGTTTGTAGAATTTATGGTTAGCCCTGTCTATCAAATATCTCTTTATTGCTAAGTTATGTTTTCAAGTTCCCTTTGTTGAGAATTAAACTTCTCTTTCCAAATCATTAATGTCCATCTCATTCCAAAAACAAAAGGATCCTGTGGCCAAGTTAGATTTTCCCTTTGATATCCCATATCCATTGATGAGTGTGTCATGACCTTATTTTGATTCCATTGCCCAATGAACCAGATATTTCCTCTTTCTATCTATCTTTCCTAGACCTTTCATGTTCTGTTGTATCAACTCAATCCAACCAAACAAACATCTGCACTTAATAACTAGTCTAAAATCCATACTCAAAGCACACAAGATAAACCTTTGCAAACAAATATTTGAGAGATCCCTCTCTGAGAACAGGAGGACTATATCCTGGAACTCTAAATATTGGTTCTGATGTTGCCTTGTCTTTTTATTTTCCAAACTGTCAAAACACAAGACACCAACATAATGGCGATCACGGTGGGACCCTTCTCAGTAAGCAACAATCTAGGTACCCTTTAGGGCTCAGAAATCCCTTATTTTCAAGAATATATAGTGATTATTAGCCACCTCATCACCACCAACATAATGGAGATCACGGTGGGACATACTAAGAATTAGAGGTTTGAAAACCATTCCTCAAACTTCTTAGGTCCAATATAACATAAGTAACCTTTTTTCAAGCACTACCTAACAAATGGTAATTATGATAGGACTTAATTGAATCAGTGACAAACTAAGTAACCCTTAGGATTCTCTTTAAGCCTTACCAAACCTTGAATGAACCGCTTACCAAGCCATAAGAGCAACTCTATTTGTTTGAAAACCTTAGCTAAGTGCAAAATCAGACTTAGAACACTCTCTTAACCTATAAAACCAAAATAACTCAGAAAAACCCAAAAAAATTTCAAAGTTTGGCTTCATAATAAACATGGTAGTGGACCATAAAATCGTTTACCTCCTCAGGAGCTAAAAACTTCCACTTTTTAGTAAAACACTCATTCTTATATATCACTTATATTTTGTGGTGTTTCAACTTATACTCTTAGACAGAGTTTGGAAAGGGCCAGGTAGCCTCCAGATCTCATCCTCTTTTTGAGGTGAAATATCTGGTGAATTCCCTCCCAGTAAATCTCTGGTTAGAGTTTGTTGTGTTTCAGAATATCCTTGCAAAAGGATATTTCACAAACACCGTGGTGGACAGTGTACCTCTTAGAAAACATTCTAAACTTTCCACCTGGCGACTCCACAATCCTGAACAGACCTTAAGACTCCACTGGGAAGAACCCTTATCATTTAAATCCAGTTAGAGGACTGTAGGATTAAAATTTGTGTAAACAGATCAGTTAACCTCTCAAATATTGTCATACTTGGTTGAACTTTTCTTGTTATTTGGGTCTAAAAACACAGCATAGTGGCTCCTAGAAAGATCCACACTAGAACCCATCCTGACCCTGATCCACCTGAGATAGTTGATGAACCAAAAATAATCCTTAGGAAGTCTCCTAAGACAAATCTTCAACTATTTTTAGATCACCTCCAAGAGCTAATTCAGTCCCTGAAATTTTTTTAGCTCTACAACAATCACAAGATGACTTAGTTAATCCCTTTAGGACTAGGTGATTTGGTGATTTAGATCGACTAGATTCTGAGTCTTCACTTTCATCTCCTAAGACGAGTGAGCATCCATATAGTAGAGAAACAACACCTCCTGATTTACACTTCCTTCATAACCTAGGTGTCTCTCATCCAAGATCAGCTTAGCAATCTACTGATGTTCCACCCACTGTTGTCCACCCTTCATCCACTGTTCAAACCACCTCACTTCAACCCACTCCTCCTCTTGTCAATCCACCACTTTTTAATCCTCCCCCACCACATATCATGGCCGCATGGTATGCTCCCTTAGTCCTTCCTGTACCATTAGTCAACCTTCCACAAGACTATCAGTCCAAAATTCCATTATATGATGCTAGCAATGCTGTAACTGCATCACAACATGTGGATAATATGGATGACTACTCTGACAGAAATGAGATCGATGATGATTCTGTCAAGCTTATATTATTTGCTCAGAGCTTAGGGGGAGAATTAAGAAAATGGTTTAAAGGTTTAGCCCCCCGTAGTGTTAATGATCTCCAAGCCTTCCATCAAACGTTCCTAAACAAATGGGAAGTAAAGAAAAATCCTCTCCAAGTCCTTGCTAATTACAAAAATCTCCATAGGAACCCTGGGGAAAGTGTACAATCCTATTGTACGAGATTTAACAGTGTATATAATGCACTTTCCCCAGAACTAAAACCTCCACAAGGCTCAACCTTAAACAAGTTTCCTGAAGGATTTGACTCTGACATGACTTATTCATGAAGAGAAAGAGATTTTGCAACTCTCAAAGATATGCAAAGGGGTGTTATTTCTGTGGAAGTCAACTTAATAGAAAAGAGAGCAAGAATGAAAACTGAGAAGAGAGTATCTTTTAGAGAGGAATCCCCTCCTTCTACTTCAAGCTCAAAAATGGAGAGGATGTTGGAAGAAATGATGAAAGAGATGAGCATAATTAAGAAAGCACAAGCAAATCAAAACTAGACTACACTTCAAAACAATCAAAATAGAAATAGAAATCAGAATTATAGAAGAGATAACAATCAAGATAAGCAAAAAGAAAATGACCAACAAATTAGACCTCCCTTTCAACAGAACTATGTAGATCAATATGAGGAAGACATGGAGTTGGAAAGGCTAGAAGAATCACATGTAAACTTGATTGGATCAGACAGTGGGGTTGATGTTTTCCTCACTGAGGAAGAACAAGGTTTCTTCTCTAATGATCAAAATACAAACACCTATGAAAATTCTGATGACTATAGATTGGGTTTTGAAAATGAAATCATGGAAGTACACAAACAGTATGATCTTAGGAGCAAGGGAAGTATAGAGAATTCAAAAGATAAGAATACTAGCACTGTTGTCAAGAAGAACATGGAAAGCTAGCCCAAAAAGACAGCAGAAAAAACCAACATTTCGGCCAAGAAACCAGATTTAAACAAAGACAAGGGAATCCAGCCAAATGTTGAACAGACTACCCCTAGCACTTCAGCTAGTGGTCCTAATAAAACTATTCCTATCACTAGTTCAAACAAGGTTCAACAAATCAAAGATGCTGAAAAGAATTCAACTGAAAAAACAGATGTAAATATTAACAAGTCAATTATTCCTTTTAGCCTTGAAGGAGAGATTGCTAAGATAAAAATCACCATCCCCCTAGCTGAACTGGTAACCCAAGAAGTGTACAAAAACCAAGTTTTGAAAGCTTTAAACTTAGGAAGTGATACTGACACCTTAAACTTGACAGATGAGAAACCTGAGCTGTTGTTTGGCCTAGAGGTTGAAGGAAAATATCAAGAGGGACCAGTCCCTCCCTTCTATGTTAGTTTGAACATACACGATAAAATTCTACACAATGCCATGTTAGATTATGGAGCTTCACACAATCTAATGCCCAAGGTAGTAATGGAAAGCTTAGGCTTATAAATTACTAAACCATACAAATATTTGTATTCTTTTGACTCAAGAAGAGTCAAATGTTTGGGTTTAATCAAAGATTTATGTGTCAACCTAGCTCAGATCCCTGCCAAGAATCTAGTGATGGATATCGTTGTAGCTGACATTACCCCTAAGTATGGCATGCTTTTATCAAGATCATGGGGAGCCAAACTTCAGGGAATCCTTCAAATGGACATGTCTTATGCCACCATCCCTGTTTTTAACCAAAACATAAGACTATACAGAGAATCCCACATGAAGTACATGGTGAGTAACATGGACAAACCAAAAAACACTCCAATCTATTCTATTCAATCAAGTTTAGATTCATTTATCTTGTGTAACGAAGATGAAATTACTCAGGAAGGTAAAGAAAACATGGATCCAATTAGTTCACCAGAACAATCCAATCTTACCTCGAATCAACTTCAAAACATTGACAATCAACAGCAACAAGAAAATGAAAATAAGTCAAATATACTTTGGAAAATAAATTTCAATGGATCCTGTAATAAAACCAGTGCAGGGGCAGGTGTTTGGATTCAAAACAAAAATTAGAGTTTTTCATACAAGTTAGACTTCCCATGCACTAACAATATTGTTGAATATGAAGCACTCCTCCTAGGCTTACAACTGCTTAAAGAATTAGAAGCCCAAAAGATATCTATTTTAGGGGATTCTGAACTTATCATCAAAAAAATCAAAGGAGAATACTCAGCCAAGAATCCAAGGCTTAGGGATTATCGAAAAACAGCCCTTGACCTATTAAAAACTTTCGAAAAATATGAGCTCATTTTCATCCCTAGAGTACTGAATCATCTAGCAAATGAACTTGCCTTCACTGCCAGTAATTGCCAAGTACCTAAGATAAATGAAAAACTCAGTATAAAGGTGAAACACAGACTTGTTGTGCCTGATAACGAAGATCACTGGCAAGTGTTTGAATCTAACAGACACATAGATTATTTTTTGAAATCAGAAAGTGATTTCAGCATACCAACACCAAAAGCTAGCCATAAAGAAAACTGTTTGTATATTGAACAAATCCCAGAGGCTGAAATAACATATCCTACTAATATAAATCATTGTGAGAATCCTTTTGAAGCAGAGATAATGAACAATGAATACCAAGAAGACTTGGAAGTCTTACAATGAAAAAATGATAAAATCCCAAGAGGTCTCACACCTTTAGAACACCTGTTTGATCTCAACAATGTAGCCAAAGAACCAAGAATGGAGCCTGTAGAAACAAATGTAGAAGAGCATAACATAGGTAGTCTAGTAGAACCCAAGATGATCAAGCTATCCAGCACCCTCCCAGCTCACATAAAATTGCAATATATAGAGCTTTTCAAAGAATTTAAAGATGTGTTTGCTTGGGCATACAAAGACTTAAAATCATATGATACCAGCATCATCAAGCATAAGATCCCCTTGAAGGAAAATCAAAAGCCTTTTAAGAAAAAACTAAGGAGAATAAATTCCCTTTTACTACCTTTAGTTAAGGCAGAAATTGAGAAAATATATAATGTTGGGATCATAGTACCCATTAGATTTTCAGAATGGGTATCAAACTTAGTTTTTGTTAGAAAGAAAACAGGGGAAATCAGGATCTGTATTGACTTCAGAAATTTAAACAAAGCCTCTTTAAAAGACAACTACCCCTTACCCAATATGGACCATATACTTCAAAGGGTAGTTGGGTCAAGAAGAATATCCCTATTAGATGGGTTCTCGGGTTACAATCAGGTGTTAGTGTTCCCAAGTGATTAAATCAAAACTGTTTTTACCACACCTTGGGGCACCTTTATGTATGTCAAAATGACTTTCGGATTAATGAACTCAGGGGCCACCTTCCAAAGGGCCATGGACATAGCCTTCTCTGAAGATATTGGCTATTTTATAATTATTTACCTTGATGACATAACTGTTTTCTCAAAAACTGATGAAGAGCATTTGATTCACCTAAGAAAGGTTTTTGAGAAGTGTAGGAAATTTGGCTTATCACTGAATCCCAAGAAGACCTTCTTTGGTCTCCAAGAAGGGAAACTTCTTGGTCATATAATTTCAGAAGAGGGAATCAAAATAGACCCTACAAGGATAGATGGCATATTGCAAATTAGCCATCCTAGAAGCCTCAAAGAATTGCAATCTTTCATTGGAAAGATTATTTTTTTGAGAAGGTTTATTCCAAACCTTGCTGAGCTATTAAATAACATTACAAACGTGCTTAATAAAAACGTGGGTGTAAAATGGACTTTACCAGCTAAACAATCATTTGAACTGGTCAAACAAGCTCTTACCCAAACACCAGCCCTGATTAGTCCCGATTTTACCAAAGACTTTTACATTTTTTCTTTTGCATCTGAACATACAATAGCTATAGTTTTGCTTCAGAAGAATGATTTAGGACAAGAAAAACCAATATCCTTCTTTATTAGGGCCTTAAGAGATGCTCCTCTCAATTATAACATCATGGAGAAGCAAGCCTTAGCAGTAGTGAAAGCTTTAAAGGACTTTAGGGTCTACATTTTACACTCTCACATAATTTCTTTTGTTCCACATACTGTTGTCAAGGACATTCTAAGTCAAGACCCTGATGGTAAAAGGGGAAAATGGATTGCAACTATTCTTGAATATGACTTAGAAATAAGGCCCACCAAACTAGTCAAGGGGCAGGGATTAGCAAAAATTAAGGCTGAATCTAACTTCCAAGCACTAGACATGAATATGGTGGATGCGTTGGAAGAGATGGAAGAATCTGATGCTCCTTTTATTAAAGAAACATTTATAAAATTCCCTTGGTATGCTGACATTGTTTATGTGCTTTTATATTTAAATGCCCCTCCTTCTTTTTCTAAAACTAAAGCTAGATTTTTGAAACAGAAAGCTTTGATTTTTTGCATATTAGATGGGGTGTTATATTGGAAAAATGCTATTGGAATTTTTCTTAAATGTTTTCTTGAGGATGATGTAGGAAAAATCATGCATGAATTGCATGATGGTGAATGTGGAGGACACCTCTACTGGAAGGCCACAACAAATAAAATTCTTAGATCCGGTTACTATTGGCCTACCCTTTTCCCAGACACTCAGAAGTTGGTCATGTGTTGCCATAAGTGTCAAATCTTTGAGGGCAAGAGAAAACTCCTTCCCTTACCTTTACATCCTATCAGAGTTGAGGCACCTTTTCAAAAATGGGGACTGGACTTCATTGGGGAAATCCATCCATCCTCCTCAGCTCAACATAAGTGGATCCTCATAGCCACTAAATTCTTCACCAAATGGATAGAAGCTATACCTACCAGGAATGTTAATGACTCTGTCATTATCAAGTTTCTTGAAACCCATATCCTATCCAGATTTGGTTGTCCCAAAAAAATCATAACAAACAATGCTGCTGCTTTCAAATCCAAGAAGATGGTTGATTTCTGTCACAAATACCATATAACCTTGGGCCATTCCACTACTTACTATCCCCAAGGAAATGGATTAGGTGAATCCTCCAACAAGAGTCTCATCAATATCATAAAAAAGTTGCTAGAACAGAATAAAAAATCATGGCACAGTAAGCTGGTTCATGCCTTATGGGTTGATAGATTAACTACAAAGAAATCAATAAATATGTCCCCCTATCAGTTAGTTTATGGAATGGATGCAATTTTTCCTACCTCATTGGGAGTTCCAGTCATAAAGCTCCTTCGAGAAGTGCAGGTTGAAGAAAATGATATGCAGAGGAGGATCAACCAAACAATCCATTTACAACAGACCAAAGAAGAAGTTTATGAAAGAACACAATTAATCCAAGAAAATATGAAGAAGCTATTTGATAAGAGGACTAAGGCAAACAATTTCCAGGTTGGAAGTGTTTTTATTAAATGGGATTCGAGAAGAGAAGAGAAGGAGAAACATGGCAAGTTTGAGAACTTGTGGAAAGGGCCATATATTATTCATGCTGAGAGGGGTCATAATACATTTTTCTTGAAAGAATTGAATGGAGAAGACCTATATGGAGGTCCTGTCAATGGCATGATGCTCAAGCATTACTTCTACCAAGAGTCTTAAGTTTCAAAGCATTTTTTACCATTGTAAATATCATAGTCTAACCATTGCATTCAAAGTTAGAAAAACTAAAAAAATACAAAAAACAATAGAAATAAAGAAAAGAGGGCAGAAATAAAAACAAGAAAGGCAAAGCCCCATGCCAAAAAGAGAAACAAATCTGAAAGTGCACAAGCTTAAATGCCACTCCTATAAAACACACTTCTAGTTAGTCAAACAATTTAAACTTGACTAATTAGTTTTAAATTTTCTGCTGATAGGATAGTGAAATCGATGTGCCAAACTGTTTAATCTTGGCTTATCAGTAGAGAGATTAGGTTAGAAATTGAAGGTTCAAACAAACTCAAAATCTGAACCAAAGTTTCCAAAAGGAGATGACTCAAAACTGTTTTATTTTCTGAGTCACAAAAGAGAAAAACTGGTTCTAATTTGCTCAAAATCTGAACTAGGGAACAAGGAAGAGACAACTCAAACAAAAGCAAAAACAGAGCTGTGAAGAAAAAAGAAGGCCATGATGAGAGACTTTCAGATCTTAAGCCTTCCATTTTGTTTTATTTTTCTGCAAATAGTAATCTATGTGCAACTTGTTTTTATGTCATAGATCACAACAAGTCAAACAGCTTAACCTTGACTTGACTATTTTTAAATTTATGTTATAGAATTTAGAGAATGAAAGTCTGTTGGACAGTTTAATCCCAATAGACAGTAGATTAGGTAGAGAATAATATGGATCCAACTATTTAATCTGGATCCATGAAGAGATAAGAAGTAGAACTAGATTAGATTTTTGTTTTCAAAAAGAATAAAATGTTGAAAGAGAGTTTTCCAATCCAAGTGCACTGTGATGAAGAAAAAATGTTATATCAGTAGGATTGGGTAGGTAGAAAGCTTGTTGATAAAAGTTCCATTTTTTTTCAATGATTGATAACTTGTTTCCAGAGCAAAAGAAGATCATTCAAGCAAAGAAAACAGACCAATGGATGAGGAAACTGATCAGCCTCCCAGAGAATACAAGTCTGCAGTTATTGATGCCTTCAAAAAAGGCACCATCCCCAAGTGGAGCCACTGTTAGCCACCCATAAAAATCTGTTATATCAGATGGTGGCTAAATGATGTTGGATAGCCTTCAAGAAACAATTTCATTACTAAAATTGCTGATACTTGAAGACTTTTGATAAAATCCATCGTTGGGTAATATTCACTACTGTTTCCCTTCAGAATTTAGAATCCTGCTGATTTCCAAAGCCAAAATACTGCTGCAGACCCCTTTTTTCCATTCCTGTTCTTCCAAACTAACCCCCTTTTCTATCCCTCCATTCCCCATGAAAATCCCTCATTTCCACATTTCTGCTATTTCCCCTCATCAAAATTCATTTTATAAGGTTAAAAACCCACTTTTTAACCTTACTGAAACATTTAATTCCTTAAAAAAAAAAACATTCAAAAACCATAGAAAACACATATTTTCTATGTTCTGGGCTTAAGCCCCCTCGGGCTAAGCCTATAACCCTTTTTTCGTCCATGCGCCCGAGTGCCAGAACCAAATGCTAAGCCTATCAGGTGCTTATCCTTTCCAGTGTTTTCTCCACCCAAAAACATTAAAAGCCTTTATAAATTCATGTTTTTGGGTTTTTAATTTACTTCCAAAATTTTCCACCAATCTGGATTTTCAATGAATCTCCGCCGTCGATCTGCTCCGTAGATCGGACGGTACAGACTTTGACTTACCACGTGGTCCCCGTCGTTCAAATTTTAAATCTCCACCGTTGATCTGCTCCACAAATCTGACGGTGCAGAGTGCGCCATTCCTGTGGACCCCCCCCCCCCCCCTCCATACGCTGTTTTCCAAACCCGCGTGGTATCTTTCGCACCGGCTTGGGGCGAAAGGTGGTTTTCTCCCAATCGGAAGCGATTCCATACGCTTGCCGCCACGCGTCCCCTGTAACATTTTCAAAACCGCTGTCCCCACGCATTAAATTTATCCCCCACGCATTAACGTTCAGGCCAGGGAATGCAGCGAAATTTACCACAGCCGTCCGATCTGGGCCCACTGATCCAACGGTGAACGCTCGCCAAAGTCGCTCGATCGATAACAAAGGTGCCCGCACGATAACCAGGCCATCGTACAAAGGCAACCGCATCTCCGTCATCAATATGATCTGCATATCAACGGCCCATGTTTCATAACCCGATTCCCTCGCTCAGTCAACGATTCCCGTTGCTAACCTTTCGTTGCTCGCTCCTGACCATCGATCTCTGCGCGATCGACAGCTCTGATTTGTTCATCCTTTCACGTTCTCCGATTAACCCCGACCATTGGATGATGCCATCCGATGGCCCTGCTTCCTCCACACATCCTCCGATGTAGATTGACCTATAAAAGCAGGATTTTATAATGTTTTGTTTGTATTTTACAGGTTTTCGAAGGTTTTTATTATGAACGAAGGAAATTCAAAATCAGAGGGTGACGATTCTCTTGCTTTCGATTTACCAAATGAAATCGACCGCCGGGTTTAAAATTCACATCTATCAATGTTTCATGAAGCATTGATGCATTCTAGACCCTGTGCAGCCCTGCGCAAAAGTATGAAAACATGGATTGAACGCAGAAAAAGAATATCAGCGCCGAGGACCAGGATGAACCAAAACAGAGAATGAATGGACAGATTAGCAAGGATTACAACTAAGACAGTTATCAAAAGCCTAATCCCCAATCAGCTTGGGCACAAAAGAAAACACAAAAAGTGTTTTGTCGAGAAAACCCTCACCGCCTGAAATTAGGTGGAGTCGGTTCCTCGAGACTACACGGCGCCACTGTGCCTCAAAGTATTCAATCAAGAGGTGAATTTGTTGATCGGATCGGATATTTTCCTACCAGCACGGTGAAGAGATTGTTACGCCGGGGAGCTTTCAATGTAAAGAATATCTGCAGAGTTAATTCGACACCACACAGTGTCTCAAAGGTCAACAAGAACTCCCACCAAGCTTGAAATCATTATGTAAATCATTTAATACAGAGGATATGTATGTAAGTCTCCTCATTGAGCTCCACGAAGGCCAATGAGCCATTTAATTATGTATTAATTGTAATTGAGATCTTTTTATCAGATCTCACCTCCTCATCCTTCTATATATACTACAGCAGAAGATGAGTGAGTGTTGGTTGTTGTTTGATTACAAGTTGTAACATTGAAACTCTCTGAAATAAATATACAAGTTTGTTGAAGTTGAAAAAAAAATTGAAGTCTTGGATGTCTTGATGATGTTGTTGCATGCTTGTTCCTGAGAAGGCTCTATCATTGGATCCATGAGCTTCGCTGTTGGTGAAGTATTCTGAACTGTTTGATGTTTTTCCCCTATTTTCATTATGTTTCATAATTTCTTACTACAGTAGGTTGAGAGTTTTAGGCTAAGAAATGACTCCTGGAAGCACCTTAGACCTGTTCATCCTTCACTATTTTATGTTTTCTTCTGCTCAAGTATTTTAGAGTCTGTAATCTCTCTCTTTAGTCTTCATGCTTGTTTATTTCCTTAATAGCTCAAATAGTTGGTTTCAGCATGATTTATGGTTCTCCCTGCTTGTCTGCTATCACTTGAAAGTTGTTATTGAAGTCTCCCTTTGAAGTACCATTGTTTTAAGTTAATCAAAGAGGTCGGTTTTGATCTTGCCCTTTGCCATTGCTTGACCAGTTGTTTTGAAGGTCTTTATAGTTGTAAGCATAGATGTTATTTAGGTGTTCCCTCTTCTATGACTGCAATTATCAGTGAATCTTTTATGTTTTCTAAGTCCTTTAAAATAAAATATTTGAGGAAATAGGGTGTTCCCCGAATCTTAGATTTCATTTTCAAAGTTGTCTTGAAGTCATTATTTGCTTAAAGAATGTTTGTATAATTTATGGTTAGCCTTGTCTATCAAATGTCTCTTTATTGCTAAGTTATGTTTTCAAGTTCCCTTTGTCGAGAATTAAACTTCTCTTTGCAAATCATTAATGTCCATCTCATTCCAAAAACAAAAGGATCCTGTGGCCAAGTTAGATTTACACTTTGATATCCCATATCCCTTGAAGAGTTTGTCATGACCTCATTTTGACTCCATTGCCTAATGAACCAGATATTTCCTCGTTCTGTCTATCTTTCCTAGACCTTTCATGTTCTGTTGTATCAACTAAATCCAACCAAACAAACATCTTCACTTAATAACTAGTCTAAAATCCATACTCAAAGCACACAAGATAAACCTTTGCAAAAAAATATTTGAGAGATCCCTCTCTGAGAACAGGAGGACTAGATCTGGGAACTATAAATATTGGTTCTGATGTTTCATTTTCTTTTGATTTGCCAAATTGTCAAAACACGGGACACCAACAGATAGCATCTTAGGAAGAGAATTTATGAGTTCAACTGTTTAATATGAACTCATGGAAGAAATAAGGGTAGATTTAGATTAGTTTTCTACCTTCAATAAAGGAATAAAATGTTTATGTCAAAAGGCGTGCAAGTCCAAGTGCACCTTATGAAGAAAAAATGTTAGGAAAAGTAGGCTGTGTAGGTTGAATGTTTGGGATAAAATCATTTTGCTGATACAAAGTACTTATCATCTTTTACAGCAATATGATAAAAAAAGAAGCAGGTTGTCAAGGTGCAAAAAATACAAAGGCACTGGTCTACTTTCCAGAGATTTATCTTTGAGGTTCTTGACACTTCCAAGGAGTTTCCACCCCCAAGTGGAGCCACTGTTAGCCATCTATAATTTTTTCATATACTATGATGGCTAAAATAGGTCTATTAGTCTTCAAGAAACAAATTTCATGCAAAATCTGTGACTTCTTGAAGCCTCTCTGTGATCTTTATCCTCAAGAAATCTATTTCATTGATAAACTTCATTCAAATTCCACAACTAAAACATTGTTTTTATCACAAGGAGACTATTTTCAAGCTCCTCTTTCATCATTTCACCTTCATAACTTTTCCCATTTCACCAATTTTTACCTATTTTTACTCCTATCCTCTGTCAGATGTTTTCGCCTAAAAAACTTCTTTTTCTCCCTCATCTACCCTCATTTTCTCACAAAAACCCTTTTTAAACATTATAAAACACTTTACTTGGTTAAAAACCCTTTACTTGGTTAAAAACCCTATTTTATTCCTATTGGAACATCAAAAAGGCTAAAAAAATCCACCTTTTAAGCTTATTTTACGACCTTTTATATATAGGCTTTAAGCCCTTGAGGGCTTAAGCCTTCCACCTTTCTCCTCCATAAAACCAAGGCCTATGAATGAAGTGCTAAGCCTTAATCCATTTTTCATCTCTGCTCCTGGTCCTATCATTTTCCCCATGGGACCTATTCCTCCCCTTTATATTCCCGCACCCTTTCCTTTAACTCCTTTCCTTCATATATTTTTCACTCCGACCACGTCCTCCCCGACACAATCTTAACCATTCATCTATAAGATATAATGGCTGTCAAAACCCTCCGCTAGCCCCTTCTCCTTAGCCCTGATCCCCTTACTCCTCCACCAGACCATATTCTCTGCCTTTCCATGAAATCCCCTTTCCTTTATAATTTACCACTCCAACTTTGTTTACTCCTCCATTAATCATGACTGTTGATCTTTAAAGATCCAACAGCTTTCATGAATATTACCACTTAACTCCGCCGAATAACCCAGCCCACTCCACGAAAAAATAAGTGACGTCACCTCGGCCCCACCATATGTTTCCTCCACCCATCTTATCTCCCCTAGCGCTCATCCACAACCGTAGATCTTCGGTCCGAAGATCTAAGGACTTCAAATCCTTTTCGCGCCCAATCACCGAAGTCTCCCCAATGTGCAACTTTTATGCGAAACAGGCAGTTTCGAAGGAGCCACATGTCGAGCAATGAACCATATCGCATTCAAAATTCCCAAAACCACTTACCACCCTTTGCTTGTGCGAAAACCATTCGTGGTTTTCCAAAACCGCTTTTCCATTTTTGCGCCCATATTTGAATTTTCTGCCATTTTTTCTTGGATTTTCCTATGGAACCCCTCCCCTGCACTTCTCCCTTCTTATACAAATGCTCCAACACCCATCCTGAAGCCTCTGATCGCAGTTTATCCAAAATACGTAGGGTTTTATAATGTTTTTAATGTTTTTTCAGGTGTAATGGTGGCTAAATAAACAGACCCTCTCATAGGCATCTGCGTGGCATGAAACCTCAGGATGACGATCCTTGAGGCGAGATACATCAAAAAGAGAGATCTAAAGGTGTGATATATGGGTTTTAATCAATGTTTCATGGACATTTATTAGCAATTGAACCCTCTAGCATGGCAAAGGAGCCACTTGCACACAAAGCAGAAGAACAACGAAGAACAGAGATTAAAGATAAAAGTATTAAGCATAAATTTGAAGGTTAAAGGCTTATTCCATAGTTTATGGATAAAGCACAGTGTAAAGACAGATTAATAAAAGCTAAAATTGTTAGCAATGTTGGGATCCTATGATTTGGCTGATTGGAAAACCGAATGACAAGGCAACATATAAACTAGTCTTTAGAGTTCTAGGATCTAGCCCTCCTATTCCAGAGAGTGATCTCTCAATATTTTTTTTAAAGATGTAGCTTTATGCTCATAAAAATTTGATTTTAGGCTAGTTATTAAGCATGATTTTGTTTGATTGTTTGGTTTGGTTGGTTGGACATGAATGATCTAGGAAGCGTAGATAGAAAAGGGAAATATCAGAGCCATTGGGCAATGGAGTCAAGAAGAAGTTATAACAATCTCAATCAATGGATATGGGATATCAAAGGGCAAATCTAACTTGGCTAGTGGATCTTGGGTTTGGTGGATGAAATGACATGGACATTAAGGGTTTAGAAGGAGAAGCAGAACTAAGGGCAATTAAGAATCCTTAATTATATGTACTTATCAACAAAGGGACTTGAAACATCATTTGAACATGAAGAGACATTTCATAGATAGGGCTAAGCATAAATTCTAGAAACCATACTTCAGAAAATAATAATATCAAGAAAAACTAATTCAATGAAATCAAAGAGTGAAGGAATGCTCTATTTCATCAAATATTTCATTTTCAAAGACTTAGAAAACATATAAGATTCACAAATAACTGCCTCATAGAAGAGGGAACTCCTAGACATCTAAGACTGCAATTATAAAGACCTTCAAAACAATCATTTAAGCAAGAACAAAGGGTATGTTTAGAATAGACCTCTTTGGTAGACTGTAAACAATGGTACTTTAAAAGGAGACTTTAGAAAACAGTTTTCAAGTGGCAGCAAGCAAGCAGGAAAAACCATAAATCATCCTTGAAACCAACTATTTGAACTATTTCTAAAATAAATGAGAATAAGGGTTCAAAGTAGTTAATCTACTCAATAAAACCTTGAACAGATGAAATCATAAATATAGTGAAGAGCAAACAGGTCTAAGGTGCTTCTAGGAGACATTTCTTAGCCTACAATTTTCACCCTATTGTAAGCAAGCAATGATGAAACAACAAGAAATAACAATAATATGTCAGAATACATCACCAACATCCATGTTCATGGATCCAATGATAGAGCCTTCTCATTAACAAAACAGGTCAGAAAAACATCAATCTTCCAAAACTTCAATTTCTTCATTAATCTTCAGCCAAATTATGTAAAACTGTAAAGAGTTCAAATGCTAGCAACCAACCTCTACAAATGAGTTCCACAATAGCATTTATACTATAATTGAGGAGGTGGTGTTGGGTGTAGAGCTTGATTTTATTCGTGATTCAAAGATCCTTGTTTTAGCTAGATGTATACCCCAGGAAAATTGTACACACTTTCCAGTGGGGTCTGCGGGGCTGACCCCCCTGGTTGGGGGGTCTGGGGGCTAGCGGTCCCCCGGTGGGGGTTTCGGGGGTAGCGTCCCCGAAGCCAAAAAATAGATGTAAAATTGCCTTGTAAAAGTATAGTAATTTCTAGTCAATATGGGCTGTTCATTAGGCGGATGATCTGACAGTAGAAGTTATGTTTAGTTTAGGGTTTTTTGCCCTAGAAGGCAACCCCTCACTTTTATGAGGGTATTGTATTGCGGCTGTGTAATGTATGTGTATTCTCTGAGCAGGAAAAATATAGGGAGACTGTGAGAAAGAACAAAGGATATTTACAACGGATCTGCTGTAGGTTTTGTCTCTTCATTTTTGCTAGATAATAAAAAGGAAGGACTAGCTGTTTGGGGTGGACGTAGCCCAAACTGGGTGAACCACGTATATCTATGTCTCTCTGGTTTTATGTGTTTTGTGTGCTTGTATTTTCCGCATATTTTATGTGTTGCATTGCTTTGTAATATTTAATTTTCTAACAACTGGTATCAGAGCTGAAGGTATATTTGGCTGATAAACTCACAGGAAAGAAGGGTTCCTATTTCGAGTGGGAGAAATGGCAGAAGATGCTAAGTTTAGGTTCGAGAAATTTAACGGCCAAAACTTATTGTTGTGGAAGATGTAGATGGAAGATTATCTGTATCAGAAAGATATATACCTACCATTGAGCGGAAAAGCAAAGAAGTCGATAGCCATGACAGACGTGGAATGGAAAATTATCGATAGAAAGGCACTCGGAACAGTACGGTTGTGCCTTGTGGCATCGGTCGCCTTCAATATTTCGAAGGAAACAACAACAAAGGGTTTGATGTAGACATTGGCGAAACTATATGAAAAAATCTCAGCCTCAAACAAGGTATTTCTTATGAAACAACTAATTAATATGAAGATGTCGGAAGGTGGATCTGTTGCAGACCATTTAAATGATTTTACTACAGTTACCATTCAGTTAAGTTCTGTAGGGGTAAACTTGGATGATGAAGTTAGAGCTCTGTTGTTATTGTGCTCATTGCCAAAGAGTTGGAATGGTTTAGTTATGGCCATTAGTAACTCTGTCTCTGGATCTAGTACTTTCAAGTTTGATGATGTTTTCGGTGCTATCCTTAGCAAGGAAATGCGATGGAAAAGCTTCGGTGAGACATCGGGTAATGCTTTGAGTGCAGAGTCTAGGGAAATAAGAATGGAAAGAGGAAAGATCTTGGGATATCACAGTAAATCAAGGAAAGGCAGATCCAAGTCCAGATCGGGGATAGTGTGCTGGAAAAGCGGAAAGAAAGGACACCTAAAGAAAGACTGTAGAGCTCAGAAGGAAAAGAAGGAGACACACAGCAAGAAAACAATCATGAAGCAAATGTGACAGGTGATGTGTTACAAGATGCTTTGATTCTTTCTTTCAAAAATTTTATTGATTCTTGGGTTGTAGATTTAGGGGCTTCATTCCATGCCGCACCTGATAAGAAATATTTTCATGACTATGTTCAAGGAGATTTTGAACAAGTTCGTTTGGGCGATGATAAACCCTGTAAAATTGTTGGAATGGGTAAGGCTCTTGTAAAACAGTAGAATGGAAAACAATGGCTATTAAAGGAGGTAAGGCATGTTCCAGATCTAAAGAAAAATATGATTTCAACAGGGTAGTTAGGCAGTGAAGGTTGTGTTACAACTTTCACGAATAAAACTTGGAAGGTCACCAAAGGAGCCCTGGTAATAGCAAAAGGTGAAAAGGTTGGTACATTGTATTTATGCAATGGTATTTATAATTATGTTAATGCTTTAACTTCCAAAGTAGCAGATGCAGCATTATGCCATCATAAGCTCGGACATATGAGTGAGAAGGGGATGAATATTCTTCACTCAAGAAATTTGTTGCCATTTTTGAAGAATGTTGATTTGGATTTCTGTGAGAATTGCATTTATGGAAAACAAAAGAGAGTTAGATTTCGCAGAGTTGGGAAAGAAAAGAAGAGAGAAAAATTAGAGCTTGTGCATACATATGTATGGGGACCTGCTCAGGTATCATATCTCGGTGGCTCTCGCTATTATGTTACATTTATTGATGATGAAACTAGAAAAACTTGGATTTATTGTATTCAAAATAAATCTGATGTATTTGATACTTTCAAGAAATGGAAAGCTTTGGTCGAGATTGAGATAGGAAAGAAGTTAAAGTGTCTCAGATCAAACAATGGAGGTGAATATTGCAGCAAAGAGTTTGATAGGTACTGTTCAGAGCATGGAATTCATAGAGAAAATACAGTTACAAGAACACCACAAGAAAATGGTGTGTCAGAAAGGATGAACAGAACAATCATGGAACATGCAAGGTGCATGAGATTGCATGTAGGATTGCCTTTACAAGTTTGGGCAGATGCTATAGATACTGTTGTTTATCTAATAAATAGAGGGCCTTCAAGTTCCTTGGATGGTGGTATTCCAAAGGAAGCATGGACAGGTAAAAAGGTAAACTACTCTTTTTTAAATCCATTTGGTTGTGAGGCCTTTGTCAATATTAATAAAGAAAATAGAACAAAGCTTGATGCAAAATTAAAGAAATGTACATTTATTGGATATGGTGCTAATGATTTTGGTTATCACTTATATGATTATGAAAATCACAAAATCATTAGGAGCAGAGATGTAATATTCAATGAAAAGGTCTTGTATAGGAATCAGTTGCAGGAAAAGAAACAGGAAAAAGAAAGCAAGGAATACACAGTTCTTGATGAGATAACTGAAAAAGTAAAGGTTCCCTGAAAATGATAATAAGCAACAACCACAACAGCAGCAACCACCACAACAGCAACAGGCACCTCAAACACCTAAAAGTGGTGTTAGAATATCTACCAGGATAAGTAGACCCCCTGAACGATACTCTCCTTCATTATATTATTTATTATTGGCTGATTCTGGTGAACCCAAATGTTATGAAGAAGAAATGTAGGTTGAAAGCAGGAAGAAGTGGGAGCTAGCAATGGATGAAGATATGGACTCCTTAATGCATAACCAGACTTGGGACTTAGTCAGGTTGCCTGCAGTTAAAACTACATTGCAGAATAAATGGGTATACAGGCTAAAGGAAGAAGATGGAGGAAAACAAAGGTATAAAGCTAGACTTGTGGTGAAGGGGTTTGCACAAAAGAAAGGTATTAATTTTGATGAAATATTTTCTCCTATTGTTAAGATGACCTCAATCAGAACTATCTTAAGTCTTGTAGCAGTGGAAGATTTACATCTTGAATAGTTAGATGTAAATACAGCATTTCTCCATGGAGATTTGGAGGAAGAGATATACATGCAGCAACCAGAAGGATATGAGGTCAAAGGGAAATAAAAATTGGTGTGCAGGTTAAGGAAGAGCTTGTATGGCTTAAAACAGGCTCCAAGGCAGTGGTATCTAAAATTTGACAAGTTTATGTCTGAACAAGGTTATACTAGATGTCACTCTGATCATTGTGTTTATCTAAAAAGGCAAAATGATGGCAACTATATTATATTGTTATTGTATGTAGATGACATGCTTGTTGCGGGATCTAACATGCTGGAAATAAATGTGCTCAAAAGAAAATTGGAAAATTCATTTGCAATGAAGGATTTGGGAGCTGCAAAACAAATCCTTGGTATGAGGATAACTAGAGACAAGAAAAATCGCAAATTAACACTGTCTCAGTATGAGTACATAGAAAAGGTGTTGAAAAGATTTAATATGCACAATGAAAAACCTGTTAGTAGACCTTTTGCTATCCATTTCAAACTTAGTAAGGAGATGTGCCCAAAGATCCAAGAAGACATGGATTATATGTCTAAAGTTCCATATGCATCAACAGTTGGAAGCTTAATGTATGCAATGGTCTACACAAGGCCTGATATTGAACATGCAGTGGGAGTTGTAAGCATGTACATGAATAATCCAGGAAAAGAACATTGGATGGTAGTAAAATGGATTCTCAGATATTTGAGAGGTACCACAAATCAAGCATTATTCTTTGGTGGTTCAAACATTGCTCTACAGGGATATGTTGATGCAGATATGGCAGGTGACAGAGATAGCAGGGGAACACTACAGGATATGTATTTACTGTAGGTGGAACAGCTGTTAGTTGGGTTTCAAAAATTTGAAGTGTTGTTGCACTTTCAACAACATAAGCAAAGTATGTTGCTGCTACAGAGGCTAGTAAAGAAATGATTTGGTTACAAAGGCTTATGGGTGAATTGGGTAAGAAGCATGATATGAGCACGTTATATAGTGATAGCCAAAGTGCCATTCATCTTGCAAAGAACTTAGCATTTCATTCCAGGACTAAACACATACATCTCAAGTACCATTTCATACGGTCAGTATTAGAAGATGGAGAGTTGAAGTTGGAAAAGATACACACTAGTTAGAATCCTGCTAATATGCTAACAAAAGTTGTAACCAGGGAGAAACTAAAAATGTGCTCAGTTTCAATTGGTCTTCAAGGATGATGATAAAGATTAGGAATAGCCAGGTCCAAAGAGGATTCATTGTCCAGCAAATTAAGTAGTGGTGGAGTTGCTACAATCAGTCTCCAAGTGGGATATTGTTGGGTGTGGAGCCTGATTTTCTTCCTGATTCAGAGATCCTTGTTTTAGCTAGATGTATACCCTAGGAAAATTGTACACCCTTGCCCGTGGGGTCCGGGGGGGCCGACCCCCCCGGCTGGGGGGTCCGGGGGAAATAGATGTAAAATTGCCTTGTAAAAGTATAGTAATTTCTAGTCAATCTGGGCCGTTCATTAGGCGGATGATCTGACAGTAGAAGTTATGTTTAGTTTAGGGTTTTTTTCCCTAGAAGGAAACCCCTCGCTTTTATGAGGGTATTTTATTGCAGATATGTAATTTATGTGTATTATTTGAGCAAGAAACAAATAGGGAGACTATGAGAGAGAACAGAGGATATTTACAGAGGATATGATTTAGGTTTTGTCTCTTCATTTTTGCTGGATAATAAAAAGGAAGGACTGGCTGTTCGGGGTGGACGTAGCCCAAACTGGGTGAACCACATATATCTGTGTCTCTCTGGTTTTATGTGTTTTGTGTGCTTGTATTTTCCACATATTTTATGTGTTGCATTGCTCTATAATATCTAATTTTATAACAACATGCCAGACTGTAAACAATGGTACTTTAAAAGGAGACTTTAGAAAACAGTTTTCAAGTGGCAGCAAGCAAGCAGGGAAAACCATAAATCATCCTTGAAACCAACTATTTGGACTATTTCTGAAATAAACAAGATTAAGGGTTCAAAGTTTTTAATATACTCAATAAAACCTTGAACAGATGAAATCATAAAGATAGTGAAGAGCAAACAGGTCTAAGGTGCTTCTAGGAGACATTTCTTAGCCTAAAATTTCCACCCTATTGTAAGCAAGCAATGATGAAACAACAGGAAATAAAAATAATAGGTCATAATACATCACCAACATCCATGTTCATGTATCCAATGATAGAGCCTTCTCATTAACAAAACAGGTCAGAAAAAACATCAATCTTCCAGAACTTCAATTTCTTCATTAATCTTCAGCCAGATTATGTACAACTCTTAGCCTAAACGTTTCACCCTATTGTAAGCAAGCAATGCTGCAACGATAGGAAATAACAATAAAAGGTAAAAATACATCACCAACATCCATGTTCATGCATCCAATTATAGAGCCTTCTCATTAACAAAACGGGTCAGAAAAATATCAATCTTCCAGAACTTCAATTTCTTCATTAATCTTCAGCCAGATTAATCTTCAAGGTTAAAGGCTTATTCCATAGTTTATGGATAAAGCACAGTGTAAAGACAGATTAATAAAAGTTAAAACTATCAGCAATTTTGGGATCCTGTGATTTGGATGATTGGAAAGCCAAATGACAAGGCAACATATAAACTAGTATTTAAAGTTCTAGGATCTAGCCCTCTTAGTCCAGAGAGTGATCTCTCAATATTCTTTGTAAAGATGTAGCTTTATGCTTGTAAAAAGTTGATTTTAGGCTAGTTATTAAGCATTATTTTTTGTAATTGTTTGGTTTGGTTGGTTGGACATGAATGATCTAGGAAGCATAGATAGAAAGGGGAAAAAAGCAGAGCCATTGGGTAATAGAGTCAAGAAGAAGTTATAACAAGCTCAATCAATGGATATGGGATATCAAAGGGAAAATCTAACTTGGCTAGTGGATCTTGGGTTTGGTGGATGAAATGACATCGACATTGAGGGTTTAGATGGAGAAGCAGAACTAAGGGCAATTAAGAATTCTTAATTATATGTACTTATCAACAAAGGGACTTAAAACATCATTTGAAAATGAAGAGGCATTTCATAGACAGGGCTAACCATAAATTCTAGAAACCATACTTCAACAAATAATAATATCAAGAAAATTTGATTCAATGAAATCAAAGAGTGAAGGAATGCTCTATTTCATCAAAGATTTCATTTTCAAATACTTAGAAAGCATAAAAGATTCACAAATAACTGCCTCATAGAAGAGGGAACTCCTAGACATCTAAGACTGCAATTATAAAGACCTTCAAAACAATCATTTAAGCAAGAACAAAGGGTATGATCAGAAAAGACCTCTTTGGCAGACTGTAAATAGTGGTACTTTAAAAGGAGACTTCAGAAAATAGTTTTCAAGTGGTAGCAAGCAAGCAGGGAAAACCATAAATCATCCTTGAAACCAACTATTTGAACTATTTCTGAAATAAACAAGATTAAGGGTTCAAAGTAGTTAATCTACTCAATAAAACCTTCAACGGATCAAATCATAAAGATAGTGAAGAGAAAACAGGTCTAAGGTGCTTCTAGGA
Organism: Pinus albicaulis; assembly: GCA_034641835.2. Lineage (NCBI taxonomy): Eukaryota > Viridiplantae > Streptophyta > Pinopsida > Pinales > Pinaceae > Pinus > Pinus albicaulis. Next base: position 1,660,809,145 of record CM076581.1, read on the forward strand.
GACATTTCTTAGCCTAAACATTTCATCCTATTGTAAGCAAGCAATGATGAAACAACAGGAAATAACAATAACAGGTCAGAATACATCACCAACATCCATGTTCATGGATCCAATGATAGAGCCTTCTCATTAACAAAATAGGTCAGAAAAACATCAATCTTCCAGAACTTCAATTTCTTCAATAATCTTAAGCCAAATTATGTACAACTGCAAAGAGTTCAAATGCCAGCAACCAACCCCTACAAATGAGTTCCACAACAGCATTTATACTATAATTGAGGAGGTGGTGTTGGGTGTAGAGCTTGATTTTATTCGTGATTCAAAGATCCTTGTTTTAGCTGGATGTATACCTCAAGAAAATTGTACACCCTTGCCCGCGGGGTTCGGGGGGGCCGACCCCCTCGGTTGGGGGGTCCGGGGGCCAGCGGTCCCCCAGCGGGGGTTTCGGGGGCAGTGCCCCCAAAGCCAAAAAATAGATGTAAAATTGCCTTGTAAAAGTATAGTAATTTCTAGTCAATCTGGGTTGTTCATTAGGTGGATGATCTGATGGTAGAAGTTATGTTTAGTTTAGGGTTTTCTACCCTAGAAGGCAACCCCTCACTTTTATGAGGGTATTTTATTGTGGCCATGTAATGTATGTGTATTCTCTGAGCGGGAAACAGATAGGGAGACTGTGAGAGAGAACAGAGGATATTTACAACAGATCTGCTGTAGGTTTTGTCTCTTCATTTTTGCTGGATAATAAAAAGGAAGGACTGGCTATTTAGGGTGGACGTAGCCCAAACTGGGTGAACCACGTATATCTGTGTCTCTCTGGTTTTATGTGTTTTTTGTGCTTGTATTTTCCGCATATTTTATGTGTTGCATTGCTCTGTAATATTTAATTTTCTAACAACTGGTATCAGAGCCGAAGGTATATTTGGCTGATAAACTCGTAGGAAAGAAGGGTTCCTGGTTCGAGTGGGAGCAATCGCGGAAGATGCTAAGTTCAGGGTCGAGAAATTTGACGGCCAAAACTTCCCGTTGTGGAAGATGTAGATGGAATATTATCTGTATCAGAAAGATCTGTACCTACCATTGAGGGGAAAAGCAAAGAAGCCGACGGCCATAACAGACATGGAATGGAATGGAACCCCTTCTCTGTATGAGTGTCTCGATAGAAAGGCACTCGAAACAGTACGGTTGTGCCTTGCGACATCAGTCGCCTTCAATATTTCGAAGGAAACAACAACAGAGGGTTTGATGCAGACGTTGGTGAAACTATATGAAAAACCCTCGTCCTCAAACAAGGTATTTCTTATGAAATGACTATTTAATATGAAGATGTCAAAAGGTGGATCTGTTGTAGACCATTTAAATGATTTTAATACAGTTACCAGTCAGTTAAGTTCTGTAGGGGTAAACTTTGATGATGAAGTTAGAGCTCTGTTATTCTTGTGCTCATTTCCAGAGAGTTGGAATGGTTTAGTTATGGCCATTAGTAACTCTGTCTCTAGATCTAGTACTTTAAAGTTTGATGATGTTGTCGGTGCTATCTTTAGTGAGGAAATACGATGGAAAAGCTCTGGTGAGAAATCGAGTAATGCTTTGATTGCAAAGTCTAGGGGAAGAAGAATGGAAAGAGGAAAGAGCTCGGGATATCGCAGTAAATCAAGGAAAGGCAGATCCAAGTCCAGGTAAGGGATAGTGTGCTGGAAATGTAGAAATAAAGGACACCTAAAGAAAGACTGTAGATCTCAGAAGGGAAAATAAGGAGACACACAGCAAGAAAACAATCATGAAGCAAATGTGACAGGTGATGTGTTACAATATGCTTTGATTATTTCTTTTGAAAATGTTACTGATTCTTGGGTTTTAGATTCAAGGGCTTCATTCCATGCCACACCTGATAAGAAATATTTTCATGACTATGTTCAAGGAGATTTTGGAAAATTTCGTTTGGGTGATGATAAACCCTGTAAAATTGTTGAAATGGGTAAGGTTCTTGTAAAACAGCAGAATGGAAACCAATGGCTATTAAAGGAGGTAAGGCATGTTCTAGATCTAAAGTAAAATATGATTTCAACAGGGCAGTTAGGCAGTGAAGGTTGTGTTACAACTTTCACGAATAAAACTTGGAAGGTCACCAAAGGAGCCCTAGTAATAGCAAAAGATGAAAAGGTTGGTACATTGTATTTATGCAATGGTATTTCTAATTATGTTAATGCTTTAACTTCCAAAGGAGAATATGCAGCATTATGGCATCATAGGCTCAGACATATGAGTGAGAAGGGGATGAATATTCTTCACTCAAGAAATTTTTTGTCATGTTTGAAGAATGTTGATTTTGATTTCTGTGAGAATTGCATTTATTGAAAACAAAAGAGAGTTATATTTCTCAGAGTTGGGAAAGAAAAGAAGAGCGAAAAATTGGAGCTTGTGCATATAAATGTATGGGGACCTGCTCAGGTATCATCTCTCGGTGGCTCTTGCTATTATGTTACATTTATTGATGATGCAACTAGAAAAACTTGGATTTATTGTATTCAAAATAGATATGATGTATTTGATACTTTCAAGAAATGGAAAGCTTTGGTAGAGATTGAGACAGGAAAGAAGTTAAAGTGTCTTAGATTAGACAATGGAGGTGAATATTGCAGCAAAGAGTTTGATAGGTACTGTTCAGAGCATGGAATTCTTAGAGAAAAGATAGTTCCAAGAACACCACAAGAAACTGGTGTGTCAGAAAGCATGAACAGAACAATCATGGAGCATGCAAGGTGCATGAGATTGCATGCATGATTGCCTTTACAATTTTGGGCAGATGCTGTAGATACTGTTGTTTATCTAATAAATAGAGGGCCTTCAAGTTCCTTGGATGGTGGTATTCCAGAGGAAGCATGGACAGGTAAAAATGTAAAATACTCTTTTATAAAGCCATTTGGTTGTGAGGCCTTTGTCCATATTAATAAAGAAAATAGAACAAAGCTTGAGGCAAAATCAAATAAATGTACCTTTATTGGATATGGTGCTAATGATTTTGGTTATCGCTTATATGATTATGAAAATCACAAAATCATTAGGAGCAGAGATGTAATATTCAATGAAAAGGTCTTGTATAAGAATCAGTTGCAGGAAAAGAAACAAGAAAAAGAAAGCAAGGAATACGCAGTTCTTGATGAGATATCTGAAAAAGTAAAGGTGCCTGAAAATAATAATAATCAACAACCACAGCAGCAGCAACCACCACAACAGCAACAGGCACCTCAAACACCTGAAAGTGGTGTTAGAAGATCTACCAGGATAAGTAGACCCCCTGAACGATACTCTTCTTCATTATATTATTTATTGTTGACTGATTCTGGTGAACCTGAATGTTATGAAGAAGCAATGCAGGTTGAAAGTAGGAAGAAGTGGGAGCTAGCCATGGAAGAAGAGATGGACTCCTTAATGCATAACCAGACTTGGGACTTAGTCAGGTTGCCTGTAGGTAAAACTACATTGTAGAATAAATGGGTTTACAGGCTGAAGGAAGAAGATGGAGGAAAACAGAGGTACAAAGCTAGACTTGTGGTGAAGGGGTTTGCACAGAAGAAAGGTATTGATTTTGATGAAATATTTTCTCCTATTGTTAAGATGACTTCAATCATAACTATCTTAAGTCTTGTAGCAGCGGAAGATTTACATCTTGAACAGTTAGATGTAAAGACAACATTTCTCCATGGAGATTTGGAGGAAGAGATATACATGCAGCAACCAGAAGGATATGAGGTCAAAGGGAAAGAAAAATTGGTATGCAGGTTAAAGAAGAGCTTTTATGGGTTAAAACAGGCTCCAAGGCAGTGGTATCTAAAATTTGACAAGTTTATGTCTGAACAAGGTTATACTAGATGTCACTCTGATCATTGTGTTTATCTAAAAATGAAAAATGATGGCAGCTATATTATATTGTTATTGTATGTAGATGACATGCTTGTTGTAGGATCTAACATGCAGGAAATAAATGTGCTCAAAAGAAAATTGGAAAATTCATTTTCAATGAAGGATTTGGGAGCTGCAAAACAAATCCTTGGTATGAGGATAGCTAGAGACAGGAAAAATCGCAAATTAACACTGTCTCAGAATGAGTACATAGAAAATGTGTTGAAAAGATTTAATATGCACAATGCAAAACCTGTTAGTACACCTTTTGCTAGCCATTTCAAACTTAGTAAGGAGATGTGCCCAAAGACCCAAGAAGACATGGATTATATGTCTAAAGTTCCATATGCATCAGCAGTTGGAAGCTTAATGTATGCAATGGTTTTCACAAGGCCTGATATTGCACATGCAGTGGGAGTTGTAAGTAGGTACATGAATAATCCAGGAAAAGAACATTGGATGGCAGTAAAATGGATTCTTAGATATTTGAGAGGTACCACAAATCAAGCATTATGCTTTGGTGGTTCAAACATTGCTCTACAGGGATATGTTGATGCAGATATGGTAGGTGACAGCGATAACAGGAGGAGCACTACAGGATATGTATTTATTGTAGGTGGAATAGCTGTTAGTTGGGTTTCAAAAATTCGAAGTGTTGTTGCACTTTCAATAATAGAAGCAGAGTATGTTGCTGCTACATAGGCTAGTAAAGAAATGATTTGATTACAAAGGCTTATGGGTGAATTGGGTAAGAAGCATGATATGAGCATGATATACAGTGATAGCCAAAGTGCCATTCATCTTGCAAAGAACTCAGCATTTCATTCCAGGACTAAATACATACATCTCAAGTACCATTTCATACGGTTAGTATTAGAAGATGGAGAGCTAAAGCTGGAAAAGATACACACTAGCCAGAATCCTGCAGATATGCTAACAAAATTTTTAACCAAGGAGAAACTAAAAATGTGCTTAGTTTCAATTGGTCTTCAAGGATGATGATAAAGATGAGGAACAACCAGGTCCAAAGAGGATTCATTGTCTAGCAAATGAAGTAGCGGTGGAGTTGCTACAATCAGTTTCCAAGTGGGAGATTGTTGGGTGTGGAGCCTGATTTTCTTCCTGATTCAGAGATCCTTGTTTTAGCTGGATGTATACCCCAGGAAAATTGTACACCCTTGCCCTCGGGGTCCGGGGGGGCCGACCCCCACAGCTGGGGGGTCCAGGGGAAATAGATGTAAAATTGCCTTGTAAAAGTATAGTAATTTCTAGTCAATCTGGGCCATTCATTAGGTGGATGATCTGATGGTAGAAGTTATGTTTAGTTTAGGGTTTTTTTCCCTAGAAGGAAACCCCTCGCTTTTATGAGGGTATTTTATTGTGGCTGTGTAATGTATGTGTATTCTTTGAGCGGGAAACAGATAGGGAGACTGTGAGAGAGAACAGAGGATATTTACAGCCGATCTGCTATAGGTTTTGTCTCTTCATTTTTGCTGGATAATAAAAAGGAAGGACTAGCTATTCGGGGTGGACGTAGCCCAAACTATGTGAAACACATATATCTATGTCTCTCTGGTTTTATGTGTTTTGTATGCTTGTATTTTCCCCATATTTTATGTGTTGCATTGCTCTGTAATATTTAATTTTATAGCAACATGGCAGACTGTAAACAATGGTACTTTAAAAGGAGACTTCAGAAAATAGTTTTCATTAGGCATCAAGCAAGTAGGGAAAACCATAAATCATCCTTGAAACCAACTATTTGGACTATTTCTGAAATAAACAATATTAAGGGTTCAAAGTAGTTAATCTACTCAATAAAGCCTTGAACAAATGAAATCATAAAGATAGTGAAGAGCAAACAGGTCTAAGGTGCTTCTAGGAGACATTTCTTAGCCTAAAATTTTCACCCTATTGTAAGCAAGCAATGAAAAAACAACAGGAAATAACAATAATAGGTCAGAATACATCACCAAAATCCATGTTCATGGATCGAATGATGGAGCCTTCTCATTAACAAAACAGGTCAAAAAAACATCAATCTTCCATAACTTCAATTTCTTCATTATTCTTCAGCCAGATTATGTACAACTCTTAGCCTAAAATTTTCACCCTATTGTAAGAAAGAAATGATGAAACAATAGGAAATAACAATAACAAGTCAGAATACATCACCAACATCCATGTTCATGGACCCAATGATAGAGCCTTCTCATTAACAAAACAGGTCAGAAAAACATCAATCTGCCAGAACTTCAATTTCTTCATTAATCTTCAGTCAGATTAATCTTCAAGGTTAAAGGATTATTCCATAGTTTATGGATAAAGCACAGTGTAAAGACAAATTAATAAAATTTAAAACTATCAGCAATGTTGGGATCCTGTGATTTGGCTGATTGGAAAACCAAATGACAAGGCAACATATAAACTAGTCTTTAGAGTTCTAGCATCTAGCCCTCTTAGTCCAGAGAGTGATCTCTCAATATTTTTTGTAAAGATGTAGCTTTATGCTCATAAAAATTTGATTATAGGCTAGTTATTAAGCACGATTTTGTTTAATTTTTTGGTTTGGTTGGTTGGACATGAATGATCTAGGAAGCGTAGATAGAAAGGGGAAAATATCAGAGCCATTGGGTAATGGAGTCAAGAAGAAGTTATAACAAGCTCAATCAATGGATATGGGATATCAAAGGGAAAATATAACTTGGCTAGTGGATCTTGGGTTTGGTGGATGAAATTACATCGACATTAAGGGTTTAGAAGGAGAAGCAGAACTAAGGGCAATTAAGAATCCTTAATTATATGTACTTATCAACAAAGGGACTTAAAACATCATTTGAACATGAAGAGGAATTTCATAGACAGGGCTAACCATAAATTCGAGAAACCATACTTCAACAAATAATAATATCAAGACAAACTGATTCAATGAAATCAAAGAGTGAAGGAATGCTCTATTTCATCAAAGATTTCATTTTCAAAGACTTAGAAAACATATAAGATTCACAAATAACTGCCTCATATAATAGTGAACTCCTAGACATCTAAGACTGCAATTATAAGTACCTTCCAAACAATCATTTAAGCAAGAACAAAGGGTGTGATTAGAATATACCTCTTTGGCATACTGTAAACAATGGTACTTTAAAAGGAGACTTCGTAAAACAGTTTTCAAGTGGCAGCAAGCAAGCAAGGAAAACCATAAATCATCCTTGAAACCAACTATTTGAACTATTTCTGAAATAAACAAGATTAAGAGCTCAAAGTAGTTAATCTACTCAATAAAACCTTCAACAGATGAAATCATAAAGATAGTGAAGAGCAAACAGGTCTAAGGTGCTTCTAGGAGACATTTCTTAGCCTAAAATTTTCACCCTACTGTAAGCAAGCAATGATGAAACAATAAGAAAGAACAATAACAGGTCAGAATACATCACCAACATCCATGTTCATGGATCCAATGATAGAGCCTTCTCATTAACAAAACAGGTCAGAAAAGCATCAATCTTCCAGAACTTCAATTTCTTCATTAATATTCAGCCAGATTATGTACAACTGCAAAGATTTCAAATGCCAGCAACCAACCCCTACAAATGAGTTCCACAACAGCATTTATACTATAATTGAGGAGGTGGAACTATCTAGGGTTAAAAATTTTATTAATGACATATTAAATTCACTCCTGTCCTTAAAAACCATGCAAGGGATAAGGTAAGAATGTTTCTCAACTACTTCTCTGTGTAATAAATATATCTTAAATTCCTGAGGATGAAATAGTTGAAAAGATTGACATTGAGGCCTTTTTATGTCTTTACATTAACTGCTCTGACAGTTTATAATATCTTCTTTGGTGTAATAACTGTTCATTTGTCTTCTGAGGTATAAAGTAAGTGAAAGGTGTAACTTTTGATTTATCGATTGAATAACGCCTCCTTTGATGTATCTGAGGTTGTCTTTAAGCCTAATTTGCCTTTATTTTATCATTAAAATTGTTTTGTAAGGCCTGATGATGCTTTTTGGCCTTCATAATGTAACATTGTAGTATTTTCCCTTTTTGATTGATTTGAACCATTATTTCTCTGTTTCTTCGGCCTTCATTTGTCCTTTTGCTAACTGTATCCACCTTTAAACTGTGTATTTAACCTTAATCTTATGTCTGCCTTTTTTCTTCTTCGCTGACCTTTCGTTCTTGTTTTATTTTGTTCAAGGTCTGCTTTTGGTGCACTGGAGGGTTTGCAGAAAGCATTGATGGCCATGAAGCATTAAATCAGACCCTTTTATCCCTTTCTAAATTCAATCAGGCCTTAGAAAATCATTACCCAGGGTCCCGCAATCATATTTTGATGTGGGAAACCTGTGCATCAATGGCCACCATTCAACCTGTGAAATAGACCAAAAAACATTAACAAAAACCTACAATTTAATGGCTAGACTGCTTTGGAGGCTTGATATGGTGATGGAGGAGCATTGGAGAGAGGCAGAATGCATGGAAGAAGGGTTTATGGGTGAAAAACATGAAAACAAGGTTTAAAATTGGCTTTGGCGCAAAAGTGGGCAAAAGTGGTTTCAGAAAAACATTGGCTGTTTTTGCATTGAAGTTGGATGGTAAGTAGTTTTTCCCTGCTCGAACACGATTCCATACATTTTGTGACGCGTGTCCCTTACAAAACCGGCAATTTCACATAGATTCGGGTGGTTAAACACCAGACAACAAAATCTCGCAAAATGTGATCCTGACCCGTGGATGAGGGGGGGCAAATCCGACAGTGCAGAGAGGAGCGTGATGGAAATTTGTGTGGGTAGCAGTTTTAGTGGGAGACAGGTGGCAACCGGAGATTGGTGGAGGTGGCTGGGTAATGGGAGGTAGGCCTCGGCGGGGCTGGGTGTCGGGATTAAACGAGAGACGTTAGATTAAATAAATCAATCGGTGGAGATATCTTTGTGAGGATGGATGGATATAAGAGTTCAGGAGGATGAAGGGTAGGAGGGGAGGCATGGTGGTCATTGGATTAAATGAATCAATGGTGGAGATTGATTTGTGGAGTGATAAGTCAGGGAAAAAAAGAAATAAAGTAATGTGGCTAAGGAAGGAAAGGGATGGCGGGGGTGAATTATCACTGTCATATCATATAGATCTACAGCCAAGATCTGTCGTTAGGGGGAAAATAAAATCAAAAGAGAAGGGGGCTAGGGATTAGGTAAGAGGCTCGGTCCGGTGGAGGGATAAGGTGACCAGGAGCGGAGGGAAGGGACTAATGAAATGGCGGAGATGAGGCGATTGACGGGTTAAATGTGGGTTGTCAAATCCTATGGATCTATGGTGTAGATCACGTCGGTGTAATGTTATCGGGGTGGGAAGTTTATAAATAAAATGAGGGTTTTCAATGGAAATGTCGATGCGATAGGGGCTTGGGGTAAGGAAAAAAGTGCAGTTCTGTGGGAGAACAAAGAACCAGGGCTAAGGGAAGATGGGTTGAGAGTGAAAGGTTCAAGCGCCCGGTTGTAGGGCTTGGTCACATGATGGAGAAGGAGCTGGGGGCTAAGCCGGAAGGGGCTTAAAACCCAAAACTTTAATATAAGAAAAAAGACCTAAAATGAAGCTTTTTGAGGTGTTTTTTAGTGTTTCGATAGGAAAAATGCGGGTTTTTAAACCATAAAAATGGATTTTTTATGAGTTTAAAAGGCATGTTTGAAGTTTTTTACGGATAATGAGGGTAAAATGAGAAGGAGGAAAGGGGATTTTTTGGAGGAAAATGAAGGATAAATAAGGGGGAAATGGGCTATTGTTCAGGGGGAAATGGACTAATAAAAACATGGATAAATAACCTGAAATGAGCTTTCTTCTTTGAAACAACAGGATAACCTTTTAGGAGACATGGATGAAGATTTTGGTGAATTGAAAACTCGAAATGGTGAAGGCAGTGAGATTTCTAGAACTCATAATGCCTCTTTGAAATATTATTTCTAGAAATCTATGATTTTCAATTTAGTCATCTTTGGATATCATCATAATTATGGATGACTAACAGTGGCTCCACTTGGGGAGGACAGTTATTTTTTTTAAGTGTCCAGAACCTTAGCTTATTAATTTCTGGCTTTTAGCAGATCAGTGCTCCATCCATTTGGAAAAATTTCTTCTTTTCTTGTTGATATTTCTCTGAAAAGGGCAACTCTTATCAATCTGTAACATGTAATTTCTTTAAAACAACATCTCTACATACCTAATCTTACTTTGTCCTATCCTTTTTTCTTCTTTTTTGAGTGCATTTGAACTAGCAAACTCTTTGACATTTTATTTTTGAAAGCATAAATAAACTATCTAATCCTATCTTTATTTCTTCCAAGAGTCCAGATTAAACTGTTGAACTCTTTATTTTCTACCTAGCTATTATCTGTTAAGATTAAGCTGTTTGACAGATTTTATTCTCTACATTCTAAAACAGAAATTTAAACACAGTCAAATCAGGATTAGACTATCTAATTTGCTATGGTGTCTATGGCTATATGTACAAGCTGCACATAAACTTTATTTGCAGAAAATTTAACACAAAACTGTGAAGGCTTAAGAACTAAAAGTTATAAACATCCTTCTATTCTTTTTTAGCTTTGATTTTGATCCTTTTGAGCTGTCCTCTTCTTATTTACATCTTTTAGCTGACCAATTCTCTTTTCCAGTACATCTAGTCAATCAGATGGTTCCATGAATGGCCTTTTCTCATCTCTTTGAGCATGCTGGACAACAAAAAGGGCCACTCCCATCTCACTTGTCTCTTAGCAGGAGTGCTAAAAAAATTTCTTACTTTTGTTAATACACTTCTCCTAACAAACTTTATCCCTTCTTCAAATATCTCCAAGAAAGGAGCATAGGGATCTTGAAACAAAGCCTGGTTATAATTATTTGGAAGATAGGTTTCAACCAAGCTTACTTTTTCCTCCACTGGATCAAGCTTTAGATTATTTTGAGGAAGAACTTATTCCTCATCTTCATTATCATCTAAACTGGAGGACTCATCATATATTGAAGTGTTGTCCTCTTGCAGTCCTGGTATGTTCTGGTTTATTGGACTGTGCTCTGTGAAGACATCATCATTTCTTGAGCAAGGGTATCTTTTATTACCTCAACCCTTTTAGGAGAAGGCTCCTTATCTTCATCCTGCTCAAGAAATTCCTCTTTCTTTTCAATCTCAACTTTACAACTGATATATTGTTGATTCCCAATTATGTGAAAGTTATTTTTGATGGGATGCATTGTTTGATTACTACTTTCAAGCTGATGATAATGAAATTTAGGACACCAATCCACTATTGGTTCCCCTGCATGATTGGTTTATATTTGGAGCTCATCATTATCATCAGACTAATAAAAAATTGGAAAATCATTAGTAAAAACAATTTCACCAATCAAGCATATTGGGTTATCAGTTTTTTTTTCTTTAAGTTGATCCGCAAGTTTATTTTCTAGTTCAAGACAACAAGGTTCAGTAGGTAGATGAGCAGAATTGTTTTTTTCAAATGAAGTTTTGAGGGCTAGCTGTTTACTTAATATTTGATTGATTTCTTATTCTGTCAAGAGAGGAGGAATTTTTATTTTTCTTTGGAAAAAAGTACAATAGTATTCTTTCTCTTGTGTTGACTGAATTTGAGGCTGGATGTCTTCTTGAGCCTCACCTAGAAAGAAAGGTGAATAAATACTTTTGTTTTCAGTTAGATCCCGAAGATTTTCTTCTATCTCCTGTTCTTTTTCACTTTTAAACAACTCCTCTTGATCATTGTTATAGTCATTTTGAACATGGGTTTCCTGAGTTTTTTCTAATAGATTGCCAGGATGCCATTCTTCTTTAATAATATGAAATGAGTTATAACTTAAAGGCAGAGACTCTAGTTGTGTTATTTCTTCCCCTATTTCATATTTTGTGAGTTCAAGATGGCTGACTGTTTCCTCGGGGTATTTTTCCTTGTTTATGTTTGCATCTTGTTTATAAAGATCTCTTAACAGTAAAACACAAGGTATAGGTAGGGAATCAATACCTTCTTGACAATATTCCTCATTTCTTTCTTTGTAATATTGCTCATCATACATATTTTGTTTGTTTTTTATGTCTTGTAGTGGTTGAGTTTGTGTTTGTTCAGGGAAAGGCATAGGTTTCTCTGGATAATCCACATCTGTATCAACCTCATGCCTTTCCAGTTTCTTATTAAGTATGTACACTATTTTTCCAATTGGGTGCAAAAATGTGTTTAGTTTAGTCTCTTTGTCTATACTTGAATCCATGTTTCTAATGAACAGGTCACTGTATCTTGTCAACCAGTTAAAAGTCTTCTTCCAGTAGAGTCATTAGGTCTTCTAGAGGTTGTGGAGTTGCTAGGTGGAAGATTTGAACTTTGCTATCCACCAACAGTATGATTTGGTTTTCTCAATGAATTCCCAAGGGAGTTTTCAAGGTCTAGTGAAGTAAATAGGCCTACTGGAAGCCAGTGGAGTCACCAGGTGGAAATTTTTAGCTCTTTTGGAGGTAAAATGTTTTATGGTCCACCGCCAATGTTTATTGTGAAACCAATCTGAAATGTTTTTGGGGTTTTCTGAGTTTCTATGGTTTATTGAATGACTAATGAGTCTATAAGGGCTTTTCTAGGCAACTATGAACTCAGAGGTCCCACCGTGATCGCTATAATGTTGGGATCCTGTGATTTGGCTGATTGGAAAACCAAATGACAAAGCAACATATAAATCAGTATTTAGACTTCTAGGATCTAGCCCTCCTAGTCTCAGAGAGGGATCTCTCAATATGTTTTGTAAAGATGTAGCTTTATGCTCATAAAAATTTGATTTTAGGCTAGTTATTAAGCATGAGTTTGTTTGATTGTTTTGTTTGGTTGGTTGGACATGAATGATCTAGGAAGCGTAGATAGAAAGGGGAAAATATCAGAGCCATTGGGCAATGGAGTCAAGAAGAAGTTATAACAAGCTCAATTAATGGATATGGGATATCAAAGGGAAAATATAACTTGGCCAGTGCATCTTGGGTTTGGTGGATGAGATGACATGGACATTAAGGGTTTAGAAGGAGAAGAAAAAGTAAGGGCAATTAAGAACAGTTAATTATATGTAATTTTCAACAAAGGGAATTAAAACATCATTTGAACATGAAGAAGAATTTCATAGATAGGGCTAACCATATATTCTGGAAACCATACTTAAACAAATAATAATATCAAGGCAAACTGATTCATTGAAATCAATGAGTCGAGGAACACTCTATTTCATCAAAGATTTCATTTTCAAAGACTTAGAAAACATATAAGGTTCACAAATAACTGCATCATAGAAGAGGGAACTCCTAGACATCTAAGACTACAATTATAAAGACCTTAAAAACAATCATTTAAGTAAGAACAAAGGGTATGATCAGAACAAACCTCTTTGGAAGACTGTAAACAATGGTACTTTAAAGGGAGAGTTCAGAAAACATTTTTCAAGTGGAAACAAGCAAGCAGGGAAAACCATAAATCATCCTTGAAACCAACTATTTGAACTATTTCTGAAATAAAGAAGATTAAGGGTACAAAGAAGTTAATCTACTCAATAAAACCTTTAGCAAATGAAAACATAAAGACAGTGAATAGAAAACAAGTCTAAGGTGCTTCTAGGAGACATTTCTTAGCCTAAAATTTTCACCCTACTATAAGAAAGCAATGATGAAGCATAATGGAAAACATGAAATAACAATAACATGTAAGAATACATCACCAACAGCCATGTTCATGGATCCAATGATAGAGGCTTCTCATTAACAAAACAGGTCATAACAACATCAATCTTCGAGAACTTCAATTTCTTCATTAATCTTCAGCTAGACTATGTACAACTGCAAAGAGTTAAAATGCTAGCAACCAACCCATACAAATGAGTTCCACAATAGCATTTATACTATAATTGAGGAGGTGGAACTATCTAAGGTTCAAAATGTTATTAATGGCATATTAAATGCACTCCTATCCTTAAAAACCATGCAAGGCATAAGGTAGGAATGTTCCTCAACTACTTCTCTGTGTAATAAATCTGTCTTAAATTCTTCAGGATGAAATAGTTGAAAAGATTGACTTTGAAGCCTTTTTATGTCTTTACATTAACTGCTCTAACAGTTTATAATATCTTCTTTAGTGTAATAATTGTTTATTTGTCATCTGAGGTATAAAGTAAGTGAAAGGTGTCACTTTTGATTTATCAAGTGAATAACTACTCCTTTGATGTATTTGAGGCTGTCTTTAAGCCTAATTTGCCTTTATTTTATCATTAAAACTGTGTTTTAAGGCCTGATGATGCTTTTTGGCCTTCATAATGCAACATTGTAGTCCTTTCCCTCTCTGATTGATTTGAACCTTTATTTCTCTGTTTCTTTGGGCTTCAATTGTCCTTTTGCTAACTATATCCACCTTTAAACTGTGTATTTAAACTTAATCTTGTGTCGTCCTCTTTTCTTCTTCACTGACCTTTCGTTCCTGTTTTATTTTGTTCAGGGTTTGCTTTTGGTGCGCAGGAGGGTTTGCAGAAAGCATCGATGGCCATGAAGCATTAAATCATAATCTTTTATCCCTTTCTGCATTCAATCGGGCCTTAGAAAATGATTACCCGGGGTCCTGCAATCATATTTTAATGTGGGAAGCCTGTGCATCAATGGCTACCATTCAACCTGTAAAATAGACCAAAAAACATTAACAAAAACCTGCAATTTAATGGCTAGACTGCTTCGGAGGCTTGATATGGTGACGGAGGAGAATTGGAGAGAGGCGAAATTCATGGAAGAAGGGTTTATGGGCGAAAAACAAGAAAAAAGGGTTTAAAATTGGCTTTGGCACGAAAGTGGGAAAATGTGGTTTCGGAAAACCATTGGTTGTTTTCACGTTGAAGTTGGGTGGTAAGCGGTTTTGCCTCACTCGAACGCAATTCCATACATTTTTTGACGCGTGTCCCTTACGAAACTGGTGGTTTCGCATAGATTGGGGTGGTTAAACCTCGGACGGCAAAATTGCGCGAAATGTGATCCTGACCATTGGATGAGGGGGGAGGGAGGGGGGGCGGCAGATCCGACAGTGCGGAGAGGAGTGTGATGGAAAGGTGCGCGGGTGGGAGTTTTAGTGGGAGACAGGTGGTAGCCAGAGATTGGTGGAGGTGGCTGCTTAATGGGAAGTAGTCCCCTGCGGGGTTGGGTGTCGGGATTAAACGAGAGTTGTTAGATTAAATAAATCAATCGACGGAGATATATTTGTGAGGACGGATGGATAGAAGAGTTCAGGAGGATGAAGGGTAGGAGGGGAGGCATGGTGGCCATTGGATTAAATGAATCAATGGTGAATATTGATTTGTGGAGTGATAAGGCGAGGACAAAAGAAATAAAGGAATGTGGCTAAGGAAGGAAAGGGACGGCGGGGGTGAATTATCACCATTAGATCTTATATATCCACGGCCAAGATCTATCATTGAGGGGCAAATAAAATCAAAAGATAAGGGGGCTAGGGATTAGGTAGGAGGCTCGGTCTTGTGGAGGGATAAGGTTACCAAGAGTGGAGGGAAGGGGCTAATGAAATGGTGGAGATGAGGTGATTGATGGGTTAAATGAGGGTCGTCAGATCCTATGGATCTACAATGTAGATCATGCCGGGGTAATGTTATCGAGGTGGGTAGTTTATAAAGAAAATGCAGGTTTTTAATGGAAATGCCGATGCGATGGGGGCTTGGGGTAAGGAAAAAAGCACAGTTCTGTTGGAGAACAAAGAACCGGGGCTAAGGGAAGAGGGGTTGAGAGTGAAAGGTTCAAGCGCCCAGTTGCGAGGCTTGGTCACATGATGGAGAAGGAGCTGGGGGCTAAGCCGGAAGGGGCTTAAAACCTAAAACTTTAATATAAGAAAAAATACCTAAAATGAATCTTTTTGAGGTGTTTTTAAGTGTTTCAATAGGAAAAATGGGGGTTTTCAAACCATAAAAAAATATTTTTTATGAGTTTAAAAGGCATGTTTCAAGGTTTTTAAGAATAATGAGGGTAAAATGAGAAGGAGGAAAGGGGATTTTTCAGAGGAAAATGAAGGATAAATAAGGGGAAAATGGGCTATTTTCAGGGGGAAATGGACTAAGAAAAAGAGGGATAAATAGCCTAAAATGATCTTTCTTCTTTGAAATAGCAGGATAACCTTTTAGGAGACATGGATGAATATTTTGGTGAATTGATAGACTCAGAATGATGAAGATAGTGAGATTTCTAGAACTCATAATGCTTCTTTGAAATATTATTTCTAGAAATCAAGGATTGGAAATTTAGTCATCTTTGGATATCATCAGAATTATGGATGACTAACAAGCAGAAAGGACAAAATACTAAAGATTATTAAGAGAGGCCTAAAAGCATATCAAGGGCCTAATTCAAGTTTAAAGTGACAAATCAAGACAGATCAATAAAGGAAAGCCTCCAAATGCCACATCAGTGAGGCAACTAATCCTCAGAAATTCCACTTGCTAGCTTATTTACCACAAAAGAATACAAATTCAATCCACAGTTAGAGATATTTTACAAAGACAACTCAAAAAGTAATTGCCAGCTATCAAAAGCCTCAAAAGTCAACAAAAGTGACTAAAGTAGATGGAAGCTAATGTAAAAATAAATTAGCAGAGTTAAGACATTAGATATATTCTCCATTTGGCCTCCCAAAGGTTGAGAATCATTTACTCTATATTAATTGAATAGTTAGACCTTCCTTTCACTCAACCTCCTCAATTTACCTATATATATCATAAGAGGAGCCCATTGTAAATGTTGGTTGAATACCTATTGAATGTAAATAGTTACTGAGGCTACTAAAGCTCTGTTAGTAATTGAAGAAAGATAGGCTGAGAAGAGAAGTTTGAAGTTGTAAAGACCTACTGGACTTGAAGATTGTAACTGGTTTGAACATCAAATACACAAGCTAATTTATGGGATCCTAGTCTATATCGTTGGTGATGTTTTTCTTACTTTAAATATTATTTTTCTTAGGTTTTCATATTTTCCACTTTCTCTAATAAATAACAGCAAGTTTAGATTAGTATTTACTTCTAAAATTACCCTAAATATGACTGATAAGCTTTATCTTTATGTTTTCTTCTAAATTGTGATTTGAGGATAATTCGATAGAGTATAAACAATGAAGTGTTGGTAAGCCCATGCTTCCTGAGTACAACTTGAGATATTGTCTTTGAAATTTATTGAAAAGTTTGCTAAGTAAAGTTGAATTAGAGAAGTCTATGGTTAGCCCTATCCTCTAGTTTATCTTCAACAGTTGCTTTGAAAAGATCCCTTAAGAGTATGCCAAAAGAAGGCTAGGTTAAACTTCCTTACTTGATCGTAGGCTATTATTTTTTTATCTTAAATGTTTTCCTTTGAGAGTATGCTGAAAGTAGGCTAGGTTAAAAGTTGTTACTTGATCTTAGGCTATTCTTTGTTTATCTTAAATTTTTTCCCTTGAGAGTATGTTGAAAGCAGGCTAGGTTAAAATTCCTTACTTGATCTTAGGCTACCTTTTATGTTTATCTTAAATGTTTTCCTTTGAGAGTATGCTGAAAGCAGGCTAGGTTAAAAGTCCTTACTTGATCTTAGGCTATTCTTTTTTTATCTTAAATGTTTTCCCTTGAGAGTATGTTGAAAGTAGGATAGGTTAAAAGTCCTTACTTGATCTTAGGCTATTATTTGTTTATCTTAAATGTTTTCCTTTGAGATTATGCTGAAAGTGGGCTAGGTTAAAAGTCCTTACTTGATCTTAGGCTATTATTTGTTTATCTTAAATGTTTTCCCTTGAGAGTATGTTGAAAGCAGGCTAGGTTAAAAGTCCTTACTTGATCTTAGGCTACTTTTTATGTTTATCTTAAATGTTTTCCTTTGAGAGTATGTTGAAAGCAGGATAGGTTCAAAGTCCTTACCTGATCTTAGGCTACCCTTTTTTTTCTTATATGTTTTCTTCTTTCACCACACTTCTTAATGTTCCATACCACAAAATCAATTTAAAGAGATCCTTTGATATAGATGACTTGCCCCATGGACCACTCTTGAAACTTGTTGTGCAATTAAATCATTTTGTGACTCCATAGCCCAATGGATTGATATTGTCTCTTATCAATCCTTTCTGTTGAACCATTCTTTCAACTTACTCACACCTTTACCCTTCAAAATACTTCCTTACTTTGATGATATCCTACCCAACCAAAAACAGACAAATCCCTTATGCTTCATAACTAGCCTAAGATCATATCTTTTGAAAACACATATAGAGAGATCCCTCTCTGAATCCAGGAGGGCTAGATCCTAGGATTCCAAAGTGGTTCTGATGTTTCCTTGTGATTTAGTATGCCAATCTGCTAAATCATAGGACTCTAACATTAACAACAATTTCTCTTTTTGGAAAAATGAAGAATGGAACTACAATTTTTCCTACATGAAATGAAGAATTTAACAATTTCCTTTACGAAAACAAATGGATCTAATGCAAAAATAAAAATACTTTGAATTTAATTTTTCAATGATAAAGAAAAACACTTAGAGAGACATTGAACAAACTTACTTTTCAAAGGAGGAAGAATCAGGAAAATTCACTTGTCTCTATGGGGTAATAGACAATTGAAAACACAACAAACAAAATGCTGAATAAAATTGCAATGACAAATTCAAAGGGAATTTGGTTGGCTTAGGGGGCAACGTAGTATCTAAGGGGAGAAAGTGCATTGCAAAGAAGCCCTAAGTGGGAGACAGTGCTCTGCAAATCACCCCTGAGTGGGAGACAGTGCTCTGAAAAGCACCCCTGAGTGGGAGAAAGTGCTCTGAAAAGAACCTCTAAGTGGGAGACAATGTTCTAAAACACACCCCTGAGTGGGAGAGAATGCTCTGCAACGTGCCCCTGAGCAAGAGAGAGTGCTATGTAACACTTTGTGTCTTGACCAATAGTGCATTGGGCACAACATAGATTCAAAAAACTCAAGCTACTGACAAACTTCTAATGTAATTTTTTTTTTCAAAAGCCTAATACTTGAGAGTACATGCTACTGGGTGGATAAAAAGAGGCAAAATACACCAAGGATGAAAGGTAAATGCCCCAGAGGAGTAGCGAATTTGTTATGCGGAATTATGAATTACGGATAAAACAAATTTCCTAAATGTGGTGCGTATTTATAACAATAGATTAAAGACTTTGTAGACACTTTTTCGAAGAATAAATAGACATGTGGAAAGATGGAGAAACATACTTGGAGTCGAAGTGCTTCCTATTCTCCTTCTATTGTTCTTGTTGTAGCTTCCAATTCAACTTTGATCGCCATACTAGTTCCTGCAAGTGTAAACACTAAACAACAAAGAGATTGCAATATACAGATGACTATTTATCTTAATCAGTTAAATCAATGAAACACGAAACATATACATCAGCTAAGAATCCATAATTTGAAAGATAGAAGCTTATACAGATACATATGTGGCAAAATGAGAAGTAATCTTTATTAATGGATAGAAGGGGGAGTTTACAACTAGCGATTGATTTGATGTCACCAAATCCAACATCATCCGAGCCTCATCACAATGAACATCTCTCCAGCAGCATATCACTCAAATCAAACACTCAATTGAGAATCCAACAACATTTCTCTACCAAATTTCTTCCTTCTCAAGCACTAGGATTTGTGCTCAATTTATAGATGAGCTGAAGATAGTTTCACAATCAATGACTTTCTAATAATAGGCAAGACACGTTCCCAAGCTCAGAGGTGTTGAATGGACACATGTATTCAAATTTTAACACATATGGACTCTTCTAGAAGCAATTGGCCATGTGGAGATTCCAGAGCAATGATAATTTCGCTCCCAATTGACTAATGCACCCTTGACTGTCGGGAAGTGCTTTGGAGAGCACCCTTGAATGGGGGTGACTACATATGCAAAGTAGTTAGTCCCTTGAGAGACTACGTTGGTGAGCTCATAGGTGATATAACATGTACTTCAAATCTTGTAAACCTTGCAATGGAAGTCATGGATGATTTGTCCTTGTTTTTTTTCTTAGGGCATGTAGCAACTGAAATGATAGGCGATGATAGATCCTATTCATTGGTTCTAGGGATGATTTCCAGTTTAACCATCTCATAGGGAATGGTGCCCAAATTGAACTATAATAGACTGGATATATCTCATCTTCCTGATTCCGGCATCGTGAACGATTCAAAAAACTGACACTGTATGAAGAAGCTATCACATTTTGAAAAGTCCAATAAATTGCAATTTTTGGACTTTGACCAAGTTTGACTGGATTTGGAAAATTAAAAAAAAAAATATTCCAAGGAATATTCTTAGAATATTCCTCAAAATATTCGCCAGAATATTCCCAGAATATTCTGTTTGGACCAGTCAGAGGCTGACATGTGGCATTGTATTATTGGTCAGTGGGTTGAATTTTTTATTTTGGGCCAATGGGAGGCCGCCACATGGCCCATGAAATTGTTGTAAAATTTTGGTCGGGTCACCTGGATTCGACCTCGAGAACTCCTACATAGAGAGCCCACGTCATGCCACTCGGGCTACATGTAAGTCTTAACTATACAATTATGCAATTTAAATTTGAATTATAACATTTTTTGACTTGGGGGTTGGAGGGGCCAGTCGCTCCCCACACGACCGTGACCCCAAATATGTGGGCTAAGCCCCAATAACCACCGATGGGTATGCATTGCATTTAAACCTGTCACATGCCACAAGGTTAATGCTTATCCACCAAAAATTGTAAGTGCCAACAGTTATGGCTAGAAAACCATGGATTCCGGGTGCATATGCCCAAAACAACCGGTCAATATTTATGCTATGGTTAGTAGGTCCAGCTGACAGTTGCAGTTTTGGAAGACCATGGGGTTGGGACCATGTGCCCAACCCCCAAACTGAAATTTAATTTAACGGTTATTTTAGCGGTCATTTTGGAGCATCCACCAAATATTTCAGAATCGGCTAGTTTATCTATAGCTAACTTTAGTTCCTCCTAGTTTGGTGGAGGATTTTTAGGGGTCACTGGGAAAAATGAGTTTAGGCTTTATCTTGAGCTAGATTCGACCAATTTTGGAGTGCCAATAGTAAATTTAGACTATCTCTGACATTCTAGACTCATTGGTGAGGGTTTCAGATCCAACAGAGGACTTTTTAGCAGGTGTTTGCTTCAATTAAGGACTTTTTAGTAGGTTTTTGCTTCAATTAAGGACTTTTGAGCAAGTTTTTTGCTTCAATTAAGTTCAACAGTTTGAGGCCTAGCTAGGGGAGCTAGAGGCCTTATTTAGAAATCCAATAGTAAATTTTGGATGTTTAAGATGTTATAGAGCTAATGGTGTGGTTTTCAGAGCATGTATAGGAATTTTGAAGGCTAATATGCTTCAATGAAGTTCTAGGGGCCACTAGGGCCAGCAAGTGCCAGCAGCAGTTCGAGGCCTAGCCAGGGTAGCTAAAGGCCTTATGAAGCAAAAAAATAGTCATTTATAAACATAATGAACATTTTGAATCTAGTGGAGGAGTTTTCAAAAGCTTTTGAGGATTTATAGAGGTGGATAACCCACAAAGAAGTTGTCTTTGACCCTAGAGCCAAGGGGTGCCACTAGGTGTTGGAGGCGAAACGAGAGCATCCGAAGGCCAATTTCAGTGAATGAATAGTCTATTCTGACTATTTTTGGCATTTTGAATCCATTGAAGAAATTGGAAGAGCCATTTTAAGACTTTTGAAGGTCGAGAACCTACAGGGATGTTTTGGGCAGCACAAGGTCAAATGTGGAAGGAGGCTTAGATTGGGGAGCCAATGCTCGTTTTGAGAAAATTATCAGTCCATTTTTGAGATCTAATATGTTCTAGAGATATTAGGTGAGGTTTCAGGGACAAAAAAATAATTCTAAAGGAGTTAGTACCATAGAGAAGCTCAATGTAGCTCAAGAGAACCAACCAACGGAATCAAGTCTAAGGGAGACTAGATCTGTTTTCACAGTGATGACAACAATGACAGGGGTAAAAATCATATTATAAACCCATTGGCTCAGTTCAGTAACCATTGGAGTTGAGTTTTGTAACCTGTAAAATAAATTTTCCATAATCCGAAAGAGCCAAGATGACAAGAGCTCAAGGAGATGTAGCCCATGAGATTTGGGTGAACTCCTAGATTAAATTTTTTGTTATGTGTTGATGTTTAATTGCTTCATTATATTTTTTTTACACATGTTAAATTTCGGCAAAAATAAATGGACTTAAATCACTTGAAAAATTAAAAAAACATACACTTGTTTCAAGTAAATTTTTTTGCAGAATTCAATTACAAGCTAGATCTTTTATTTGTTTAACTAAGTGAGAGGTTCTTGAAAAGCATAAAAATATATCCAACCCATTTTTAGATCATCAACCCAATGGATTAGGCTACTAGTCTACGGTTTTCTTTACACCTCCTAAAGGAGATGCCATCCCCAGCTGGAGCCACTGTTAGACCCTTGTATTTCATAGTATCACTAGGTGATTGATTATTTTCTCATGTCTTTCATACTGAAAATAATATTCCATGGCTATCATTTATTTTCAGGAAAAATGAGAAATCCTGACTATCAAGAGCTTCAAAAGAATCTATTTTCCTTTCATTTCAGTAGAAGGGGAAAATTTTTCCGATAAGTTAAAAAAGGAGCAAGATTAGAATCAAAGGAAGCAAAGGAAGCATAGAAGCAGTTAAGGCAGAAAAAAGCAAAGGTAGAGTCATGAATATGTTGGATCAAGTCATGCACATTTGGGTCGAATCGTGAATGCTAAAGTGGGTCAAGTCTTGAATGTGGGGAAATTATTCTACGATAAACCAAAGAAACAAAGTCGGAAAACCACAACAAGGGAGCAGTGAGGATACTTGGATTCGAGCAACGATCAACGACAGAGATTCAATCACAATCATAGATCACAAGTTTTTTAGGATGGGCGCAAGGGTAAATGATAAAGTCAGCAAAAATGTGATATGCAATGAAGTGGGACCCATTCACCCACCACACTTCCTTTCCATTTCATTTCCCTTAAAATCGTTAAACCTAACCCTTATTCTATCTTTCCGCTATATCTTTCTACTTTACCTTTTCATCGCTATATCATTGTTTTACCTCCGCCTTCCCATTTCCCTGATTACGATTAAAGTGGTCCATTCTCCTTGACATGTCACCTTTTTCCCCACCATCCATTGTATTTCACAAATTATAACTTTTTCCATTCCGCCAAACGATAAATCTTGCGATCGCTAATATGAAATATCCATCGCATCACAAGATCACACATTTTATAACTTACCATTCAAAACGCCCGCAAGGTATTTTGTTTAAGTTTTGATGCAGTTGGCCCCACCACAGCAGCTCTACCCCCCCACTTCAGGCCAATTGAAATACATAAGGCATATCATACGAAGCCTCGTAAACTTTACCTTACCTCAGAAACCATTCACCACTTTATAACTTTGGCGATGCAGTGGGCTCCATCTCCATCTTGCCACATCATCCTTCAACAGCGCAAATCACACTTTGGTAATTTTAGTGCTTACCACATTTCCCCAAACTTTAAATTTTCAATGTGCAGTAAAATATAATGGTTCTGATGTGCAATTCGGGTGGGTCCCTCTCCCCGCACTTCGCACTTTGCATGTTTTAGCATTAAACCCCACGCTCATAATAAAACTTTGAGTTTGCTATTTGTGATGTGGTCGGTCCCACCTTCCTTCCACATCACCTACCTCCTCACATCACATTACCATTTCCTTTTCCCTTATTATAGACTGTAAAGCATGAGATGTGTGACTTTCTGTGGATGTGATAAAGCTCATAACTAAAATCAATAGAATTTCAAATCCGGGTATATGAGGTTTTAGTTGTTTTGTTTGAAAAAAGGTTGAATGCAGCTAAAAGGGCTTGGGTAGAAAAATAAACCAAGGGTCAAGTCAGGTCCCACCCATCTGCTATGTCATTCTACCTCTAATCACCCTCCACCTTTCTGCCTCCTCCACTCCTCTTCCCGACATCCCATGGCCCTGATCTAGTTTTGGCTCCCCCATAGCATTCAAACTTTATCATGAAGGGTGGGGGGGGGGGGGGTGGTCTGAAATGGGCTGTATCCATTACCACTCACTCCCCCACGTGTCGCACCCTCACAATTTTTCACCTGCCTCTTTTTTACCGCTTACCACCGGAGACCCCCTCCAAAAATAGGTTTCGAAATAAGCCCCGACAAGGTGCGCAAGCAAAGGAGATCAAGTCAGGAAAACGGAGTTGATGCAGAAATGTTATGCAGAAGAAGAAATTGCAGTAGAAAACATCAACACCATGACCAATAAATGAAAAGTGGCTATCACTGCATCATATTTTATTTCCCAACACCGGTTTTCTGAAAAATAGAGCCAGATGTCAGAACCACCATTGGTTGCCTCTTCGTGACCATCACAGCCACCTCCAATCTTATTGTTTGATATTACGAAGATCCATCGAAGTGTTTGGATCTACAAAGAGTTGCCCAAAATTAATTCTAGAGGTGGTGCTGTTGTCAGTGATGTCTGATTAGGTGTAATATTCCCAAATGGGAAAATCAACAATATATGCATAGAAAACACATTTTTCAGAATTTTATGCATTAAAAGATGAATGCAGCCCATGGATCCATTATATATGACATTATAATAACCAAATATGAAATGAAATAAAAAACAAATCAACATAGCTTAGTTAAACAAGCCTCCCATGCTCAAAACAACCCAAAAACACTGAAACCCCAAGACTACGACAACACATAAATTACTGCAGAAAGTGAAAACGTATTTTATTGAGGGTTATACTCAAGAATATGAGAGATAAAATAGATCTTCTTATATATTAATCAATGAGCTCCAAAAACAGAGATCTAGCCTCTTTTACAGAAATACAAGATGACCGACAAGGGTTTGTTGATAAACATGAAATACAAGAAGCATCTGCTGTAGTTCTATGGCTGAATCACACTGTTTGACTAAAGCTCTACATAAAAATTGCTGACCATGCAAATAAATGGTTGTAGCTCCTCCTACTAGCTTTCCGAGAAAAAGGTTGATCCTCCTTCAGGGAAACTAGCTCAAAATACAATGGATTAAACCCCTCCACTACGACACCCTAAGAAATAACACAATTTATGCAAAGGAATGCATTTTTTTTTAAGGTGAATATTTGGCCTAACACAAAATAGTGGAAAATGTAGCACAGGACACTCCTCTTAGATCCCTTAAACAAGTTCTCCAAGAATAAGTGGGGAATTCCCGCATGAGAAAACCCTTGCACTAATTAGTGCAAAAAACTTAGATAAATAGCCAAATAATGAAAGAAGTCTAAACATACCACATAAAAAATATAATCTTCAATCATTCCCCATATGGTTGCCATTCCCTCCATTATAGAGTTGATGAGCTTCCTCACCATGGGTCCCACCCAATTATGAGGTTACTTCCATGCAAAGGCTTCTCCACCAAAATTACGTTTTATCCATTAGTCCCACTCATAAATTTACATCGCTATTTGATTTAGTCAACCATGACTTAATCTCCATGCATTGTCTCCATTCATACCGAAGGTGTCTTTATTTTGACTAGCTAGATTGATCTTCATTCACACTGAGTTGTCTTTATTTATGATCCACTCCTCACATATTAATGTTGTTGACTTGGTAAAAATTGATATTTTCCACACATATTAGACCTTGTTCACACATGAGGATGTTTCATATAGTTATTAACATGATCCCTTTTCTCATTAAGAGGGATTTTATGCCTACTTAAACAACTTATGGGCCTCCTTACCCATTTATTCATCTAAGTAGATATTGAGAAAAAAATTAATATTCCTATTATTTGCATGCTAATTTAGTAATATTACAGTCTTCCCCTCCCAAATTTTTCTTATCCTCAAGAAACTACAAGGATGCTGCAAAATCTCCCCTCCTCCTCTTGGGGCCTCCACATCCAATAGTCTCCACCATTGCTTTGGATATTCTGCAACAATTCTACCTCCCAATGGTTCCTCCCAAGTGTGTAAGTTGGCCTTTGGTGGGTAAAAAAAATGGCTCTCATCATGAAATAATGGAAGGTCTATATGGAAACCTTCTTGCTGATCAATGGCCTCCTCAAGATAGAAGTGATGACAATCATGGGGAGCTTTATTACCAATGTAAGACTCCCATCTCCATGTTATCATCCAAATTAAATGAATCACCTCCCATCTTGGTAATTCATATAAAATCTCCTCCCAAATTCTCATGAGAAGCATATCCGAAGTGTTCCAAACAATCGTATGGTCCACCTCATAAAGAAACAAGTGATCTACTATAGTGGCCATATCAGCTCCCATGCTCCCCTTGAATCATGTAGTGAAAAAAGTGTGGGAAATGTCTTCCCCCAAGGACACATCCAACCAATGTGTCTTCCTCCTAACCATGTTCCCAACAAAGATAAGAACATTTTCAGCATATGGAATAATAATTAGATTCATGCTAGCTGCCATATGTAGTAAAGGAGAAGGAAAATTGTCCCTCATGTGCAGCCAACACAGTTTTTCTCCTAACTGCCATAGAGTAAGATATAACAAGTGCGCTTTCCACCAATTCTTTGCTACCCCATTCTTCTTACATGTTTGGATAAGGTGTATGATGGTTGGTTTTAATGAAGCACACCATGAAGAATACAAAATCTCCCAAAAAGCTTTTTGGGAATGGTCAAAATTTCCATTTTTCATGGGCCCAAGTAGCCCATGAAGCCCACAAGGAAATGTGCCCCCTCTTGGAGTAATTCCCTATACATGAATCTTAAGAAAATACAAGAATATAGTGAATACATTATTATGTTCAGAAATACAAGTATTACCATGCACTTGGTTCAAATTAGTGAGGTATCTCATGGATGAGCTCCCTCTTACACCCAATGAATAAGGAGGTGGTAATGATAACTCTTCCCAAGAGCTATGTTCCTCCTCACCCAGCAAATCATCTATGCACTTCCTCATATGAGAGTGCATCTCGTCTTTGAATTTTTCCCACATGAATCCATCTAAGATAGTACGGTATGTTTTAATGAAACCATTGGGTTTAGAAAGTAATATATCATAGGTTGCATTAAGTAGTTCATCCTTAAGCTTGGAGTCTCTAGTCAAGTAGATTTTATCATGAGAATAAATGACTCCATCAACCGATTTATACCTCCTATCCATCACTTGCCCATCAAGAAGCTTACTTGTGAAGAGGTTCTTGGAATATTCCATCAAGGGTTGGGACTCCCAGTATGGATCTAGGCTCCCCAACAATGACAATGTTGTAGAAATCTAAAATGCGGCTCCTGTCATAACATGCCTCTCCTCTTTGACATGCTTGATGCCAAAGTCACATGTTGGAGTACTATCACCTTTCTATTGCTTCCTCATTTGCAGCTGATCTTGTTCAATACAAGATTAAAGTAGATGGAAGTCAACCTCCCCTTGGAAATTTTTTGCCTTCCAAAACTTCCTTAATTTGGCCCATGCATGCAAGGGTGTTGATATCCTCTTGTCATGTTCAGAAATATTTCTTGTGTTTGGAAAGATCATTAGCTGCTCAAAAGATATGGATTGGGCCTTTTATATCATGCTCATTTCATCATATATTTATGAATTCTCCTTATCCAGCACAAATAGCTGAGTGGGAGATAGCAATGTCCATTTCAAAAAATTTATTACCTCTCCTTTGATCCTATCAAAGATTCTCTGCGCTGTGCTAGCTTCTCCCAAGGCTCCTTCTTAGCCAAATATTTATTTGATGCACATAGTTGAGAGAACACTTTATTTTTCTTCCAATGAGGGGGTCTCCCTGGCAGAATGCCTCCATGCAAAGAGACATCAAGGCATAGTGCAGGATGTACAAGTGTGTGGACTGATTTATCCTTGCCTTCATTGCACAAATCCTCTTGCCTCTTTTGTGCATTAATTTCTTGAAATAGAGAGGGGTGTGTGCTCCTCATCATATGATGCTTTTCCTCCTCTTTATCTCCTTATATCTTCAAGATCTCACCATTTTCTAATTATGGCACATGTTTCTCATGGATTGTGCAATGACCTCCACATATGATATTATTTGCAACTCCTTGCAAGAGTGCAAGAGTTTATCTCCTTGGAGAAAGTGCTCCATCTTCCTCTTCATGAGGTAATGGATGTGATCTTGATATGACTGCACTTTTATCTCTAGCCTTCTCTTCCTCCTCATCAATAGTTGAAAATTCCTCATGAAAAATGAGAGACTTTATATCTTGGTATTCCCTTGAAAGAGGGATCTTCATGTCTTTCTCTTGAGAAGAAATCTCATCATGCAATGGGGACTTTGACCTTGGAAAGGTATACAAGTTTTCATCCCCTTCAATGGTTTTTTGAAATGGAGTTGGATTTATAGAGCCTTCCAACTCATGCAAAGGTTTTGTTTGTTTTGGTTTGATAAACTCCATAGAAGGTGTTTCACAAAAAAATTCATCAAACCTTTCCATTACTCTTCTAATAAAATTTGCATAAGTAGATGTATTTGCATTCTTTAAGGAAAAGGACTCAAACAACCACCAAGCATAGCCTTACCTTCAAAATGCAGCCCTGCTACTTTAATGGCTTCATCTTCAGAAACTTGATGTTGTTGCACATAAGTGTTTAGCTCCTCCACCCAAACCCTAGCTGGAAATTTAGGTGAGCCATCAAAAGTAGATAAAAATAATATACCCACACCATGCTGCTTACACCTTGTGCTTATTTCCTCCTTGATCTTGCAAAACCCTTGGAATTTCAAGTGATCTTTGAACCTCTTAGATTGAGATTCATATTCTTGCAGATAATCACCAAGAGTTTCCTTCTTTGGCACACCTCCTTCCTCCATCTCATTTATCATGAAAATAAGGCTGGTAGAGCATTTTCAATCTGATGGTTTTGCTGAATACTAACACCCATAATATGAAGAATTAGATCTTTCCTCATGTCCAAATCTTGTTGAGGGATCTCCATGTTTTTCCCTCCTCATTTCCTTGATGTCTTTATTGATGCCATGAAAAGTGTGTAGAAGAAGTTTTGAGAACTTCTTCCCTCCAGAAAATAAGGGTTTGCCTTGATCCCTTTTGCATATCCTCTCCTTCTCATGAGAAGACTCCATAATGGTTGTAGTACACAGGTTAAGCCAATATTAGAGCTCCAATACCACTGTAATATTCCCAAATGGGAAAATCATCAATATATGCATATAAAACACATTTTTCAAAATTTTATGCATTAAAATATGAATGCAGCCCATGTATCCATTATATATGACATTATAACAACCAAATCTGAAAAAAATAAAAACAAATCAGCATAACCTAGTTAAACAGGCCTCCTATACTCAAAACAACCTGAAAACACTGAAACCCCAAGACTACTACAACACAGAAATTACTGCAGAAAGTGACAACGCAGTTTATTAAGGATTATACTAAGAAATGTGAGAGACAAAATAGATCTGATTATATATCAATCAATGAGGCCCAAAAACAGATATCTAGCCTCTTTTACAGAAATCCAAGATGACCCGACAAGGGTTTCTTGATAAAAATGAAATACAAGAAGTATCTACTATAGATCTATGGCTAAATAACATTGTATGGATGAAGTTCTGAAAAAAAATGGCTGATCATGCAAAGAAATTGATGTAGCTCCTCCTACTATCTTTCCGGTAAAAATACTGATCCTCCTTTAGGGAAACTAGCTCAAAATACAAGGGATCAAACTCCTCCATTGCAACACCCTATGAAATAACATAGTTTATGCAAAGTACTGTGCTGTTGCTGAAGGTGACTACTTGGCCTAACACCAAATAGTGGAAAATGCAGCATAGGATGCTCCTCTTAGATCCCTTAAACAAGTTCTCCAAGAAGAAGTGGGGAATTCTCGCATGAGAAAAGCCTTGCACTAAACAGTGCAAAAAGCTTAGCTAAACATCCAAATAATGAAAGAAGTCTAAACAGACCACATAAAAAATATAATCTTCAATAATTCCCCATATGGTTTCCATTCCCTCCATTATATAGTTGATGAGCTTCCTCACCATGGGTCACACCCAATTATGAGGTTACTTCCATGCAAAGGCTCCTCCACCAAAATTACGCTGTCTCCATTACTCCAAATCATCTATTTACAACGTTGTTTTATTTAGTCAACCATGACTTAGTCTCCATGCATTGTCTCCATTCATACCTAAGGTGTCTTTATTCTGACTAGCTAGATTAATCTTCATTCACACTGAGCTGTCTTTATTTATGATCCAATCCTCACATATTATTGTTGTTGACTTGGTCAAAATTAACCTTTTCCACACATATAGTTATTGACATGATCCCTTTTCACATTAAGAGAGATTTTATGCCTACTTAAACAACTTATTGGCCTCCTTACCCATTCATTCATATAAGTAGATATTGAGAGAAAAATTAATATTCATATTAGCTGCATGCTAATTTAGGAATATTACATTAGGTCTTGCATGGCCATAGTTGTCCATTTTATACTAAATTATAATCAATGAAATGTTGTTTAGTAAGGTAGGGCAACCGACATGGTCTTTAAATAAATATTGCATGCCTTAGTAGTATCAACGGTTGGAAGGTTGGAAAATTGGACTCTGCTGCAACTCACATTGTAAGAACTTTGGAGCACTATAATTGTTTGAGCTGGGCATCAATAATAAGATATCGCTCATAAAATTCTTGAGATATGTTAATGGTGATGTTTTTCCTCTGTATTTTCATACTGTGCATCAATTTATCTGATTTCAAAATAGAAAATTTATATTAATATTTGCTAAGAGAGAACCTTAATTATGTCTGTGTTTGTTATCTTAATGTTTTCCTCTAAGACCTAAATGCAAATTTAAGAGACAGTCTGCTCTGCATTTATGTCAAACCTTAATCTCCTCCTCCTTTCCAATTTCACACTACTAGTAAGATCCAGTCTACATAGTTATCTTGCCCTGTGAATGCCCTTGAAAATTTGATGCTCAATTCATCCTTTTATGACTCCATAGCCCAATGGTTTAAGTCTCACAGCTCCATCTGTCCAACCACACAATCAATAAAAACAATTCATACCCCCATCACTGTAACTAGCCTAACATCACCATTTATAATCATCAAGTTAGATCATAAAAAACAGAGAGAGCCCTCTCTGATTTTAGGAAGGCTAGTTCCTAGACTCCAAAGTGGTTTGATGTTGTCCTCTGTCATTTGTTCTTTCCAATATTACAAATTACATAGTCATAACATAATGGCGACCATAATGGGGACTAATTTATTGAAAAAGTTTAATATTTCATCATAACTCAGAAACCCCAAGAAAAATATTGTATGATTCAAGTGTGCTCCAAGATTGGTATCTGGTTGTTGATGGTGGACAGCAGCCATACACAAGAAGTTGAAATAATCCACCTTGAGCCTCCACAATTTTCAGTTGACCTAAAGACTCCATTGGTAGAAGAATCCAAATTGGTTTTGAATATACAATGACCCCACTCTCTGACTGATTGACAAGATGGATCCAAGAATACAATGTAGGTATGCTCCAATGAACAGAGATCATATTCCTAGATTCCCACACAAAAAGCCTTAGGTAAATTGGGACTTAAATCTTCCTATTTTTCAGGATGAAGAGGTTGATAATTCTTTTTTATATCTCATTAAATTCCATTAACTCCACTTTGTTGGTCTCTCAAACACTTATGAAATGATTTTTCAAGAAGAAAAACCAACCACATAATTTCTATGGAACTTCCTTTTTTTAATTCCTCATTGGTGCCTCTTCATGCTCCTCTTAAACTCTTCATCTCCTCGTAGAAGTGTCTTCTATTTTTCTCAATAATCTGCACCATAAATTAAATAGTAATGCTAGGTAGCACAACATATGTTTGTTTTCCTCTTCCTCCTTATATCATGGATTTTTGGTCCTACTCTTCAGTCCATTAAATAAAATATATTCATTTATAATTCAAAGTATTATTTTATTACAAAAATCATGGGAAAAACATATCAGGGGTGTCATAAACCCCACCCCCTTAAAGGGAGCACTATCCTCGATGTTCTTATCAGTAAATAAAAAATAATTCATCTTCACACAATACTATTAGATCCACTTATTCAAAAAATAAAGGATGGGTACTGTACCCTTATTTTATCATCCATATCCTAGGTGGCTTCATCAGGTCCAAAGTCCTTGCATTGCACCTAATTTCAACTTACTATCTTTCCTTTTCCTATAGTGCTAGTCGACTCCATAATTTGACGTATGTTGTCCTTTATTCTCCTTGTTTCTTTAGTGAATAATTCTCTAGAAATTTTCTTCACGAAACACCCCTAATGTGCTTCTAATTCCAATCATTGATTCTCACGACCCTTAAAAAAGTAATATCATTTTCTGGTATCACTTTCTTTTCTTCCAAGTCCCTTGGGAAATATAATTCTCGTTCCCTGAAAAAACTCATCTTCCAAGTTTATGAATCCCCTTATATGCTTCTCATTCCCTCGGGAAATCCATTCTTTAGCAAGGATTCCTCGCATTAGAAGGATTTCATAACAAAGTCAAGTCCATGCCTTACTACTTTCATACCGGTCATAGCATGCTTCGTGGAAATCAGTAGACACCATTGGGTGCTAGTGTCCCATAAAGGACCAGTTCCTAAGATTTTCAATCAGTGTATCCAGTGAACAATCTTATATCTTCAAGCTTCTTCTATTCACCTTGAAGCCAAGTCCATCTACCCAAACTATAAAATTACAGGTTTTCCTACATCATAGACTTACATGTCATGATAAATAATCATAATTTTTTTTAAATGAATTTAGAACATAGAATAATCATATTAAAACATAACATAATTCATTACGGATCACAAATTTAAACCAAATTAAAGCATAGTATTAAAAAAATTTGTTTAAACTAATAATCAATACTTATCTATGTAACTTTCTGTTTGCTCCTACACTGAGTGGTTTATCAGCCAAGGCAAGCACTCAATGTTATGTATGCTCCATATATTCTTAAGCTATCTATGTCCTCATATATCTCTTATTATGCGGTTTATCAGACCCAAGCAGATATGTAGTAGCATATATGCCTCATTAATTGACCAAGAAATCCACTTGGATGTTAGTGTATTCGTTGATACAACAATCAACTTTTCCTTGTCACATTCATAGTAAAAACATGGCACATAAATGATCATACTTATAATTAAAAGCAATAGTTCAAAAATTCCCAATGGTTCCTTTACATGATAGTGAATATCATTGGATAATCTCATCATGTTATTCCAAACATGCCATTCATATATTCACATATTCATAAAATATAGCACATTCACATGTCAGGCAATGATTAAGGTTTAGAACACCTTATAATATTCATGCAGAGCATGCATTAATTTGAACACAACAGTTTCCAAACTAAAAAAATGAATTCTCACCCAAATATTTTCTTTTACCTTTTTACCTTACCGTCATTATCACTTCTACCAAATTATATATCTTTTTTTCACTGCTATCAAATGATATATCTTTTTATCACTACTATCAAATGATATATCGTTTCGATTAATGCCTTTTCTTGACAACCCAAAGGATAAAACTAATATTTTAATGCAGAAAAAAAATGGACCAAGAAGAAAGTATATTACCTAATTTTTTTGTTGACTTTCTGCAACTTTCTCTCCCACAAAATGAGAGTTGTGCCATTGAGCCAAAGGGAAGCTAACTGGATCTTTTCCTCATCCTCATCGATATGTTGAAGAAGGAAATAAACCTCGATCTGTCTAAGTCAACTGTTAAGTTTCTCTGTAATACATTCTCCATTATATGTGGGAAAATCAAACTTTTCATCTAGCTTAAAAAATGGTATCTTAGATGTATGTCTATGATGTTAGAATGATGAGAAGAGGAAGAAGAAGAATATTTTTCACTAGTGGATGGAGAGGGAGGTGGTTCTCCCTCTCCACCTCCATGGTTTACCGATGCATTATCCTTGGGCTCTTTCTTCTCATGGTTGACTGTCTTGTCATATTCTGCAAATATCTTGTCAAATTTATCTTCCATGTTGAAAAATATCTTGTGATAAATTCTCTCTTGTTATGCTTTTACATCCTCATCTTCCATGTTCTATCTTCATGGTACATGCCCAACTTCAAGATAAAAGGATTTAAGTTTTCCTTCACCTATTTGGAGCTTGTTCTTGGTTAGCATAGACTCGTGCAATTTGCATCGAAAAGGACCTGCTCTAATACCAAACTTGATCCAAGATATTTTACTTCAAGCATGCAATTAGAATTACATATGATAGAGCATGTTAACCAATTAAATTAAACCACATGAAAAGAAGAAGAAAAACATAAGCAATCATGAGATAAAAGACACAACAATTTTATTAGAGAGTTCACCCAAGGTGGGTTACTTCTTCGGGCCCTACTTAATAGTGGGAAGGAGTCCTTTTATTAAGTGGAATCAAATAAATTAGTTACAATAAACTTTACAAAAATGACCCTTATACCTCCAATCTGGATGATGGCCTGAAAATGGAATTCTCAAAGGAGAAAATGGACATCACCACTAGATGTTTGTCATGAAATCATGCAAAATCAACTATAAATTTGTCGAATTTTGTCACCGACACCTTTGTCCCTCTACGAGAATTGTTTCACGATCTAGCTTATTCCCCCACTCATGTTTCCGCTCCTCCTCCTAGTCAAGGCTCCACTTCTCCTCCGCTGGCTTACCTACCTTCGATGGGAAAATGAGTGAGTTTAAATAACATAAGGGCAGTGAATACTCCAGTGTATGATCATTGGGTGGAATGGGAAAGGAGCTTAAGTCAGTGGGGGAGGTCGAAGGTTCCAACCCCCACCCAACACACTTAGCATATAGTTTTGGCAATGTTTTAATTTTAAATTGTTGTGGTTTTTGGAGGTGCCCAAGAAGCAGGCTGACCAGGTTAGCTAGGTGGGTTCAAGCCCCTCCACCTTCGATCTTTGTGACAAATGGAAACAACCACCGAGTGGGGGCACGTCCTCTGGTGGGCAGCCTCCCCACCACGATATATATGATATATGTTGAATGGCATGGGGTGCCGCGAGGTGGCATCCCGCCAACCCGCTTCTGACTATCTATCTATCTATGTATATATATATATATATATATTTTTTTTTTTTTAATTTTTTTTAAACAAAGAGGTTATCTTTAATCCATCAAAAAATAAGGGTCACTGGATGATTTAAGTAGGAAACAAATTTTCTTGTCTAGTGGTTGGATTCTATGCACCGGGTCACTGCCAATTTGATGTCTCGCTAAGCTTGCCACTTGGCCAAGTTTGACCAAAATTTTGACCAGACGTAACTTGACCATATGAACTCGGATTTGTGTGTCATTCACACCATTGGAATTAGGGTGCCGAGCACTACGATATGGTCCTAGTTTCAATTCCATATGATAAGTTTTATTTTTGAGCTATTTTTAAGGCCACTTGTATTTCTATATCCTCCTAGATCAGTGGAACACCATATTGACACATTTCCTAACACCCATCCTATTAGGAAGAAACAATTTCAATTACATCCCTCTAAGATAGAAACAATCAAACAGGAAATTGTCAAACTCCACAAAGTTGGATTCATTTTTTTCATCGCTTACACTTCATGGGTTTCTAACCTTGTACCTGTCATGAAAAAATAGGGCACTATTTTTATTTTTACTGATTTCTAAGTTCTGAACAAAGCATGTCCCAAATAAAATTACCCTACACCTATCCTTCATGGATGGGTTCTCTTGGTATAAGCATATCCTTATCCACTATATGGATCAGTATAAAATTTCCTTCACAGCCCCTTGGGGAACATTTTCATACCAAGTCGTGCCTTTTGGCCTTAAAAATGTTGGCACCACCTTCTAGTGGACCATGAATGACATATTCTATGACTTGGCTCATCTTATCCTCACCTATTTGGATGACCTTATAGTACAATCCAAGAAGCGTGTTAGTCATCTGGAGGATCTCCGCTTGGTTTTTTAGAGATGTCAACAATATATCCTATGCTTGAACCCTCTCAAGTGTGTCTTCTATGTCAACGCTATAAGAATACTGGTATTTTTTGTTTCCCAACAAGGTATTAGAGTTGACCCTCTCAAATTCCAGGCCATCAAGGAAGCGCAACCTCCAAAAAACATTAAAGCCGTTACAAAGCCTACATGGTAAGGCCAACCTCTTACGATTATTTCTCCCTGATTGTGCTACTTGTGTAGAGGGATTCCTATGCCTCCTTCAAGATATTCCCTTCCGATGGGATGAAAAGACTCAAAAAACATTTGAAGCTTTAAAACACGCATTATCTGAAGCTCTTTTGTTTAGCTTGCCTCACTGTGATAAATACTATACCCTATACCTATCAGCATCAGATGTAGCCATCGCTAGGGTATTAGCCCAGGACCAACTTGATGACGGGGAGCACAAAATTTATTATGTCAGAAAGAACTTATCTAGGCCTACCATGAATTATTATCAAGGAGAGAAAACTGCCTTATTACTCGTACATTCTATATATAATATTGAACATTATATCATCCTTAGGACCACCACCACAATACCACCTATCAACCCCATGATATATTTTCTCACTTGTCGTATGATGAACCTGTTGACGGGAAAATCTGCCAGGCCAACAGCAGGGGATCTCCCTGGTAAAAGGTCCCAATTAGACCTTGAACCGTTTGGAATAGGGATCCCGTCCAGGGTGTGGGTCCGGCTACCACTGATTTCTCCTTTTCTTTGGTTCTCGCTTAAACTCTATAAAACAGTGGGTACACACCTAATCAATTGATACAAGACATATGATTGATGCATTAAATGTACATGCAGCACTATGAGTAGCAAGAGGAAATAATAAAGCATGAAGACCGAAGGAAGTGTCGTTAGCAACACTTCATTAAGGTCATGCTTGCAAACTGTTCTGACCACAAAGGAAACAGTTCCTCACGGCAAGAACACCCTTCACTTCCTAAAAGTTTAAATGATAACACGAACGCAGATAAATAGTCATCAACATTCACTAAGAAAGTGAAATAAACTCAACCACCATTAACATACTCAGCAAACTGTTATGCAACTGTGATGTGAATTGAAAATACAGTTCCCTTAATCTTAGGATGTTTAGAAACTGAAAATATAATACTTGACAGTGCTGATACATAAGACAACACCAGATCCACAAGGGGATTTTTCAAAATGCTTGTATTAATGCTTAAGTGTATAATCCTCTGGTAATACAATATACTCAGCTCGAGTCCCAAACCAAATATCCTTTTACAAGCTCTTGAAGGAGTATTTATAATACACAACCTGCCCTTTGGGCTTCCTTGACTTTTCATCTTCTTGACCGTTGGGCTGCCTTGCGACCTAGTCTTTTCTACAACCTGCGACCTGAGCTGTTGTTGCGACCTGCGACCTGACTAGGTCGCAGGGTCGCAAGTTGTAAGAAAGTGAGAGATTGTGACCTTGCGACTTTGAAACTGAGTCGTGAGGTCGCGGGGTCGCAAAATGCATAAAACCGAAGAGATGCGACCTTGCGACCTTGCGACTAGGTCGTTGGGTCGCGGGGTCGCAAAAAGGAGGAAAACCGAAGAAATGCGACCTTGCGACCTTGCGACTAGGTTGCTGGGTCGTCGGGTCACAAAACGCAGAAAAATCGAAGATATACGACCTTGAGACCTGTAGATGTGCGACCTGCGACCTTGTCAGATCTGCGACTTGCAGCCTTCTTTCGGTGGACGTGGCCAGGTGCTCTTGAACTTAAAGTGCTTTCTCCGAAGATTCATGAGGATGTACTTGTTTTGAAAAGGTCCCGCTGTTTGCTAGGGAAAACCTTCACTCTTTGTGCAAACCCAAAGGTTCTTCCTGCAATAGAATAACATAGGTCACAGATTGAATAATAATAATGTTAAGGGCATTTTAATTAATTTGCAAAAGAGAAAACAATGAATTTAGACCCCTATGTGGTCAATATTTTTTCATCAGAGATAATGGCACGTGTAGGCCGTTTCTGCGCCTTTTCAATCATTATAAATGCAGATTAGTATGGCTGTAGATTGATTTCAGAATGTAGACTCAATTGATGGGAAGTGTCATCTTGGGCAACATGCTCCTTAGTTTCTCTGTGACATCTATTATGATATGCACTAACGATACTCCTTTCATGTTCAACAATTTGCACCAAGACATTAATGAGGGGAAGGCCCTTCGAAATGGGGTTCTGACTGAGGGACGATCAAGTGATTAAGCATGTAGGAGCAAAGTGATTTTATTAGATACTATTTTCCAACTTTTGGGATGTGCTCACGATCCTGCATGTGGACATGACGAGTGAAGGTGAGGGCGCTGCTCCTTAGTGAAGTTGCAGGGTCGCAACATAGTGGGGTTGCGCTGTCGGCTCGTTGCTGAGCTTATGTGACCCAACGACCTGTGGGGAATTTCCACTCAGAGCTATCCTTCGAAATGCGACTTTGTAGAGGTGGCACAGTCGCATTGCAACCTATTCCTCAGTGCTGCGACCTAGCGACTTGATAATAGTGCGAGGGATGAAACTGCATAAAACCTGAGCGTAGCCATGACTTTGAAATCGTTTCAAAGATGGGCCACGGACAAGTATTCGCTTCGTGGTAGCGCCTTCACCAGAAATAATTCCTCGGGCCTGCAAATTACAGGTAACTGTGTACACCCAGCTCTAACCTTCAACATATACGGGCTGGATTCGTAACTTCGTTGGTGCCTCGGAGACACAGTTGGAGGCGTTTCAGACCTACTAGTCGTGAAGGTTGCGCTGGATGCAGCGTATTGCAAAGGGCGCAGATTTTCTCAGATTTTTTATTTGCCATGCTAACGTGACCAAAAACAAAGGGATTCGACCCTTTCTCATGCTGAATATCAACCAGGCCGAACGTTATTACTGCATGCTAGACCTGAGCACCTCAGAAGGGCGTCAGATCCTTGCATGTCGGGCTTTATTACTAACGCAGTGCGAACAATCCCTGAAAAAATGTGTGTCAGCGACCTCCTCGATCAAAAATCCTTCTTCTGCGCGTAGTAACGAAATTATCTGTCATGCATGGCAACATACATGCATGTCGAGCGGCATGAAGAGAATGGGCTCATTCTGTCCAGCTCCCCGTGGATGCGTGGAAGATCCCTATGGTGCTGATTATGGCATTTTTTGATGAAACAATTTTACAATCATGCACATGGTAAGCACCTCCAGCGAAACACATTCTACACCATTTATAACTGATCGTATTCCATCCTTCTGCAACTCGTTGGGTTATAACAGCACGATGGTTATTCTATCACTGCTGTCGTAGATCTCTTACAAGGTTTGACTTGCACGTTTTAACCACATATCATAACTGCTCTGACGAATAAAATCTATCATATAAATGCCATGTATTTCCCAATAGCTTTGATCAATTTCTTAACCATAATGTTTGACCGTCGTATGTATATGTTTGGTCCAACTTTTACCACAGTTTGAAACCCCACTCGAACCTTTTCGCCCATTCGTGATGCTTTAAAAACCATATTATTCGTGATGGTTTGAAAGTTGACCGCCATGTATACAAAAATTTCCATTTGGCTCCACGCAACGTAAATATCGAATGTATGACTCCATGCAATGTGTCTTCATATAGTTATGATCCGCCATTGTAATCGTAAATTTGATCACCTTATATATATCTGCCTCAAATGTTTTAACATAGATTTAAAACTGTGGCATGTATGTTGTTGCTCGACGGTCTCATATGGCTCTTTTGACTATGCTCCAAACGCTCGAACACAACTTTTGACTGCTGCGTACACATGTCTATTCAATCCATGCATTTCTGTGCCATGTTTCCACGTAAAGCTAACAGCT
The DNA here is from genome assembly GCA_034641835.2 of Pinus albicaulis. Taxonomy (NCBI): domain Eukaryota; kingdom Viridiplantae; phylum Streptophyta; class Pinopsida; order Pinales; family Pinaceae; genus Pinus; species Pinus albicaulis. The sequence goes on from CM076581.1 coordinate 1,660,849,056, forward strand.
GCATATGTATATTGCTCCAAACATCCACTATCGAACCTTTGCGCTCGCTCCATGTTTTAAAAAATAAACCTTTGACCATTATATATGATATGGAAATATTAAGCTCATTCATAATGTTTTCCATATAGTCTTGACTCACCATTTTATATGTTTTGGAAACCACATGGTCTTGCGCCTTGCATTAATATATACAACATCACCTATTGAATGTGTGCCCTTTATAATGTTATCACTTAGTTTTGCTCCAGGATAACTTATGGTTTTAAAACCATATGCTTCCAAGCCTTGTTTTAATTTGATCATTTACTTTACCTCATAATACCCCTTGCAGCAAGAATAATTCCACACCATGTAGGTCAGGCTTAATAAATGGTGCTTCTCAAAATTGCGCTCACATATTGAAAACTCTGCCGTTGGCTTGCCACACCAACATGTGTGCTTTCGCACTGCTACCCGGCACGAGAACGCCTCGAATGAGATTTTCAGTGTCTAGATAAATCTTCTGAGTCCGCTTTGTTCACCGGGCTATACTTCACTCTAGACTCATTGAAGTGGCGAAATATGTTTCTTTGCGTGCGCCCATCACCATTTAGATGGTATGGTGCAGGATCTGGACATTTCCAGACGGAGCGCTTTTAAGCATCTGGTGCGCACTAGTGAAGAAATATTTTTGCATCAGTGACATAGAAGGTTCTCTCTAATCAATATGTATCACACTATCCTCCTTTTAACAGTACTGATCGTTTGCTCCTACTCCTCCCCTGTTCTGCAAATTTGGCCTTGTCGTTGAGCCCAATTTTATTTCCCTTGATGTCGTGACACAATTGAGGAGTTTGTCACCCGTGGGGTCAACCTGTGTGAAACATTACGACATCACAATTACTCTTTGATAATGGTGTCTCTATATAAAACATATGAGATTAACGAGCTTAAAATACGTATTCATTCAACATGCTTAATCACCCACGACGAGAGGGCCGTTAATTGTCAATACACAAAGGTTTCCATTCAAATGCACGCATGGCAATCTCATGGCGCAACTGCAGTAAGAGTGTTTGAGCGGATGCTGGATTATCCCTCCCACATATAGCGTGATTGCAGCAACAGCATCTGATCATGATGGTGAGAACGCTCATGAGGGGTTGGGGATAGGTTGGTGGGATGTCACTGAATGCAGGTTGGGTGAAAGACTTTAATGCCTAAGCGAGCAGAGGGGGAACCCGAAATTTTAAATATACCCAAAATTTTGGGTGGTGTTGTAGAGGATACAACAAATGGCGAACCACTAGTAGAATCCAGCATCTCTGTCAATATCACCACAATAGTCTGAGTCCGGATAATGATGCAAGGGAATATTGAACAAGTTCCGTGGGTACCCTTTGTATTTCTTTGGTCCTTTACAGGTATGCCTAATCCTTGTGCCTCAACTAAGTCTCGCTAATTAGAAACACATCAAGGAGAAATCTCATAGACGCCAGTAGCTTGTTGATGATGTGAAGAGCAAGGCACTGGGTTTATTATTTTCAGGATTTTTAAAGTATGTTTTTGGTGTTTCTCTACTGCCAGCAGGCCTGGATAGTACCCCGGTGGAGTCACTTCAAGAAATCACAAACGTTGCTCCGCTGCCAGCAAGCTTGGTCAGTACCCCGGCGGAGTCGTTGCATTACCTCTCTGCGCAGGAAGCCTTTCTCGATCCTTTACCCTTATTTGTTTCATGTGCTTGCGGCACTTATTTTCATGTGCTCGTGGCACTTATTTTCGTGGGCGGATGAGGGATCCCGAATTATTTTATGGGCAAGAGAGGTTGTTTCTTGTTTTGCAGAAACTGAAAGATATCCCGATTTGGGTTTCCCTTTGTGCCAAACCTTCACATCCCATTCACCACAATAGGCGAAGCGCGCAAAACACATCATTAAAACGTCCAAGACTATGCTGGGCACAAGGCTTAGGCTTACGGGTACGGGCCATTTCAAACTCATTAGGTCTCCCACAAAAAACCGGCTCGTATCTCCCTAGATAATAAGTTTAGACTCATAGGCATCTTGTTGAGAAAGCGACTTCAATGACTTGTCCTAAGAGAAAGCTGCCTCTTGAGATTGCCACCGCACCCTCACGCAAACAATGGGGTTACTGTTTCAGCAGTTGGGGCAAAACAAGACCGCAAGGTGGTAGGGTTTAAATGAGGGCTCGTGCAGTGGTAGGAAACATGACAGAAATGATGTGAGGAAGAGAGAGTACAACGAAATGTAAGAGGCGAGGCTTGAGATACAATGCAACGCCATGTGCGAGAACAATCAACTAGTTGTAGGTGGAAAAGAGGCGCAATACAAGCAATGATTATTTATGCAGCAACCGTAAACTGAAAGGAAATGAAAGAAAAATACTTGTAACATGATGTAAACCAAAATAGCAAACACACTTTCTAATCATGAAGTAAAAAAATTGGAAAATAAACCTAATTAAATTTGAACTAAAATTTTATTAATAGGTCCTAGCTAGCCTACACCTAAAACCCTAGTTTAACCAATGATGCAGTTAGGTTATGTAAAATCAGCTTTCCAGTGCATCCACCACATTAGTTCGCCTCCTGCAATGACAACAATGATTAGGATTAGGTCTAGTATCCAGAAAAGTGCAATAACAACAAAACTTACCTGAGGAGCAGGCGCAACGGCAAGATGATCATAGATACTTACCAAAGAACATGCCAGAATGGATTGTGCAAGCTGAATCCCACTCTCATCTTGATACACAACAATATGTTCTTGAAACTCAACATTTACAAATGACACATAATCATTCATGCACAATCCTGGGCCTGATGGGCACTGGGTAAGCCATTGCCTTTTTGTAGGCACATCCACCGAATAGGGTTGGTTGATATGACCGACAATCTCATCATGGTGTTGAGGACCGTCATTTTTATGGAATGGAAATAGTAAGCATTGGGCAGGCGAATTATAAATTCTTGCGCATCTGAGTGCAGAAACCCTAGTTTGGGGTTGCTCCTGGAATCTATCAAGGATATGAGAATCTGAATCCACTTTTGGTGGAGGCCGTAATTCCTCACCATCTTGAACAAACTCTAGACCTTCGAGCGGGGGGTTTCTCACCTTTGACGGCTTGGCGAGACCAACCGGCAGATTGTTGTGATCATACAATGTGGTGATTTGTAAAATGTCAGTGGGCTTTGTATTAATTCGGTCAAATGGTGGCGCACTGACAGATTGATAATCCAAAGTATCGGATTCTCTAGATTTTCCAGGGTGAGGTGAATTCGATGCGGTTATGCTGGGAGGGGCATGGTACTTGGGGATCGTCATTTTAGAAACCTTGATCCAGGAAATCCTAGTTGGAGTTGTTTGAGAGATCTCATCAGGGTTTGAAGAACTAGGAATGACAGCCGGCAAGAGCGAGAGTGCTTCGATTCCCTGATGGGTACTCGAATCTTCATAGAGCAGATTATCGAATTCTGGTGTCTTCATAGGGTCAACAAAGAGATCCGAGTGATAGTCCTCGGTGGTATGATTGAATATGTTTTCAGATAAGGAGTGATCACTACAACCATCGATGTGGTCAAGTTGGGTACCTGGCATGTCAGGCTCCCCGAGAGTTATCGACTGGGATGGATCAATAAAGAAGACTTCTTGAGGTTTCCTAGATAGACAATCGCTCCTATGGATGTCTAAATATTCCGAGTGAGAAAGATCAGATCTAAAAGATTCATCGATTTTGAACTGTGATTGTGAAACACCATCTGCGTGCTTATGATTGTCGCCAATACCAGTATAAGGAAATTTTGAATGTCTCAAAGAAATTACTGGTGTGGCAGGATCGAGAAACCAACCAGGGAATAATGAATGAAGAGATTGAGTCGCAAGGGCGTTAACCATACGAGGCTTTTCAACACGTGCATCTGTGTCATTTAGAGAAAACAATGATCTGGCAGGCCTTGTAAGGGAATCAACTTTATGCGGGGTAGGAGGCGATTCATAATCTGTATGTGAACCAAATTTAGGTTTGTGTCTAGGGAGATACTGAGTGGGCTCGAGGTAGGTTTCATGAATCGAGAGATATAATGAGCCACTGTGGTTTTCAATCTCTGATTCGACATGGTGCGTGAAAGATTCAAAGGTAGTGCAATAGGATTTATCCTCTTGCCAGTGTCTATCCTTGCTCAGGACTTTCGAGGTCACAACTCCACTCCCAAACAACTCAGGAGGAGGGGCGATAATACCACAAATAGCAACACTCTCCTTGGAGGCCTGAATGTGGTCTAGACTTGGGGAGATGGACAAGGAAGCATTAGGGACAAAGTCTGAACAGCCGGTAACTTGCGGGTTATCATAGGGAACACTAGGATCTAACTGAAATTGTTCAAGGGAAACGAGAATCACATACTTGAACTATTCACTTAAACATTTCCAATCAACATCCCTTTCAGGGAACTCAAAACAATAATGAATGAATCTGATAGAGAACTCATCTAAAGATTCCTAAGGTTCCATTCTGATGTCATTTAACTTTATTACAACGTTATGAAGATCATACCTGTGAAAATCTTGTTGCAATTCACTGGCGAGTTGTTTAAACCAATGGATGGAAGCTTCCGGCAATGTGCGGCACCATTGCTTAGCGCGACCTTCGAGGGTGAGGAAGAAAAGAAAACATATCAAACCTTCATTTTCAATTTTGTAGCACTCACGAAATTCATAGAAATCTAAAAGGTGCTAGGTTATGGGTACCCCATTTTCACCATTGAATTTTAACTGGGACAAGTGATACATAATTTCATTGGGGATGAAGTATCCAGGCTCATAAAACTCTGACAAACATCTCAGGAGAATGATTTGGGAAAGAGCCATTACAGATATGAGATTAACTGCAGGCTCTCAGGGCTCAGCTTGTCATCTGGCCCTCCTTCTAGCACCAATTCTGTTGACGGGAAAATCTGTCTGGCCAACAGTAGGGGATCTCCCTGGTAAAGGGCCCCAATTAGACCTTGAACCGTTTGGAATAGGGATCCCATCCAGGGTGTGGGTCCGGCTACCACTGATTTCTCCTTTGCTTTGGGTCTCACTTAAACTCTATAAAACAGTGGGTACACACCTAATCAACTGATACAAGACATATGATTGATGCATTAAATGTACATGCAACACTATGAGTAGCAAGAGGAAATAATAAAGCATGAAGACCGAAGGAAGTGTCGTTAGTAACACTTCATTAGGGTCATGCTTGAAAATTGTTCTGACCACAAGGAAACAGTTCCTCACGGTAAGAACACCCTTCACTTCCTAAAAGTTTAAATGATAACATGAACGTAGATAAATAGTCATCAACATTCGCTAAGAAAGTGAAATAAACTCAACCACCATTAACATACTCAGAAAACTGTTATGAAACTGTGATGTGAATTGAAAATACAGTTCCCTTAATCTTAGGATGTTCAGAAACTGAAAATATAATACTCGACAGTGATGATACATAAGAAAACACAAGATTCACAAGGGGATTTTTTAAAATGCTTGTATTAATTCTTAAGTGTATAATCCTCTGGTAATACAATATACTCAGCTCGAGTCCTAAACGAAAGATCCTTTTACAAGCTCCTAAAAGAGTATTTATAATACACAACCTGCCCTTTGGGCTTCCTTGACTTTTCATCTTCTTGACTGTTGGGCTGCTTTGCGACCCACTCTTTTCTGCGACCTGCAACCTGAGTTGTTCTTGCGACCTGCGACCTGACTGGGTCGCGGGGTGGAAAGTTGTAAGAAAGTGAGAGATTGCGACCTTGCGACTTTGCGATTGAGTCGCAAGGTCGTGGAGTCGCAAAATGCATAAAACCGAAGAGATGTAACCATGTGACCTTGCGACTAGGTCGCTGGGTCGCGGGGTCGCAAAAAGGAGGAAAACCGAAGATATGCGACCTTGCGACCTTGCGAATGTGCAACCTGCGACCTTGGCAGATTTGGGACTTGTAGCCTTCTTTCGATGGACATGGCCAGGTGCTCTCGAACTTAAAGTCCTTTCTTCGGAGATTCATGAGGATGTACTTATTTTGAAAAGGTCCCGCTGTTTGCTGGGGAAAACCTTCGCTCTTTGTGCAAACCCAAACGTTCTTCCTGTAATAGAATAACATAGGTCACAGATTAAATAATAATAATATTAAGGGCATTTTAATTAATTTGCAAAAGAGAAAACAATGAATTTAGACCCCTGTGTGGTCAAGACTTTGTCATTAGAGATAATGGCATGTGTAGGCCGTCTCTGCGCCTCTTCAATCATTATAAATGCATATTAGTATGGCTGTAGATTGATTTTAGAATGCATACTCAATTAATGGGAAGTGTCAGCCTGGGCAACATGCTCCTTAGGTTCTTTGTGACATCTATTATGATATGCACTAATGATACTCCTTTCATGTTCAACAATTTGCACCAAGACATTAATGAGGGGAAGGCCCTTCGAAATGGGGTTCGGACTGAGGGACGATCAAGTGATTAAGCATGTAGGAGCAAAGTGATTTTATTAGATACTATTTTCCAACTCTTGGGATGTGCTCACGATCCTGCATGTTGACACGACGAGTGAAGGTGAGGGCGCTGCTCCTTAGTGAAGTTGCAGGGTCGTAACGTAGTAGGGTCGTGCTGTCGGCTCATTGCTAAGCTTATACAACCCAGTGACCTGTGGGGAATTTCGACTTAGATCTGTCCTTCGAAATGCAAGTTTGCAGAGGTCGCACAGTCGCATTGTGACCTATTCCTCAGTGCTGCAACCCAGCGACTTGATAATAGTGCGAGGGATGAAACTGCATAGAACCTGAGCATAGCCATGACTTCAAAATCATTGCAAAGATGGGCCATGCACAAGTAATCGCTTCGTGGTAGCGCCTTCACCAGAAATAATTCCTCGGGCCTGCAAATTACGGGTAATTGTGTACACCCAGCTCTGACCTTCAGCATATACGGGCCAGATTCGTAACTTCGTTGGTGCCTCAGAGACACAGTTGGAGGCGTTTCAGACCTACAAGTTGTGAAGGTTGCGCTAGACGCAACGTATTGCAGAGGGTGCATATTTTCTCATAGTTTTTATTTGCCATGCTAACGCGACCAGAATCAAAGGGATTCGACCCTTTCTCGCGCTGAATAACAACCAGGCCGAACTTATTACTGCATGCCAGACCTGAGCAGCTCAGAAGGGCGTCAGATCCTTGCATGTCAGGCTTTACTGCTAACGCAGTGTGAACAATCCCTGAAAAAATGTGTGTCAGTGACCTCCTCAATCAAAAAGCCTTCGTCTGTGCGTAGTAATGAAATTATCTATCATGCATGGCAACCTGCATGCGTGTAGCACGGCATGAAGAGTATGGGCTCTTTCTTTCTAGCTCCTCGTGTACGTGTGGAAGATCCCTATGGCACTGATTATGGCATTTTCTGATGAAATGATTTTACAATCGTGCGCATGGTAAGCACCTCCAGGGAAACGCATTATGCACTATTTATAACTGATCGTATTCCATCCTTCTGTAACTCGTTGGGTTATAACCGCACGATGGTTATTCTATCACTGCCATCGTAGATCTCTTACAAGGTTTGACTTGCACATTTTAACCACATATCATAACTACTTTGACGAATAAAATCTGTCGTGGAAATGCCATGTATTTCCCAATAGCTTTGATCAATGTGTTAGGTCTCTGTAATAAGCAAGATTGGCAAAGTCTGATCATAGAGTTAACATCATTTCAACCAACTTTGGGATTCTAGGATCTAGCCCTCCTGAATCCAGAGAGGGATCTCTCCAATATGTACAAAGATGGATTTGTCTTTGAAGTTTAGGGTAATGATATTAGGCTAGTTATGAAGACCAAGGGTTTTTTTGGATGGTTGAACATAGTTGCCGCCTGAGGAGGAAAGATCTATATGCAAATAGGTTCAAAAGTGATAATTTGCAAGAAAAAAGAGTAAGCTTTGATCAAGAAGAAAGATGACGGCAGGTTTTCAGTCCATTGGGCTATGGAGTCATAAGAGGATTTAATTGAGACAATCAGGTCCAAGAGTGGTCTATGGGGCAAGTCATCTATGCCTAAGGATCTCTTTGAAGTTTGATTTATGGAATGGAGTGATACAATAAGAAGGGGAAATAACAGATGCAGAACAAAGAGCAGCCCAGGATCTGGTAAGTACTTTGAAACTAGCCAGCCTTTGACAAGGCACTTAAGAAAAACATAGAAGCAAACTAGGATCTGGTAAGTACTTTGAAACTATCCAGCCTTTGATACACTTCTGATAGAAAACATATAAAAAAACAAAAGGGAAACTTGAAGGCAACTTTTTGAGTAGAAGCTAGCGGGTCGGGCGCACCACAAATCCTCTCCCAGCTCTTCTTTACTTGGTTACTTTCAAGACAATCACAAAGGTAACACAGAATGGCCTAAGATCTGATAAGTACTTTGAAACTAGTCACCTTTTAACACATCCTAAGGGAAACAATCAAATAGTTGAGCAAATAAGAAAGGGACTCAGGGCTAACCTTAATTTCCTCAGTTCATCTTCACACAACATATATTGAAGGTAACATTTAAAAATAACATTCAGCTAAGACAACAAGATGAGGGAACGCCAGCATCCTTGTACTTAAACTGAATTTAAATCATTTTCAAATAACACAGTTGAGAGAAAACATTTAAATAAAGGTTTTTCAGCCAGAGAAGGTTACTGATATATATTAGGTCCTAACCCTGTTTAAACTTTTCTTTATAGTGGAAAATGAAACAAATTGGAAACAGAAACAAAATACAAGTTACAGTGAGAATAACATCACCATCAGCATAGACCAGGATCCCATAAATCAGCTTGTATTGATGCTTCAAATCAGTTACAATCTTCAAATCCAGTGTTTTAATCCATCTCTCTTCACAACCTAACCTATCTGTTACATTAAGAGCTCCAAGAGCCAGTGAAATCCTATCTACAATCAAGAGTCTTCAGCTCAGTTACAATACAATGCTTCAGCAATTTACATTAACAACCAACCCCTCACTCATTTTCTACTGAAGTATTTATAGAAGAATGAGGAGGTGAGATCTGATAAAAGATCTCCAAATCAGTTAATACAGGAATAAATGTCTTTCTTGGCCCTTGGGAGGCTCAACGAGGAACTACACATGTGTTCCACTATATTGAATGATTTGCACTCATGAATTTAGCTCGGTGAGAGCTTCATTTGACCTTTGAGGCTATGTGTATCAATAGGGTTGCTTTATCGACCTTCTGTCATTAATTTCCTAGAAGAAATAACTCCTTTGGCTGTGTCGAGGCAAAATATCTGACTTTGATCAATAAATTTGGTTCTTGATTGAATCCTTTGAGGCACAGGTGGCGCTGTAGTTGCTGGGAGGAATCAATTCACCTCCATTTGTGGCGGTGGAGGGTTTTTCTGATAAAACACTTTATATTTTTCTTAATATGCATTTTAGATCTGGGGATTAGGCATTTGATAACTGTCTTAGCCTTAATCCCCACAAATCTGTCCACTAATCTGCTGTTCTGGTTCATTTCTGGTCTTCAATCTCTGATACTCTTTTTCTGCATTGATTTTGACGGTTTTCTCTGTTGTGCAGGGCTGCGCAGGTAGGGAAAGGCATCAATGCCTATGGAAACATTGAAGAGACGTGAAAACTAACTCTGTAAGTGATTTCCTTGGAGAAATCGAAACGTAGAGGATCGTCACCCTCCTGGTCTGAAATTTCCTTTTAAAACACAAACAAGTGACCTTAACCCTGCAAAATACAAAAAACACGTAAAAAATCCAATTTATAGGTCAATCTGCTTTGGGGAATGTGCGGAGGAACGCGGGCCGTTGGATGGCATCATCCAACGGCCGAGATCAAATCTAGGCGGTCATGGAAAAGGTTGAAGAAAGATTAAATCAAGACCATCGATCTGCAGAAATCGACGGTTGAGATCGGGAAACGGGAAGTCAGCGGGAAAATGTTTGATCGGGCGACGGAATCAGGAGGATGAATAATAGCCGTCTTTCTGCAAAGATCGACGACGGAGATTGAATCTTGGATGCACGATGGGTGGGTTAACAGGCACGCATGTCTCTTAAAAGTTGAGCAAGTGAGGTGATCGGCAGCCGTCGGATGGGAAGTCCCACATCGAATGGTGGGGGTGGATTCCGCTGCATGGTTATGGTGTGAAGTTTAACGCGCGAAATTAGGTGATAGCACGGTGGTTTTGAAATAGTGGCGGGGACATGTGTCGGCTAGCGTATGGAATCGCTGGCCGACGGGAGAAAACCATCGTGGCTCAGAAGGTGGTGCGAAATGGAAACCGGTGGTTTTTTGACAAACGACGCGGGGGAAGGGGGGTCCACCTGGTGAGATGTGCTCCGCTCCATCGGATCTGGGGAGCAGATCGACGGTCCAGGTTGATTGCGAAATAGAACATGTGATTTTAATTATTCCCCATTAAACTATATAAAATGGGTTTTTTTTGGGTTTTCAAAGGGAAATGAATGGAGGAAAATGGTATTTTTCAGTTTAACGCCTAAGGACTGAGCAGTCAGTCCTGGCGCTCGGGTATATGGAGGAAAACGGCCCAGGGGCTTAGCTTGAAAGGTCTGAAACGCCAAAAACACATAAAATATACCATTTATATGATTCCCAATGATTTTTCAGAGGAAAAAAGGGTCCGATACGTTAAAAAGTGAGTTTTTAACCTTGGGAAGTGGAATGTGTGAAGGGTTAAAGGGAAAACATATGTTTTTGTGGGGTTTTTATGAATAAAAGGAAAATGGAGAATGAGGTAAGTTGGAAGAAAGGGAGGGGAAAAAGGGGAATGCAGCAGTATTTGACTGTGGATTTTTATAGGATATCAGGGGTTCGGAGAAGGAAACATGTATGAATATTTAACCAGCAACATGATTTTCACCAAAAGACTTCAAGCACCAAAAAATTTAAGATTGAATTTGTTTCTTGAAGGCTGCAAATAATATTTATCCACCAGCTAATATGATAGGAAAAATATGGGTGGCTAACAGCGGCTCCACTTGGGGATGGTGCCTTCCTGAAGGCATAAAGAATTAAGACTTGATTTCTCTAGGATGCTGACTGGTGCCTGATCCATTACTTTCTCTGGCTCTTCTTCTGAAAAATACCATCAGTCATGAAAGATAAATGGACTTCATCAATACAACTTTCTACCTACCCAATCCTACTGATCTAACATTTTTTCTTCATCAGATTGCACTTGGATTGGAAAACTCTTTCACTACAATTTATTCTTTTGAAATCATAAAAACTAATCTAATTCTACTCCTTATTTCTCCCTGAACTTAGATTAATCAGTTGAGCTCAGATTCTTCTCTACCTAATCTACTGTCTGTTGGGATTAAACTTTCCAACAGACTTTCATTCTCTAAATTCTAAGACAGAAATTTAAAAACAGTCAAGTTAAGATTAAGCTGTTTAACTTGTTGTGATCTATGGCATAAAACAAGCTGCACATAGATTATTATTTGCAGAAAATTAAAAATCAAAATGGAAGGTTTAAGATCTGAAATTTTCTCATCGTGGCCTTCTCTTATTTTCATAGCTCTGTTTTTGCTTTTGTTTGAGTTGTCTCTTCCTTGATATCTGATTCAGATTTTGGGCAAATTAGAACCAGTTTTCTCTTTTATGACTCGGAAAATAAAACAGTTTTGAGTCATCTCTCTTTGGAAACTTTGGTTCAGATTTTGAGTTTGTATGAACCTTCATTTCTATCCTAATCTATCTACTGATAAGCCAAGATTGAACAGTTTGGAAAATCGAATTTACTATCCTATCAGTAGAAAAATTTAAAGCTAATTAGTCAAGATTAGGTTGTTTGACTAACTAGAAGTGTGTTTTGCAGGAGTGGCATTTGAGCTTGCACACTTTCAGATTTGTTTCTCTTTTTGGTATGGGGCTTTGCCTTTCTTGTTTTCAATTCTGCCCTCTTTTCATTTTTCCTTTGTTTTTGTATTTTTTTATTTTTCATAACTTTGAATGCAATGGGGGATGGACTATTCATAATGGGAAAAAAAATAAAAAGGCTTCAAAACATAAAATGGATCAAGAGAAGTAATGCTTAAGCATCCTGCCATTGACAGGACCCCCGAACAAATCTGTTCCATCCAGTTCCTGCAAGAAAAATGCATTATTACTAGCAACTGAATGAATAGAGTAAGGGCCGAGCCATAGATTATCGAATTTTCCATGTTTTCCCTTGTCTTCCCTCCTTGAATCCCACTTCAAAACTTTTTCCCCAATCTTGAAATTTATGGCCTTTGTTATTTTATCAAATATCTTCTTGATACTGTCTTGTTTCTGTAATGCTTTGTTATACACTTCCTCTCTGGTTTGCTGAAGATGAATGGTTTGATTTATTCTTCTGATTAGGTCATTTTCTTCAGTCTGCAACTCTTGAATTAACTTCATAATTGGTACACCCAGGATGTTAGGAAAAATTGCATCTGTACCATACACAAGATGGAAAGGTGACATACTAATAGATTTCTTTAAAGTTAATCTGTCAGCCCAAAGTGCATGGATCAGCTTTTTGTGCCAAGAATTTTTATTGTCCTCCAACAGTTTCTTGATTATGTTCACTAAGCTTTTGTTGGAAGATTCTGCAAGTCCATTACCTTGAGTGTAATAGGTTGTGGAGTGTCCCAATGTTATCTGATACTTGTGACAGAATTCAACCATTTTCTTTGATCCAAATGCTGCTGCATTATCTGTGATGCTCTTGTTAGGATAGCCAAATATGGAGAGGATGTTAGTCTCCATAAATTTTATGATAACTGAATCATTGGCCTGCCTGCAAGGAATGGATTCTATCCACTTAGTGAAGTAGTCTGTGGCAGTAAGAATCCACCTATGCTAAGCAGAAGATGGTGGATGGATTTCTCCTATGAAGTCAAGTCCCCATTGTTGAAAAGGGGCTTCAACAGTGATTGGATGGAGAGGCAGGGGTAGTAATTTTCTCTTGCCTTCAAACAATTGGCATTTATGGCAAGTAGTGGTCAATTTATGTATATCAGGAAAAAGAGTGGGCCAATAGAAACCAGCCCTTAGAATTTTGTTGGTTGTTGCCTTCCAGTATAAATGACCTCCACACTCTCCTTCATGGAATTCCTGCTTAATCTTTTCTACATCAAACTCAGGAAAACATTTAAGCAATACACCACTTGCATTTTTTCAATAAAGACATTTATCAATAATGCAATAGTTAACAGCCTTTAATTTTAAGAACCTTTCCTTTGTTTTTGATAAACCAGGAGGTGTATTCAGATTAAGCAAAACATAAATAATATCAATATACCAGGGAGAATTCACAAAATGGTCTTCAATAAAGGGAGCTGAGAATTCTTCTTGGTCATCCAAAACATTAATAATATTAATATCCAGAACTTCACAATTTGATTCAGCCATTAATCTAGCTAGACCTTGGCCTTTGATGAGCTTAGTGGGTTTTATCTCTAAATCGTATTCAAGAATAACAGCAATCCACTTACCTCTCTTACCATCTTGGTCCTGTGTTAGAATGTCTTTAACAACTGAATTTGGGACAAAGGAAATAATGTGTGAGTGAAGGATGTATACCCTGAAGTCTTTCAAAGCCTTTACCAAAGCGAAAGCCTGCTTCTCCATAATGTTATACTTCAAAGGGGCATCCCACAATGTCTTACTAAAGAATGCAATAGGCTGCTCTTGTCCTTGTGGATTTTTCTGTAAAAGGACATCATCTATGGTATGTTATGATGCAAATGAGAAGATATAAAAATCCTTTGAAAAATCAGGACTTATGAGAACCGGTGTTTTGGTTAATGCTTGTTTTACCAGCTCAAAGGATGTCTTTGCTTCCAAGGTGCACTTTACCCCTTGCTCCTTTTTTAACATGTTTTTGATATTCCTAAGGAGCTCAGCTAGGTTAGGGATGAACCTCCTCAAAAAGTTTATCTTCCCAATGAAAGACTGCAACTCTTTGATGTTTCGAGGCTGAGAGATCTGCAATATGGCCTCAATCCTTTTGGTATCTATCTTTATACCCTCTTATGAAATAATGTGCCCAAGAAGTTTACCTTCTTGGAGACCAAATAGAGTCTTCTTAGGGTTCAAAGATATTCCAAACATCCTGCATTTCTCGAAAACTTTTCTTAAATGTTCTAAGTGCTCTTCATCTGTTTTTGAAAACACAGTGACATCATCAGGATAGATAATGATGAAGAAGCTCAATTCTTCCGAGAATGCTATGTCCATGGCTCTTTGAAAGGTTTCTCCAGCATTCATTAGACCAAAAGGCATTTTCAAATACATGAAAGTGCCCCATGGTGTAGTAAAGGTTGTCTTTAATTGATCATCAGGGTGGACTAAGACTTGATTATACCCTGAATAGCCATCTAGCAAAGAAATTCTTTTAGACCCCACCACCCTTTGTAAAATATGATCCATCTTGGGAAAAGGGTAGTTGTCTTTTAATGAAGCTTTGTTTAAATTTCTAAAGTCTATACAAAGCCTAATTTCTACAGTCTTCTTCCTAACAGACACTAGATTAGATACCCATTCAGAATATCTAATAGGGACAATAATACCAGCATCGTGCATCTTCATGATTTCCTTCTTAACCAAAGGCAGTTGTACATGGTTTATTCTGTGCAGTTTCTGTTTGAATGGTTTTTGTTTTTTTTTAAGAGGGATTTTGTGCTGTATTATTTCAGTGTCATAGGACTTAAGATCTTGGTAACTCCATGCAAAAACATCAGAAAAATATTTGAACAGCTCTATGTATTTGAGTTTAATGTGAGCTGGCAAAGTTTTGGACAGTTTGATCATTTTCGGTTTTTCCTCACTGCCTATATTACATTCCTCCACTTCAGTTTCTACAGGTTCCAGTTTAGGTTTATTGGCCACATCATTAAAATCAAACAATTCTTCTAGAGGGGCCAAACCCTTGAGCAAACTATCATCCTTAGAATGCAGAGTTTCCAACTCCTCTGTTTCAGATTCTGCACTCAATTCTGTTTGGTTTCTAAGTTTGCTAGTCTAAAGGTTAATATCTACAAGCTCAGGAGATGGTTCTTCTTCACCAAGAAAATTTTCTTCACTGCAGTCTGTATCATAGTCTGAATCTGAACTATGGAGTTCAAACTCATTTTTGAATTGCATGAAGTCTTATATTTGTTTATCTCCATCAAACACCTGCCAATATTTCTTGTTATCCGGGACAGCTGGTCTGAATTTTATCTGAGATGTGTCATCATATAGTATCGGGCAGGTTCTAGCAGCAAAGGCTAAATTGTGGGCTGCAATGTTTCTTTTCTTGGGGACAAAAGTCAGGTTGGATTCCTCAAATGTTTTTAAAAGATCTGTGACATCATTCCTGTAGGCCCTAAGTCTGGGATGATTTGCATTATACTCCCTATTGACTTGCCTAATTATTAACTCAGAATCCCCATACACATTTATTCTCTTGGCTCCTAACTTCTTCAAGAGATGCAAGCCTAAGAGAAGGGATTCATATTCAGCTATGTTGTTGGAACACTGAAAGTTTAATTTACATGAAATGCATTCTGTATCATTGTTTTCAGTGTTATTAATCTAGACACCTGCACCAGCATTTGTTCTAGTGCATGACCCATCAAAATACGTAGTCCAGAGAGGTTCATTTTTAGTTTTATCAGTTTGGTACATGTCCTTTGTATGATTTGACTCCTCAAGTTTTTCATCGGGTTGAGGATTGTTCTCTTGACTGTCAAGATTTAAGTTTAATGGATTGATGTTTTTTAGTTCAAGACCTTTGTTTGGTTTTCTAGGATTTTCAGATACAGTAAACTGTCTTGACAGTTCAGCGTTGTACTCCTCTTCCTCCGTTTCAGCCATTGACCCTGGTAAATTGATTTGTTCTGTAAGAGTTTCATCATTGAACATGATAAAAGAATCAAGGCTCGTACTTACAGCGTACAAAGGAGAGTTTTGAGGCCTTTCTTGACTTGTCACTGTGTATTGCATGTGGGACTCCCTGTAAAGTCTTCTAGTCTGATTGAAAATAGGGATAGTCGCGTAGGTCATGTCCATTTGCATGGTCCCCTGTAACTTAGCCCCCCAAGATCTTGATAAAAGCATTCCATATTTTTGGGGTACATCAGCCACAACAACATCCATGACCAAACACTTGGCTAGAATTTTGGCTAAATTAACACAGAGGTCCTTGATCAATCCTAGGCATTTAACTCTGCTTAAGTCAAAGGAGTATAGGTCTTTGTAAGGTCTGGTAATTTCAAGACCTAGGCTTTCCATCACAGCTTTTGGCATTAAATTATGGGAAGCGCCTGAGTCATGCATAGCATTGTGCAAAATTTTGTCACGAACGTTCAAACTTACATAGAAGGGAGGGACAGGTCCCTCTTGAAACTTCCCTTCAATCTTTGGACCAAAAATAAGCTCTGGCTGGTCGTCATTAAGATTGAGTGTATCCTCATTTTCTTCTAGATTCAAAGCCTTCAAAATTTTGGACCTGTATACATGTTGGGCAGCTAACTCAGTCAAAGGAACAGAAATTTTGATCTTTGAGATTTCCTGTTCCAGACTGAAAGGAATTTGATTTTTTAAGATGCTGGTTTCAGCCTTGTTTACTGCCACTTTATCAGCAACAACAGCTTGCTGATTTGTTTTATCTACAGTTGACACAGTAGTTATAATAGGAGTACTAGCTGAAGTGTTAGTACTACTGATGTTTGCACTCTGTTTTTCAAGATTTTGAGTTTTTTTCTCTTTACCTTTGCCAGAATTATCAGCCACTATTTTATCCTTTTGTTTGATTGTTTTAGGCTTGGTTGCAGTGTTGTTTTGAGAAGGCTTGTTAGAGGTTTTTTTGTTGGGGGTTTTTTGATTAGATTTACTTCTGAGTTCATATTCCTTTGAAGGCTCTATGACAACATTTTCCATGTTTTGATAATAATTTTCATTATCATCTCTTTTGTCGTCGTAAGGTGTATAAAGACCTTGTTTCCTATCATAATGAACCTCGAAGCTATCATAATCTACCCCAAATAAGTTTATATCATCGTCCTCTGTTATTT
Organism: Pinus albicaulis; assembly: GCA_034641835.2. NCBI lineage: Eukaryota > Viridiplantae > Streptophyta > Pinopsida > Pinales > Pinaceae > Pinus > Pinus albicaulis. Next base: position 1,660,866,168 of record CM076581.1, read on the forward strand.
GATCCATTTCCTCAACCTCACTTACATAGTTTTGATGAAAGGGAGGAGTGATCTGTTGATCATCTTCCCTGGGTCTGTTTGGAGGTTGATTCCTTCTAACATTCTGATTTTGGTTTTGGTTTCTGTTTTGAGGAGCGTTTTGATTTATACTTGCTTGCGCTCTCTCTAGAATGCACATTTTCTTCATCATCTCTTCCATCATTCTTTCCATTTTTGAGCTTGAAGTAGTAGAGGTGGATTCCTCTCTGAAAGATACTCTCTTTTCAGCTTTCATTCTTGCTCTCTTCTCCATTAAGTTTACTCCCACAGAAAGAGCACCTCTTTGCATATCTTCAAGGGTTGCAAAAACTCTTTCTCTGAGTGAATAGGTCATTTCAGCATCAAACCCTTCAGGAAACTTGTTTAAAGCTGAGCCCTGTGGAGTTTTTAGTTCAGGAGAAAGTGCATTATACACACTGTTAAATCTGGTACAATAAGCCTGTACACTTTCCCCTGGGTTTCTATGGAGATTGTTATAGTCAGCAAGAACTTGGAGAGGGTTATTCCTCACTTCCCATTTGTTTAAGAATGTTTGATGGAAGCCTTGGAGATCATTAATACTATGGGGGGCTAAACCTTTGAACCATTTCCTTGCTTCTCCCCCCAGACTTTAAGCAAATAGTCTAAGCTTGACAGAATCACCATCGATTTCATTTCTGTCAAAGTAGTCATGCATCTTGTCCACATGTTGTGATGCTGTTGTAGTATTGCTAGCATCATATAACGGAATTTTGGACTGATAGTCATGTGGAAGATTGACTAATGGTACAGGAAGGACTAAGGGAGCATACCATCCTGCCATGATAGGCGGTGGATTGAAAAGAGGTGTGGTGGGCTGAAATGAAGTGGTTTGAACCGTGGATGAAGGATGAATAGAAGTGGATGGAACAGCAGTAGATTGCTGAGCTGATCTTGGATGAGAGACACCTAAGTTAAGAAGAAAATGTAAGTCCAGAGGTGTTGATTCTCTATTCCCAAGATGTTCACTTGTTTCCGGAGATGAATGTGAAGACTCAGAATCTAACTGATCTACACCATCAAGGGACCTAGTTCTAAATGGATTTAATAGGTCAGGTTGTGGTTGTTGCAGAGCTGAAATATTTTCAGGGACTGAATTAGCTCTTAGGGATGATCTGAAAACAGTTGAATATTCTATCTTAGGACACTTCCTAAGGATTATTTCTGGGTTATCAACTATCTCAGGTGGATCAGGGTTAGGGTGGGCTCTAGTGTGAATCTTTCTACGAGCCACTATGCTATGTTTTTAGACCCAAATAAACAAGAAAATTTCAACCAGATATGACAGTCTTTGAGAGGTTAGCTAATCTGTTTTCACAAATTTAATCCTACAGCCTTCTAACTGAGTTTGAAGGATATTATAATGATGAGGTTCTTCCCAGTGGAGTCTTAAGGTCTATTTAGGATTGTGGAGTCGCCAAGTGGAAAGTTTAGAGTGTGTTCAAAGAAGTACACTGTCCACCACAGTGTTTGTGAAACATCCCTTTTCAAGGCTATCCCAAAACACAAGAAACTCTAACTATAGATTGACTGGGAGGGCATTCACCAGATATGTCACCTCTAAAGAGGATGAGATCCGGAGGCTACCTGGCCCTTTCCAGAATCTGTCTAAGAGTATAGGGTAAAACACATCAAAAGGTGTAGGAAATGTATCGAAAACTAGTGTTTTACTACCAATCTGAAATGTTTTTGGTATTTTCTGAATTGTTTTTATTTGTGGTTTCTAAGAATAAGCTATCTTTTCTTCAAAACTTAGCTACTGTTGTGAGACAAAGACAGTCTACTCTTAAGGCTAAGCTAGCTGATTTTCCAAGGTTAGATAAAAACTTAAGAGAATCCTAGGGTTGACCTGGTTTGTCACTGATTCAAACAAGTTTCATCATGATTACCATTTCTTGGTAGTGCTTGAAAAGGCTGCTTTTTACTCTCAAGGTTTATGTGAAAATAAAAGGGAAAAAAGATGAAAACTCAACTCAATTCCCCAGTGGAGTCGCCAGAAATGTTAGGTTCTGGTGGCTTCAGCTGGTTAATAAAGCAAGTGCTCTATGAACCAAATCCCAAGCTTCTTTATGAATAGTTTTGAATGTGAAAGATTTTGAGTTTGTCTCTAGTGGAGTCGCCAGAAATGTTAGGTTCTGGTGGCTTCAGCTGGTTAATAAAGAAATTTCTCTATGAACCAAATCCCAAGCTTCTTTATGAATAGTTTTGAATGTGAAATATTATGAGTTTGTCCCCAGCGGAGTCGCCAGAAATGTTAGGTTATCTGTAATAAGAAAGATTGGAAAAGTCCAATCACAGAGTTAACATCACTTCAACCAACTTTGGGATTATAGGATCTAGCCCTCTGTTGAAGCCTAGAAAATCTCTGCTTCAAACATTGGGGAAAACCACCCGGTCGGGACCTTAGGAGAGCTCCTTTTTCATTTGGTATGGTGGCTCCGACTGGATTTAAAGGACCAGTTTCCTTATAAATAATGGGTTGGTGATGGGTTGATTTGGATGGGTGGAAATGGGACTAAATTGACTGAAATAAAACTATCTAATTTAAACTAAATACTGGTAAAGAAATTCTAACACTAACCCGGGAAAACATATGTGAATACAACTTAAGATTATTCCAATTTAACAATAACCATAAAAATGTATTATCTTTAAATCGAAATGTGCAGAAACAAATAAAGATAACTCTGTTTAAGAAATTAAACAGAGTTGTATTAACATATTGCATTCATCATAATATATCATCTACATATACTTATGAAAGATAACATTTCAATTATACTAAAAAATGATATATATAAAGAAACATTATGAAAACGAATATCTGTAAATGATAGCAAATCTTAAAGCGAATATCATAAAACAAAAGAAATCAACAGTGAATAGATAGAAATACCTTATTCATCTTGAAAGCTTTCAAATGAAATCTAATACTCTAATCCAGTAATTCTGATGCAAAATCAATTTCCAAGGTACATAAATGCAACACTTCAAAGATAATTCCGCGTAAAATCACCAGATGTGATCCTTTTAAAAAATATATAAGTCAGTGGAGTACAGAAATGTAATCTCCACGTCAAAAATATTAAGATCTAGGACCCTTCTCTAAATGCATGGGAAGGGTTTAAATACTACTTAGCTAAATCTAAAAATAGTCTATTACAAAAATTAAGGATTCGGTTTAATGACCGTCCTTCTCCTAGGCTAAAATACAGTAAAATTAAAACTAAATCTAAAAAATAAAGACTATTAACTAACTATTTATGAAATTTATCTTTAAACTTGCAGGCATCTAGCATAGTTTTGAGAAGATGTGGTTGACCGACTTCAGAATTCAACTGTCTTGAAAAGACAGAGTCGGCAAGTGTAGGCACAATCTTCTCTGTATAATTGATGATACAATTAAGCGTACTGTGCTAACTGTGTGGCTTCACTAAGTATGTCTAGTAAGAGTCCCAATTTAATCTTGTCAGCCCTTGGATTGATCTTGCTTTTTCTTCTGCTTTTTGCCTCCATTCCATTTGTAGTTGATGTGCCTGTGGGAGATATCCTGGAACAGTTTCTGAAATCAAATTAGCTTTGTGTAAATTATCATTTACACAATCAGTAAGAGTGTTTGCCGCTGTAGCCGCCTCCTCTGCTGCCTTCTCTACTCTTCTGATTTGTTCATTCTCCTCTATTGGAGCTTTTTGCTCTGCTATTAATTTTTCAATTTCATCTTGATTTCGCTTCGCCATTTTCTCCTTTTCCTTTTTCTCATATCATACTTCAGCCAAGGTAGTTTCTTCTTTATAGATTCGACCTTTCGCAGTAGTTTTTCTCTTTGCCGAACACGCTCCACATCTTTTTCTTGCTCAGGATTAAGTGCCTTGAATTTGGTCAATGTTTCCTCATTTTGCTTTACAGTTATTTCAAGTCTCTTCAACTCCTGACTTCTCTCAATAAGAGCTTTCTGTTTCCCTGAGAGCTCCTGATCTCCAACAGCTTTTTCAGTAACTTCTAAAAGCTCTATAGGGGATAATTTGGCAAACTCACATACCCTATCTTGTGGTAGAAACTGTGTCAAATTGCCCACTTGGATATTGAACTTGTGAACAGCGCATAAAACATCCTTTTTGGTACTGTCCGCCCGTGTTTTTTTTTCTTCAACGGTTCATCTCTTTTGGTCCTCTCCTGTGTGCATTCTGACAAATTTTCATGTTCTCTGGAAAAATATTCCATGAATTGCTTATTATAAGTCACCTGAGGTTCCGAAAACTTATACATCAGCCTCAAATCTTCTGTGGTGAATGACCCGATTAGCTCTTGAGATGGAGTTCTAAATTGCCTGTCTGAAATATTGGTGCTGTCCAGCACCCATTTCACCATGTACTATATGGGAGAATCCTCGGCCTTTCCACTATCCTATGCAAAAATGAGCAAGCCAATTCTTTAAGAGTTGCCTCAGACGTATTACTGGAACCTGTTGTAGCCGCAACTTTAATCACCACTGGATTTTCTTCTTCCAGCAAATTATACATTCCTTCCCATGTGGTTATATCGGAATCCTTATTGCAAGCGGTGTCTGCATATAGTGAAGCCATTTCTCTGTTTTTAGAATTCGAGCTCTTATCTTTCTTACCCATAATGTTCTGTGAAAGCTTTGTATAGACGTTTGCTCCTTTGTGCCTGTGTTTTACGAGTTAAATGAGAGTAATGGCATAAGAAAGGTGATGAGATAGTTTTAAGTGCAAAGGCAGATGAAATATATTATTTTATCGTGAAACGACTTTTAATCAAAACAAAATCTTATTTACCATTAATTGACAATCCATTCATTTCATCCAATCATTAAAGCGCATAACAGATATTGATATATGGGAAGATTTTCTTTGAACAACGCGCTTTTATGAATCTGTGACATTGTGATCTACGATTTGCTGCGCAATATCGCAATATCGCAATGTCGCAGTATCGCAATATTGCAAAATGAAACCATCGCAATTTTGTAAATAGCGCAAAAGCACAAATTGCGAAATAGCGCAAAAGCGCATATCACAAATATCGCAAAAGCGTAAAATTGTAAATAGCGCAAAAGGTATTCGTTTAACATTTCTCTTTTCTACGCTATGCGATCTGCGACCAATATGTTATTGTATAGGCTTTTTGGGATCGCATTATCGCAAAATCGCATTTTCAATTTTACAAAAGATATATACCATTTTGCCGATGGATGCGCTATTTTGTTTAAAGAACAATTTTATTGTAATCTATCATAAACTTAAGTGTTTCTTAAGGTTCTTTCTAAGGGATTTCTCTAAGTTTATGATAGAAAGTTTTATTTGAAAAGGAAAACAAATCCTAATTGATTTTTTTGGATTTTTAACTAAGAGTCCCCATTTATTTAGTATTATTACTAATATTAAATAAAAAGGGGGGTTGTTGCTGGTCACAACAATTGGAGATTCACTGAAAGAAACATTTATCTCTGAAAAAATAAAATGAACACTTAGTAAATAAATATTTTTAAAGATAATGAAAACTATCTTAAGATATTTTAAATAAAATCTAACTATGAAAAAGAAATAAAAATTATTCACAATTTTCTTTCTAATTCTTTAAGAATAAAAACATTTTTGGGTTGTTTCAAGCTTTGATTGGTGTTAATAATGAAGTAAGTGGATTTCTCCAAGTTTTGGTTTTATAATATACTCTATTGCCATAGGTATTGACTCTATTGCCTGCAAACGTTCATAGTCTCGACAGGGTTACCTTTAAACCATTAATCATTCATTGTCCCATCCAACTAAAATTATGACTTTTTAAAAGATAAATTCATAAGACCTATTATCTCATGTTTTTTTCTTTTACTTATTTTTATTTTTAAGAGCCATTGTTCTAGTTTGGTAGCCAATTAATAACAATGCCATTCACTAGTTATAATTAAACTGAACAAGCTGGCTCGTGATGAGACCCCTTGTCTTATATTTATAAGCCATTACCCTGTTTTGGTATGCAGTATTGGTAATGTCAGTTTTATTACTCCTTATGACCATGGTAAGTCGGCTCATAATGAGACCTCTTATCTCTTAAATTTTCATATAATTTCTTAGAATTACATTCTAAAAAATCACAACTTAAATGGATGGGGTGAAATAGTTTTATCCTTAAGAATCAATGGATGACAATTTTCAGAGTTTTTTGAGTACCAAAACTTTGAAAAATCTTTACTTTTATAGATAAGCTTTCTCTGCTCAATAAACTTATAATGATTTACACTCTCCTCAAGTTTTCAAAAGATAATGCAAATGATTGAAATAATCTTTCAAAGTTTAACATCTTATTTTAAACTATCCAAAAATTGTGATCATCTCTTTAAAAATTCTTATTTACAAAAAATAAATATTTATAATATTTTTCCTAAGAAATTTTCCTAAATATTAAACAGTCAATTATAGACCTATTAACAACTTTTATTTGCAAAAGCAATCAAAAAACTTTGCAGAAAGGAATATGTACAGTTCAAGAAGGGGTTACCTCCTCATGAAAAGAATTTCTTCAAGATAAGCCCATTTACAGGAAGAGATTCTCTCTTACCTGTTAGATCTTGGAGTATGAATGTATTTGAGCCTATCTTTTCAACGATCTGAAATGGTCCAAGCCACATTTTCTGAAACTTGGTATGTTTACCTTTTTCTTCGTGTGTTTTATCCCATTTCAGAACAAGATCACCAATTGACAAAATTTTTGGGCCAGTAGAACTTGCATCAAAAGAAGATTTTACAAGCTGTTGATGTTTTTCATGAATAATTTTTGCTTTATCTCTATCTTCTTCTAGTTTAAGGATTTGATCATATCTCAATTGAATGGATGAAGAAGGATTTTCTTCAATAAATTGCACTAGGGCTAATGATGGAAGAGTTAAATTTGATGGTATCACAGCTTCTTTTTCATAAACTAAATTGAAAGGTGAAGTTCCTATTGAAGCTTTTTCAGTGATACGATCAGCCCATAATGCAAATATTAAAGACTTGTGCCAATTCTTTTGATTTTGATCAATGGTCCATTTAATGATTTTGATAAGATTTTTGTTAGTGGATTCAGCCAAACCATTACCTTGTGGATAATAATTTGCTGAATATTTTAATTTAAAACCTCTTTTGACTGCAAATTCTATTAAATTATTTCCAGAAAAATAAGATGCATTATCAAAGACAAGAGCGTTAGGTACACCAAACCTGGTTATGATGAATTGATCTATGAAATAAATAATTGCATCAGAATTGGCTACCTTCAAAGGGATTTCTTCTACCCACTTTGTAAATTAATCAGTTGCAGTAAGGATGTACTTGTGTTGTTTGGAAGATTGAGGTACTATCTCACCAATAATATCAAGCCCCCATTGTTCGAATGGTTGCTCAATACTCACTGGTTGCAAAGGAAAAGCTGGTTTCCTTTATATTCCACTTGTAGTTTGACAAATTTTGCACTTCCTTATGTAATCATGTGTATCTTTAAAAAGGGTAGGCCAGTAATAACCAGCACGAATTATTTTGTGAGCTGTGGTATCACCTCCAAAATGACCTCCTGCTGGTCCATCATGCAATTCCTGCAAAACCTTTTCAGCTTCAGTCTTTTCAAGACATCTTAATAAGATTGAATCATAATTTTTCCTGAATAACACATTATCAATGATCTCATTTTGAATAGCCTTTAACCTTAAAGCGTGTTTACTCTTATAACTGAGATTAGAAGGAGCATACCCATTTTTCAACTAATAGATAAGATCAACATACTGAGATTCGGAATTTGTAACATTTATCTGACTTACTTGAATATCTTGATTTGAATCTTGATTTTCTGGTATGTTATGAGCTCCTGCCAATAATCTACAAAAACCTTGTCCTCTAACAATCTTAGCTGGTTTAATATCAATATCATATTCTTGCAAGGTTGTTACCCAGTTAGCTCTCTTTTCTCCTACTTCTTTTTGAATTAATAATTGCCTCACTGCAGAGAATGGGACAATAATTTTTGTATGTGTTTTCAAGAGAAAAGGTCTGAAATGTTTGATTGATTTAAACACAGCAAAGGCTTGTTTTTCAACATCGGAATAATTAAGCTCAGCTCCTTGCAGATTTGAGCTAAAGAAAGAAATTGGTGCCTCAATTTTTTGATCATTGAGCTGTGTTAAAACAGCTGCATAAGATGTTTCAGTGGCCAAAGTATACAAAGTAAAATCTTTAGAAAAATCTGGGGTATTCAATGCTAGTGCATTAATGATCGCTTGTTTGATTGCCTCAAAGGCTTCTTTCTCTTTATGCCCCCATTTGAATACTGAATTCTTCTTGATCATATTTTGCATAGGTAAAACAATTAAAGAAAAATCAGGAATGAATCTTTTTACAAAATTGATCTGTCTAAGAAATGATTGCATGGATTTTTTGTTATGAGGTAAAGAAATATCAGAAATTTCTTTCACTCTATCTGGATCAATATATATACCATATTTTGACACAACAAATCCTAAGAGTTTTCCTTCATCCAAAGCAAAGAAAGATTTCTTTGGATTTAAGGAAATACCAAACCTTCTACATCTTTCAAATATTTTCTTTAGATCATGTAGATGATTGGTTCTCTTTTTTGAAAATACTGTTATGTCATCAAGATAAACAACAACTGACTTATTGATCAGACCTTTAAATGCTATGTCCATGGCTCTTTGGAAAGTTGCTCCTGAATTTATTAGTCCAAAAGGCATTTTTTGATAAGCATAAGTTCCCCATTTTGTTCTGAAAGTTGTTTTCAATCTGTCATCTGGATGAACTAAGACTTGATTATAGCCTGAAAATCCATCAAGAAAGGACATAAGTTCAGAACCAGCTACCTTTTGAAGTATCTGTTCCATGGTTGGCAATGGGAAATTGTCTTTTAAACATGCCTTGTTTAAGTTTCTAAAATCAATACATATTCTTATATCACTATTCTTCTTCCTTACAGGTACCATATTGGAAACCCAATTGGAGTGCCTTACAGGAAAAATGATTTTGGCTTTTAAAAGTTTATTAAGTTCTGATTTGGATGAACCTTCCTTAACTTTTTTTGAACAAGTTTAATATCAGTAAGCATTGGAATTGTGTGTTGAATAACTGAAGTATCATACGTTTTTAAATCATCATAATTCCAAGCAAAAATGTTTTTATATTTGTTCAAGAGTTTAATGAAAGCATTCCTTTCCTCTGGTGTTAAATTGAGTCCTAAATTAACGTTTTGAGGTTTAGAGTCAGAACCAAGATTTACTAATTCAAACTTCAAAGTGGAACTTTGAAGTTTAGCATTAGTGACTTTCTTGAATCTGTCTTTAATATCATATAAGTCCTCTAATTTAACAATAGATTTTGGAATGGGATTTTCATTACCTTTTGAAGCAATTTGTAAATCATGATCGTTCTCATCAATAATTTGCTCATCATATGATTTCTCTGAAGTCATGAAATTTAAAATATTTTTATCATGATAGAAAACTCTCCAATTTGTAACATTATCTGGGACAGATGGGCGAAAAATCAATTCTACAGAAAACCTATCAGGACTGCAATCTTCAGCAGGAAGGAGTTAGATGCAACATTAGCTAACAAGTCAGCTGATGTATTTTGATTCCTAGGAATAGGAGAAATATTGAATGCTAAAAAATGAGTGTTAAGATCTTGTACTAGGGTTTGATAGTGTTTAAGATGTCCTGAAAGGCAATGAATAGTATTCCTAACTTGTTTTATGACAATTTCGGAATCACCAAAGAATTTAAAGTATTTAACGTCTAACCCTATAGCTTCATAAAGTCCTTGAACCAAGGCTTCATATTCTGCGGTATTGTTCGTACACTCGAATTCTAACCTACATGACATCATGGTTTTCTCTCCATCTGGATCAATTAAAATGCATCCAGCTCTAGCTCCATCACTAGACTTTGATCCATCAAAATATAACGACCAAAATAATGATTTATCTATTGGCTTATCTACAATTACATCAGAAATATTTACAATTCTGGAAGGATCAGATTGTGAAAAATTTTCTATTTGAGAAACAAAAGTATTTACAGAAAAACGTGATTGAGGTGCTTTGAAGTTTCCAAGAAATGATTCAGCAGAATAACCTCCAAGAATATTGTTATTGAATGCCACAGGCTCATTAGGTTGTTCAAATTCAGTGACATTGTGCGTCATATGTTTTTCTCGTTCAACTTTGATTTGATTTGGTTTCCCTTTGTAGGGAAGCCACATATGTGAATAATCAGTTGAGATATAACCACTAAGTTTCGTAGACCAGTCTCTTCTTAAAATTAATCCATAGAATTCAGGAATATTTGCAATCAAAATATCAATTCTTTGGACAATCCTAGGATCGGAAGCTAATCTGATAGTAAATGAATTGATTTCTCCTACAACTTGAACTTTAGAGCGATCCAATTGAACAATATTAACAGCCGATTTCTATGGTTCGATATTCAATTTGGCACAAACAGAAGTAGGAATTATATTAGAGGAAGCTCCGGAATCAATTAAACAATTATGCAGATTCTTTTTGCACATTTCATAAGTCAAAAGAAAAGGAGGAGTTTGAGAATTTGATTTTTCTCCAATGAGCACTGTATCAGTAGCATCTACCTTATCTAGTGGCTTACCAGCTACCGTAGCTACTTTTGCAACTACACCACTTAGTAAAGGAGCAATTGGTGTAGCGTTTAATTCTTTCAATAGCAACTTCTGCTGGTGTTTTAGTTTGCTGAGTTCATGTAAGGAAATGTTGGCTTTAATCTTTTTCATGTCTTCAAAAATTTTATACTCCATAGGATCTGACACCACTAAAGTCTTTGTTGTTGATGTAGGAGGATTAGAAGAAGATGGCTGATTTTGAGTAGGTAATGGAGAAGCTTTCTTTACGGGGGATTTGTCTTTGGTACTTGGAGTTGTAATTTTCTTTTTAGGAGCTGTTTGTATAGGCTCCGGTGTAGATTTACTCCTAGTACTTACAGGCATAGCTTCTTGTTCTACCTCACTATCAGAATTAGGGAGAATAAAATCCCACATTCCATGCAATTTAGCTCTTTCTTCATTCTCATCTTCCTCATCTGATACTAAAGACGTATCTTCTTCTTCCTCCTCTTCTTCTGATTCTGCATTAGAGATTGCATTAGGAGGTTTAGATTCAACTTGGTTTCTTCTGAAATTTCGGAATGGTTTTTAAGTAGAAGTTTCAGCTACTTGTTTTCTAATTTCAACCATTTCATTTGACATGGTTTTAAGAACTTTCTGTAAACATTCCATGTTGTATGGGTCTTTGGCCTTTTTCTTTGAATCATCTTTGAAGCTGACTTTCTTTGATTTCCTTTCCTCAATAGCATTTTTATTTTCTAGAGAAATAATTCATTTTTCTACTGCAATAGCCTCTTTCATATTTTCGGCTAACGTAGGTTTTGCAGCTCTATCTACAAAAATTTCTATGTTTGAGGGTAAGGCAGTTATGTACCATTCACTTCTGACTTGTTCACTAGGCCTTGAATCTGTGTGAATTTTGTTCAAGAGTTTGTTGAATCTAGCGTTGAAATCTTTAATGGGTTCCTTGGGTTCTGCTTTCAAGTTTGAGAGATCGTTGATTAAAGTAGCTATTGATCTGTCATCTCCAAATTTGGTTAAAAAATGATCTGCAAAAATGGCCCAACTTGTTATGGATCCTGAAGGTAATGAAAAGTACCAGGATCCTGCTGCCCCTTGAAGAGTATAAGGGAATAGTCCGACTACAACATCTTCATGTGCGACTCCATTCAAATTTACAGCCATCATAAAGTTATTGATATGTTCTTCAGCTTGAATGTTAAGATCTGGACTGAACTTTGGAAGCCATTTTCTAGGATTGTCAGGTAAATCATGTAAAGGTGCAGGCATGTTGACGGCCCCTGGAGTAGCCCATGGTCTAGCCATTATTGGAACAACTATTGGAGGAGTAGTAGAAGCTGGTGGTGTTTGAATAGAAGTTGTTGGAATAGATGATGTTGAGATTGATGATGATTGAGGGGATTATGATTGAGCAGATGATGTGGAAACAACTGTACTTTGTTGAGTTGGGATTTCAGAAACAGGTAATTGAATATGAGATGAAGAACTTATATCACTTACTGATTCCGATTGAGTTTTTCTTGTCTTGACTCTACTAGGTAAAGGGAATTCTTTCGGAGAAATACCAAGTTTTTCACTTTGAAGCCTAGTAAGAGGTTTTGAAGAAACAAATTTTGAAGTTACACTACCTTAAGATATTTCAGACTCATCTAGAGATAATGAGAATCCTTTCAATTTATGAATTAAATCTTGAGCTTCAGGAGACTCAGGATTTTGATTGTCTGAATGTTTTGAGATTTTGGTAGTGGGTGTATGAATATTCTTCTCAATTCCTTCTATAGGATTTTGTATTTTAGAAGAAATTGAAGAAGTTGAAGAGGGTGTTTTGCTCTCAGAATGGCTTATGGGTAAAGATTTACTTGCCATTCATAGCTCATGCCCTCCTTCTAGCGCCAAAAATGTTGAAGCCTAGAAAATCTCTGCTTCAAACATTGGGGAAAATCACCCGGTCGGGACCTTAGGACAGCTCCTTTTCCGTTTGGTATGGTGGCTCCGACTGGATTTAAAGGACCAGTTTCCTTATAACTAATGGGTCAGTGATGGGTTGATTTGGATGAGTGGAAATGGGACTAAATTGACTAAAATAAAAATATCTAATTTAAACTAAATACTGATAAAGAAATTCTAACACTAACCCGGGCAATTATATGTGAATACAACTTAAGATTATTCCAATTTAACAATAACCATAAAAATGTATTATCATTTAAATCGAAATGTGCAGAAACAAATAAAGATGACTCTGTTTAAGAAATTAAACAGAGTTGTATTAGCATATTTCATTCATCATAATATATCATCTACATATACTTATGAAAGATAACATTTCAATTATACTCGAAAATGATATATATAAAGAAACGTTATGAAAACAAATATCTGTAAATGATAGCAAATTTTGAAGCGAATATCATAAGACAAAAGAAATCAACAGTGAATAGATAGAAATACCTTATTCATCTTGAAAGCTTTCAAATGAAATCTGATACTCTAATCCAATAATTCTAATGCAAAATCAAATTCCAAGGTATAGAAATGCAACACTTTAAAGATAATTCCGCATAACATCACCAGATGTGATCCTTTATAAAATATAAAAGTCAGTGGAGTACAGAAATGTAATCTCCAAGTCAAAAATATAATAATCCAGGACCCTTCTCTAAATGCATGAGAAGGGTTTAAATACTACTTAGCTAAATCTAAAAATAGTCTATTACAAAAATTAAGGATTCGGTTTAAATGACCATCCTTTTCCTAGGAAAAAATACAGTAAAATTAAAACTAAATCTAAAAATAAAGACTATTAACTGACTATTTATGAACTTGATCTTTAAACTTGCAGGCATCTAGCATTGTTTTGAGAAGATGTGGTTGACCGACTTCAGATTTCAACTGTCCTGAAAAGACAGAGTCGGCAAGTGTAGGCGCAATCTTCTCAGTAGAATTGATGATACAATTAAGCGCACTGTGCTGACTGTGTGGTTTCACTAAGTATGTCCAGTAAGAGTCCCAATTTAATCTTGTCAGCCCTTGGATTGATTTTGCTCTTTCTTCTGCCTTTTGCCTCCATTCTGTTTGCAGTTGATGTGCCTGTGGGAGATACCCTGGAACAGTTTCTGAAATCAGATTAGCTTTGTGTAAATTATCATTTACACAATCAGTAAGAGTGTTTGCCGCTGTAGCCACCTCCTCTGCTGCCTTCTCTGCTCTTCTGATTTGTGCATTCTCCTCTATTGGAGCTTTTTGCTCTGCTATTAATTTTGCAATTTCATCTCGATTTCGCTTCGCCATTTTCTCCTTTTCCTTTTTCTCATATCATACTTCAGCCAAGGTAGTTTCTTCTTTATAGATTCGACTTTTAACAGTAGTTTTTTTTCTTTGCCGAACACGCTCCATGTATTTTTCTTGCTCAACATTAAGTGCCTTGAATTTGGTCAATGTTTCCTCATTTTTCTTTACAGTTATTTCAAGTCTCTTCAACTCGTGACTTTTCTCAATAAGAGCTTTATGTTTCCCTAAGAGCTCCTGATCTCCAACAGCTTTTTCAGTAACTTCTAAAAGCTCTATAGGGGATAATTTGGCAAACTCACATACCCTATCTTGTGGTAGAAATTGTGTCAAATTGCCCACTTGGATATTGAACTTGTGAACAGCGTCTAAAACATCCTTTTTTGTACTTTCCGCCCATGTTTGTTTTTCTTCAACGGTTCATCTCTTTTGGTCCACTCCTGTGTGCATTCTGACAAATTCGCATGTTCTCTGGCAAAATCTTCCATGGATTGCTTATTATAAGTCGCCTGAGGTTCCGGCAACTTATACATCAGCCTCAAATCTTCCGTGGTGAATGACCCGATTAGCTCTTGAGATGGAGTTCTAAATTGCCTGTCTGAAATATCGGTGCTATCCAGCACCCATTTCACCATGTCCGTATATGGGAGAATCCTCGGCCTTGCCGCTATCCTATGCAGAAATGAGCAAGCTAGTTCTTTAAGAGTTGCCTCAGACGTATTACCGGAACCTGCTGTAGCCGCAACTTTAATCACCACTGGATTTTCTTCTTCCAGCAAATTATACATTCCTTCCAATGTGGTTATACCAGCATCCTTATTGCAAGCGGTGTCTGCATACAGTGAAGCTATTTCTCTGTTTTCAGAATTCGAGCTCCTCTTTCTTACCCATAATGTTCTGTGAAAGCTTTGTATAGATGTTTTCTCCTTCGTGCCTGCATTTTACAAGTTAAATGAGAGTAATGGCATAAGAAAGGTGATGAGATAGTTTTAAATGAAAAGGCGGATGAAATATATTATTTTATCGTGAAACGAATTTTAATCAAAACAAAATCTCATTTACCATTAATTGACAATCCATTCATTTAATCCAATCATTAAAGCGCATAACAGATATATATATATATGGGAAGATTTTCTTTGAACAACGTGCTTTTATGAATCTGCGACATTGCGATCTACGATTTGCTGCGCAATATCACAATATCGCAATGTCGCAATATCGCAATATCGCAAAATGAAACCATCGCAATTTTGTAAATAGCGCAAAAGCGCAAATTGCGAAATAGCGCAAAAGCGCAAATTGCGAAATAGCGCAAAAGCGCATATTGCAAATATCGCAAAAGCACAAAATTGTAAATAGCACAAAAGGTATTTGTTTAACATTTCTCTTTTCTGCGCTATGCAATTTGCGACCAATATGTTATTGTATAGGATTTTTGGGATCGTATTATCGCAAAATCGCAAAATCACATTTTCAGTTTTAGAAAAGATATATACCATTTTGCAATGGATGCGCTATTTTGTTTAAAGAACAATTTTATTGTAATATATCATAAACTTAAGTGTTTCTTAAGGTTCTTTCTAAGGGATTTCTCTAAGTTTATGATAGAAAGTTTTATTTGAAAAGAAAAACAAATCCTAATTGATTTTTTTGGATTTTTAACTAAGGGTCCCCATTTATTTAGTATTATTACTAATATTAAATAAAAAGGGGGGTTGTTGCTGGTCACAACACCCTCCTGAATCTGGAGAGGGATCTCTCCAATATGTACAAATATGGATTTGTCTTTGAAGTTTAGGGTAATGATATTAGGCTAGTTATGAAGACCAAGGGTTTGTTTGGTTTTTTTGGATGGTTGAACATAGTTGCTGTCTGAGGAGGAAAGATCTATATGAAAATAGGTTCAAAATTGAGAAGTTGCAAGCAAAAAGAGTAAGCTTTGATCAAGAAGAAAGATGATGGCATGTTTTCAGTCCATTGGGCTATGGAGTCATAAGAGGATTTAATTGAGACAATCAGGTCCAAGAGTGGTCTATGGGGCAAGTCATCTATGCCTAAGGATCTCTTTGAAGTTTGATTTATGGAATGGAGTGATGCAATAAGAAGGGGAAATAATAGATGCAGAGCAAAGAGCACCCCAGGATCTGGTAAGTACTTTGAAACTAGCTAGCCTTTGACCAGGCACTTAAGAAAAACATAGAAGCAAACTAGGATCTGGTAAGTACTTTGAAACTATCCAGCCTTTGATACACTTCTGATAGAAAACATATAAAAACGAAGGGAAACTTGAAGGCAACCTTTGGAGTAGAAACTAGTGGGCTGGGCTCACCCTAATCCTCTCCTAGCTCTCCTTTACTTAGTTACATCCAAGACAATCACAAAGATAACACAGAATGGCCTAAGATCTGATAAGTACTTTGAAACTAGTCAGCTTTTAACACATCCTAAGGGAAACAATCAAATAGTTGAGCAAATAAGAAAGGGACTCAGGGCTAACCTTAATTTCCTCAGTTCATCTTCACACAACATATATTGAAGGTAACATTTAAAAATAACATTCAGCTAAGACAACAAGACGAGGGAACGCCAACATCCCTGTACTTAAACTGAATTTAAATCATTTGCAAATAACACAGTTGAGAGAAAACATTTAAATAAAGGTTTTTCAGCCAGAGAAGGTTACTGATATACAGTAGGTCCTAACCCTATTTAAATTTTTCTTTATAGTGGAAAATGAAACAAATTGAAAACAGAAACAAAATACAAGTTACAGTGAGAATAACATCACCATCAGCATAGACCAGGATCCCATAAATCAGCTTGTATTGATGCTTCAAACTAGTTACAATCTTCAGATCCAGTGTTTTAATCCATATCTCTTCACAACCTAACCTACTGTTACAATCAGAGCTCCAAGAGCAAGTGAAATACTATCTACAATCAAGAGTCTTCAGCTCAGTTACAATACAATGCTTCAGCAATTTACATTAACAACCAACCCCTCACTCATTTTCTAATGAAGTATTTATAGAAGAATGAGGAGATGAGATCTGATAAAAGATCTCCAAATCAATTAATACAGGAATAAATGTCTTTCTTGGCCCTTGGGAGGCTCAACGAGGAACTACACAGGTGTTCCATTGTATTGAATGATTTGCACTCATGAATTTAGCTCGATGAGAGCTTCATTTGACCTTTGAGGCTCTGTGTATCAATAGGGTTGCTCTGCCGACCTTCTGTCATTAATTTCCTAGAAGAAATAACTCCTTTGGCTGTGTCGAGGAAAAATATCTGACTTTGATCAATAAATTCGGTTCTTGATTGAATCCTTTGAGACACAGGTGGCGTTGTAGTCGCTGGGAGGAATCAATTCGCCTCCATTTGTGGCGGTGGAGGGTTTTTCTGATAAAACACTTTAGATTTTTCTTAATCTGCATTTTAGATCTGGGGATTAGGCGTTTGATAACTGTCTTAGCCTTAATCCCCACAAATCTGTCCACTAATCTGCTGTTCTGGTTCATTTCTGGTCTTCAATCTCTGATACTCTTTTTCTGCATTGATTTCGACCGTTTTCTCTGTTGTGCAGGGCTGCGCAGGTAGGGAAAGGCATCAATGCCTGTGGAAACATTGAAGAGACGTGAAAAATAACTCTGTAAGTGATTTCCTTGGAGAAATCGAAATGTAGAGGATCGTCACCCTCCTGGTCTGAAATTTCCTTTTAAAACACAAACAAGTGACCTTAACCTTGAAAAATACAAAAAACACGTAAAAAATCCAATTTATAGGTCAATCTGCTTTGGGGAATGTGTAGAGGAACGCGGGCCGTTGGATGGCATCATCTAACGGCCGAGATCAAATCTAGGTGGTCGTGGAAAAGGTTGAAGAAAGATTAAATCAGGACCGTCGATCTGCAGAAATCGACGGTTGAGATAGGGCAACGAGAAGTCAGCAGGAAAATGTCTGACCGGACGACGGAATCAGGAGGACAAATAATAGCTGTCGATCTGCAGAGATCGACGGCGGAGATTGAATCTTGGATGCGCGATGGGTGGGTTAACGGGCGCGCATGTCCGTTAAATGTCGAGCAAGTGAGGCGATCGGCAGCCGTCGGATGGGAAGTCCCAGATCGAATGGTGGGGGTGGATTTCGCTGCATGGTTATGGTGTGAAGTTTAACGCGTGAAATGAGGTGATAGCACGATGGTTTTGAAATAGTGGCGGGGACACGTGTCAGCCAGCGTATGGAATCGCTGGCCGACGGGAGAAAACCACCATGGCTCAGAAGGTGGTGCGAAATGGAAACCGCTGGTTTCTTGACAAACGACGCGGGGGAAGGGGGGTCCACATGGTGAGATGTGCTCTGCTCCGTCGGATCTGGGGAGCAGATCGACGGTCCAGGTTGATCGCGAAATAAAATATGTGATTTTAATTATTCCCCATTAAACTATATAAAATGGGTTTTTTTCGGGTTTTCAAAGGGAAATGAACGGAGGAAAATGGTATTTTTTGGTTTAACGCCTAAGGACTGAGTGGTCAATCCTGGCGCTCGGGTATATGGAGGAAAACGGCCCGGGGGCTTAGCTTGAAAGGGCTAAAACGCCAAAAACACATAAAATATACCATTTATATGATTCCCAATGATTTTTCAGAGGAAAAAAGGGTTCGATACGTTAAAAAGTGAGCTTTTAACCTTGGGAAGTGGAATGTGTGAAGGGTTAAAGGGGAAACATATGTTTTTGTGGGGTTTTTATGAATAAAAGGAAAATGGAGAATGAGGAAAGTTGGAAGAAAGGGAGGGGAAAAAGGGGAATGCAGCAGTAATTGACTGTGGATTTTTATAGGATATCAGGGGTTCGGAGAAGGAAACAGGTATGAAGATTTAACCAGCAACATGAGTTTCACCAAAAGACTTCAAGCACCAACAAATTTAGGACTGAATTTGTTTCTTGAAGGCTGCAAAGAATATTTAGCCACCAGCTGATATGATAGGAAAAATATGGGTGGCTAACACAATGTCTTAACCATAATGTTTGACCACCGTATGTATATGTTTGCTCCAACTTTTACCATAGTTTGAAACCCCGCTCGAACCTTTTCACCCATTCGTGATGTTTTGAAAACCATATTATTCGTGATGGTTTGAAATTTGACTGCCATGTATAAAAACGTTTCCATTTGGCTCCACACAACGTAAATATCGAATGTATGACTCCATGCAACGTGTCTTCATATAGTTATGATCCGCCATTGTAATCGTAAATTTGATCACCTTATATATGTCTGCCTCAAATGTTTTAACATAGGTTTAAAGCTTTGGCATGTATGTTGTTGCTTGGCGGTCTCATATGGCTCTTTTGACTATGCTCCAAACGCTCGAACACAACTTGTGACTGCTGCATACACATGTCTATTCAATCCATGCATTTCTCCGCCATGTTTCCACGTAAAGCTGACAGCTGCATATGTATATTGCTCCAAACATCCACTATCGAACCTTTGCGCCCGCTGCATGTTTTAAAAAATAATCCTTTGACCATTATATACGCTATGGAAATACTAAGCTCATTCGTAATGTTTTCCATATAGTCTTGACTCACCATTTTATATGTTTTGGAAACCACATGGTGTTGAACCTTGCATTAATATATACAACATCACCTATTGAATGTGCGCCCTTTATAATGTTATCACTTATTTTTGCTCCAGGATAACTTATGGTTTTAAAACCATATGCTTCCGAGCCTTCTTTTAATTTGATCACTTACTTTACCTCATAATACCCCTTGCAGCAAGAATAATTCCACACCATGTAGCTCAGGCTTAATAAATGGTGCTTCTAAAAATTGCGCTCACATATTGAAAACTCTGCCGTTGGCTTGCCACACCAACATGTGTGCTTTCGCACTGCTACTCGACACGAGAACGCCTTGAATGAGATTGTCAGTGTCTAGAGAAATCTTCTGAGTCCGCTTTGTTCACTGGGATATACTTCACGCTAGACTCATCGAAGTGGTGAAATATGTTTCTTTGTGTGCGCCCATTGCCATTTAGATGGTATGGTGTAGGATCTAGACATTTCCAAACGGAGCGCTTTTAAGCATCTGGTGCGCACTAGTGAAGAAATCTTTTTGCATTAGTGACATAGAAGGTTCTCTCTGATCAACATGTATCACACTATCCTCCTTTTAACAGTACTGATCATTTTCTCTTGATCCTCCCCTGTTCCGCAACTTTGGCCTCGTCGTTGAGCCCAATTTTATTTCCCTTGATGTCGTGACACGACTGAGGAGTTTGTCACCCGTGGGGTCAACCTGTGTGAAACATTACGACATCACAATTACTCTTTGATAATGGTGTCTCTAGATAAAACATATGAGATTAACGAGCTTAAAATACGTATTCAGGAAACATGCTTAATGACCCGCGAGGAGAGGGCCGTTAATTGTCAATACACAAAGGTTTCCATTCAAATGCACGCATGGCAATCTCATGGCGCAACTGCGGTAAGAGTGTTTGAGCGGACGTTGGATGATCCCTCCCACATATGGCGTGATTGCAGCAACAGGATTTGATCATGATGGTGAGAACGCTCATGAGGGGTTGGGGATAGGTTGGTGGGATGTCACTGACTGCAGGTCGGGTGAAAGACTTTAATGCCTAAGTGAGCAGAGGGGGAGCCCGAAATTTTAAATATACCCAAAATTTTGGGTGGTGTTGTAGCGGCTACAACAGAACCATAAATATGCTTGATGGGTAGTTATACTACAAGAATTTGATCTATAACTTGCTTCCCCTAAAACCAAAAAGGAGCTTATCCTTTTTAATTTCATCATTGATCTCCCTAAATAGACTTAAGGATCCCCCATTAATTATAATCTCCCCGATGAACATATTTTCTTGGTATCAACGGATGACCCCCGGTATGGTGATATCCTCCTCTTTTTACGAACTTGGAAGTTCAAACCTCAGCTTACTTTTGATGACCAAAGGCACATATATTACGTGATCCCCCATTATCTTTTAGGGATATCCTCTATCGACAGCATCGACACCATCCTTTGTCAATACCTCACTCACAAACACGCTGAGTGATGAGCTCCATGATTAGGTACATTTGGAGGGGTTAATTGTCACTTGTTTGACTTATTAAGTCTATTTTTATTTCATTTTAATTATATTATGGTCTTATGTTTCTAGTGTAGATGGTTATTGAGGCTTTTCATACTTCGAATGCCTAACATGAGTTAAATGCAGCATTAGAGGATAACTAAGTATGTTTAGAATAAATTAATCACATCATTTAAATGTGATTAAATAAATTGTAATAAGGCTTTGGTACTATAGTTTTATTTTATTATAAAATTTAAAGTGACAAAAGGATTTTTTAGTGTTTGGTTAAGTGGCGCACTCCTATCCGTTTTCTGATTGTCACCTCATTAGATCAACGACTAATAGCATTTTTCAGCCCCCCCTTGCCATCCTACTTTTATGGGCAGGGCAGGGTCCGAAGAAGTGGCTTCACTCAAACCATTCCCACATGATGTGTCATCCCTACATTATTTCACACCCCCACATTAATAACATATACCACTCCTAACCCCTCCAAAATTGGTTTTCATCGCTCTCGCCATAATCCGCACTCCCGGTTACGTCACCCTCCACTCCCCTACTGCCACATATCTCCTCCCGCCCTCTCCTGCTTACCATTCCATTCCCACACTTTCCTTTCATGCTCACATGTCGACTATTTCTGCCAACCATGTGCCTCCACATCATTTCTCACCTCCATGTCACCTCCCACCTCCATGTCATATGTTTGTTTCATGGTCAGTTAAAACTATGTTTTTTCCCTATACAACACAGTAATTTTAAACACGGTTTAAAAACAACTTAGAATGAATTTTCAAACACTGAATGAGGTTTTTATTGATAACATCCTCATATACAAAGAACTCCCTCATTTTTCTAATAGCTATTATGGTTTGGGAGATTCAGAGAAATCTTAGTAGCCATATTTTCCCAAATTTTCCTTTTTTTAGCCAGTATTTGTAAATACAGTTTCCACGCAGGTGGAAATTAATTTTCAAAAAATGAAAGAGTTTTTTGTTTATAACATATGTATTTACAAAAACATCTCTCCATTTTCACACTAACATTATGGTTTCGTAAATTTGAAATAAAATTTGAAGGCACATTTTCCAAAAATATCCTATTCAGACAAAAAAAAAATTACGAACAGATTATGGCCAATCAGAGATGAATCTTGAGAAACTACAGGTGGTTTGTGTTCTTAAATTTCCAAAGTAAAATATCCTACTTCATATGTTACAGAGGTATTATAGAATGAGATATTAGTTCACATATTCACAACCTATTTTTTTGACTGTGCAAAGTCCTATTTTAGACATATTTTTGCAAATAATATTGTGAACAACTAGAGCTGACTTTGGGGAAAATGAGAGAGTCTTATCTGAAACCCATCTTCATCTATAATAATTGCTTTCACTTTTTACATAGATATCTTAGATTGAGATATTTTAAGGGATAATGAAACCCTATATTTCAGAATTTCAGGAGGAAAAAGTTGAAAGACAGTTAGTGACTTGGAGGCCACCTCATCAAATAAGAGTTTCTATGAAATTTGAATTTATCTTATTTTTCACCAGAAATCCACAAATATAGTTCCAAGTAGAGTCATTAGTTTTGAATTTCCTATATTTAAATTCTATTTGTGTAACACAATTTTAAGATATTTGGTGAAGAAATTGTATAAATACTTCATCATTTGAAGTAATAGATTTTGGTGTTTGTAATGAGAAAGACTACCATTCATTGTAAAGCTTTTCACTGAGTTCAAGTGACCTTTTGTGATAATACAAGACAATCTCTTTAAGGACTCATGTGTTGGACAAATTGGTGATGTACGTCTCTTTGTTTATGTGTTATTTCATTGTTTCCTTTATTGGTATTTCTTAAATCTTAATTACATTACATAAATGGTGACAATCATGATTTGTTGAAATATACACCCTATTCTTCTTATAAATAATTTTAATGTTTTATTTTGAAGTCAAACTAAGGAATTCTTAATTTCTCTTTAGTTTCAACTGAATCTTAATTTTTCTTCTGTTCCATACCTTTTTAAATATAAAAGATCCAACTAGTTCACCTACCTTTCCCTTTTTCACTTAAGTTTGAATATTTTTTCATTTGATCATCTTAAGATCTTCTCACTGCATTTCCCAATGGCCTTGTTAGACCCCTATATTGCGCAGTATCACTAGGGGACTGATTATTTTCTTATGTCTTTCATAATTAAAATAATATTCCATGGCTATCATTTATTTTTAGGAAAAATGGGAAATCCTGATTGTCAAGAGCTTAAAAAGAATCTATGTGCCTTTTCGTTTAGTAGAAGGGGGAAATGTTGCTGATAAGTTAAAAAAGGAGAAACATTAGAATCAAAGGAAGCAAAGGCAGCTGAGAAGAATTTAAGGTAGAAAAAAAGAAAGAAAATGTAGAGTCGTGAACATGCTGGATCAAGTCGTGCACATTTGGGTCGAGTTGTGAATGCTAAAGCGGGTCAAGTTTTGAATGTGGGGTAAGTATTCTACGCGAAACCAAAGAAACAAAGTCGAAAAACCACAACAACATATCAGTGAGGATCGTTGGATCTGAGCAACAATCAGCAACAAAGATTCAATTGCAATCATAGATCGCAAGTTTTTTAGGATGGGTGCAAGGGTAAAGTGGAGCCATTCTCCCCTACACGTCACCTTTTCCCCCAACATCCATCACATTTCGCAAATTATAACTTGTTCCATTCTGCCAAAAGATAAATCTTGTGATCACTGATATGTGATATCCATCACATCGCAAGATCGCACATTTTACAACTTACCATTCAAAATTCCTGCAAGGTATTTTTTTTAAGTCGTGATGCAGTTGGCCCCACCACAGCAGCTCCACCCTCCACTTTAGGCCAATTTAAATACATAAGACATATCATACGAAAACTCATAAACTTTACCTTACCGCAGAAACCATTCGCCTCTTTATAACTTTGCTAATGCAGTGGGCTCCATCTCCATCTCGCGTATCGTCCTTCGATAGCGGAAATTTCACTTCGTTGGTTTTAGCTCTTACTGCATTTCCCCAAAATTTAAATTATGCGATGTGCGGTAAAATATAAATTTTGCGATGTGCGATCTGAGTGGGTCCCTCTCCCTGCACTTTACACTTCGCATGTTTTATCATTTAACCCCACGCTCACAAAAAAACTTTAAGTTTTCGATTTGCGATGTGGTCGGTCCCACCTTCCCTCCATGTCACCTTCCTTGTCACATTGAATCACAGATTCATTTTCCCTTATTATAAAATTTAAAGCATGCAATGTGTGACTTTAGGTGGATGCAATAAATCTCATAACTAAAATATAAATAATTTCAAATCTGGGTATATGAGGTCTTACACTATTTTGTTTGAAAAAGAGTTAAACGCAACCGAAAGGGCTTGGGTAGCAAAAGACACCAAGGGTTGAGTCAGGTCCCACCCGTGTGCTATTTCATTCTACCTCTAATCATCCTCCACCTTTCTACCTCCTCTTCTACTCTTTTCGACATCCGATGACCCTGATCTAGTTTCGAATCCCCACAGCATTTGAACTTTATCATGGGGGTGGCGGGGGGGTCCGAAATGGGCGGTATTCATTACTTCCCCCTCCCCCATGTGGTTGCACCCTCACAATTTTTCACCCCCCTTTCTATTACCGCTTACCACCTGAGACCCCCTCTGAAAATTTGTTTCCTAATAAGCCCCAATAAGGTGTGCAAGAAAAGGAGGCCAAGTCAGGAAAAGGGTTTTCATGTAGAACTATTATGCAGAAGTGGAAAGGGTAGTAGAACACATCAGAATCATCACCAATGAATGAAAAGTGGCTAGCACTGTACCAGATTTGACTTCCCAATGTCGGTTTTCTGAAAAACAGAGCCAGATGTTAGAGCCACCATTGGTTGCCTCTGCGTGACCATCACAACCACCTCCAAGATTATTGTTTGATATTATGAAGAGCCATCTAAGCATTTGGATCTACAAAGAGTTTCCCAAAATTAATTCCAGAGGCAATGCTATTGTTAGTGATGTCTTATCAGGCCTTGCATGGCCACACTTGTCCATTTTCTACTAAATTGTTGTCAATGAAGTGATGCCGAGTAATTTAGGGCAACAGAATTAGTCTTCAGATAAATACTGCATGCCTTAGTAGTATCAAAGGTTCGAAGGTTGGAAAATTGGACCCTGCTGAAACTTGCATTATAAGAAGTTTGGAGCACTGTAACTGTTTTAGTTGGGCATCAATAATAAGATACCGTTCACAGGATTATTGAGCTATGGTAATGGTGATGTTTTTCCTCTTTTTTAATGTTTTTCCTCTGTCTTTTCATACTGTGCATCAATTTATCTGATTTCAAAATAAAAAATTTAGATTAAGATTTGCTAAGAGAGCACCTTAATTTTTTTTGTGTTTGTTATCTTAATGTTTTCTTCTGAGACCTAAATGTAGAATTCAGAGATGGTCTACTCTGCATTTATGTTGAACCTTAATCTCCTCCTCCTTTCCCATTTCACACTACTAGTAAGATCTAGTCTGCATACCTAGCTTTCCCTGTGAATGCCCTTGAATGTTGATGAAAAATTCAGCCTTTTATGACTCCATAGCCCAATGGTTTAAGTCTCACAGCTCCATATTTCCAACCACACAATCAATCAAAACAATCCATACCCCCATCACTGTAAATAACTTAACATCAACATTTATAATCATCTGTTAGATCATAAAAAATAGAGAGAGCCCTCTCTGAGTCTAGGAAGGCTAGGTATCAAACTCCAAAGTGGTTTGCTACTGTCCTCTATCAGTTTTTCTTGCCAATATTACAAATTAAAGAGTGATAACAAGCCTTCCCTTGTTGTTCCAACCAAACCAATTCAAAAATCAAACTCTTAGCCCTTTAACTAGCCTAAAATTTCTAGAAAACAAATCTAAATCTCAGAGAGAGATCCCTCTCTAAGTTTATAAGGGCTAGCTTCTAGACCTTAAAGTGGTTTTGATGTTACCTCCAAGGTTTTTTATTCAGCCTTGAAATTACGGAGTGAAAACATAGTCATGACCATACTAGGCAAAAAACATTTATATTCCTCAAAATAGTGTATCAAGTTCTAGAACTGATTACTGATGGTGGACAGTGATCAGACACAAGAAGGCTAAATTATTCACCTCGTGACTCCATGATTCAAAGAATCCAAGTTTTAGAGAATTCATAGAGACTCCACTACATGTTGATCAAATTTCTTGCTAAACGAGATGACAGGGTATGTGGCAAATCTTCTATCTTGTGAAGTTTTAAAAGAATTCAAGAATAAGTTAGCAGAGTTTCAAATTGATGAAGATTTTTTAACGATCGTGTTTTGTTGTTTGAAATCGAGCAAATTTTCTCCTGAAGGTAAAATTTGTTTTCTTGAGTTAGTTATTGAAATATTTGAGAAGGGTATTGAACTTTTGGAATTTTAGATTCAGTCATATAATTTCCAAGATCCTTGTTGAAGTGGGGTCCCCCGAGGCACAACTTCCAATGATATTTTTTATATGTTTGTATGTGCACGTTGCGCAGATGTAGTCAAAGGGATTTTTCCCCAATTTTGGATATATTTGAGCTTAAATGTAAACTATGGTTCTCAAACCATGGTTTGAGACCATAGTATCTACGCACTAAGCGTATTATAAATAGATAGAATTTTTCTAAGCTAAGTAGTGAAGTTGATGTAAGAAGTGATATTGATATTATGATATTTGTGTCTGTAAGGGTTTTGGGTTGGGTGAAAGGCTCCTATTGGCTGTGTGTGTGAAGACCTAGTCTTGGCTGTGTGCAAACTCCGCTAGTTGTGTGCACGGAAGGGATTGTAAGGTTTTTGTAAGGTTTTTTGAAGGAAAGTTGATGTATTGACAAATTAGAAGAATTAATAGAAGGAACAATTTTTGGCGAACTCTCTGTGTTATGCATATATTTTTTGTTATTCTTACTATGTATGCTTTGATGAGATCAGACTATCTGTTTTCTTATTGATGAATGCGCAGAGCTAATTGATATATTTATGCCTGAATATTAACATCTGTTAAGTATTACATTAAATAGATCGAGATATAGTTATCTGCAATAAGTAAGACAAGTGTTTATGTATATTATGTGGATGATTGTGAAAACATGTGTAATTATGTTATAAATTCACTATGCACATATGTGGAAGATAAATTAAGGTTTTTACGAGGACCACTTCATTAAATTATCTCTCACAGTGCAGAAACGTGGTTCCAGCACCCTTCCATACTACTTTGGGTGAGACTTTGGTTTTCGCAAACAGATCATTGTTGAAAGGGCCAGTAGTTGGAGGGTTTGTTGGTTTATCCATAAACTTTGAACGTGGGTCAAGGCCCCTCATGTTGATCAACAATTGTCATTGATGTCAACCCAAGCAGCACCAAGGTCTAACCCAATATTGCATGGGAATTTTGACCTACCAAATTAATACATTCTAGGTTAATAATGCTTTTGATAGTTTCTACTTGTTGATATGTTTCCATTGATATATGGTACGCCATGTAATTCTTCACGGTTTGAGAGATATTCATGTTTGAAGTTTGTACCCCTAGTTAGTGGGCTAAAACCCCATGGGGTTGGGGCATGGATCATTGAAAAGTCATAATTAATATTTTTTAAGCTCCTAAAATCCCTCCCATGTTCACTTGTTGAAGCCCCTCTCAACCTAAGCATTTATATAAATTGTGATCCTCATTTTATCCTTATGCAAGGGATTTCGCCATCTGAAATAGGTCATCGTGGAATTTTTGCTCTAATTTTTTTTCTATGAAGGTTCAGAAGCTAAAATGTTTATGAGGTGAAAACAAAATCCTAAGGAATATTCTATATAAATTTTAGATCAAGGTGCGCAATATTTTTGGAGATATGATCTATGGAAGTCAGGGTTTTTGCAGGCTCCTGAAATTAATCTCAAAGAAGAGACCTTGGTAAAATCGTCATAACTCTCTCTCTCTGAGTATCAGATTGGAATTCCGTAAAATGTGACAGATAGTGCATATAATTTAGTTTTCTCTCTATTAATTTTAGAGCCGAATGAAGAAACAATGACATGTGGCACGTCGTACAATTTCGCTCTGCTGAAACAGTCCATAACTAGGGAATTGTGAGAGATTGGGTATAACTCTCTCTTGAAGAATCCAAATTGGGTCAGACCTATGGCATTGGAAAGAAGACTTAGAGGAATACTACAGGACTGAAAATCAGATATTGAGGATCTGAAATAATAGAGATACACCAGATTCAATATCGAGCTCCTAGAAGGCAAGAAAAAGTTAGATCATGTGTTGTCAAGAGTTGCAAAGGACCAGAATTTCTACGACAGAAAAGCAAAGAAAGGTGCAGCAGAGGGTAGCATGACAAGAGTAGCAACCAAGGTGCATAACAGTAGCAAGAATTTCATCATATGAAGTCTTCAAGTGGGCAGCACTGCATACAATCATTGTAAAGGTATCATTGTACTTAGTCATTGTAAATACATTATTGTAAAAATTGTACTAGTATCGGTCAAGGTTTGAAGATGCAGTATTGGGAGGTATAGGATCATCATTAGGTGTTTGTGTCAAATTTGGGGTTATGGTCTATTATATCTTCTTCTTTCGCATCATTCTATATCATTGTAAAGTGGACCATTTTCCCTAGTACGGGAGTCCATTCTTCTTTTATTATTCTATAGGGTGGTAGGGTGGTGCTAGGGTGAGTTGTAGCTCATTCGGTGTTGGGGCATCCATTCAGTTGAATACTAAAGAATCTCAAGCATTGGAGCATCCATCTAGTGGGAGCTGGAGAAGAATTATTTTCTAGATTCTAGGAAGTTGGAGCTTTATTTTCAATTGGAGTTGAATATTAAAGAATTATTAGAAAAGCATTAAGTTTTTTTTGTCTCGGAGTGTATTTCCACCTTAAAAAATGTGTGCATTTTTGTTCCTCTTTTTTCTACTATAATTGTACAAACAATGATAATAATTGAAGATTAATTAATGCTCTAATTGAAAGGAATACTGATTCACCCCCCCCCCCCCTCTCAGTATCTCCAACAATTGGTATCAGAGCTTGGTTCCTTCAATAGCAGTTTAAGAGCTGGAAGGAGGTCATGGAGCATACCAAGAATGGTGTACCTCTATTCAAGGAAAATAATTATGCACTATGGAAAGGAAGAATGGAGGTCTATCTCTTGGCGCAAGGTTACGAAGTATGGGACACTGTTCAAAATGGATTTACATCAACTACGGATGAATAAGGTAAGAAGAATTTGGTAAATGATGAAAAAGCAAAGAATATTATTATCAATGGACTTATTGAATCTGCTTATCATAAGGTTTTGGGTTGTAAAACTACCAAAAATGTATGGGACAAGCTTGAGAATATATATGCAAGTGACTCAAATGTCAAAGAAGCAAAACTTCAAATCTATAGAGAAAAATTTTAGCAACTCAGAATGAAAGAAGATTGAAACATTGTTGCATACTTCCAATACATTGATGAAATAACCAATACTATGGAAGGATTGGGAAAGCCAGTTGATGAGAAGAATATTATACGGAAGATTCTTAGAATGTTACCAGGGAGATTCAACCCAAAATTATCAGTATTAGAATACATTGAAAATCTGGACAATCTCGGAAAAGAGGAATTACATGGAGTTCTCATAGCATATGAAATGATACTTGATGAAGAAGAGGGTACTTCGCATCTAGAAACTGCGTTCGTTTCATCTACAAAAACCAATAAGGATAAAAAACCTTCAATTGAAAAGACATGCACCTGTAAGTGTGAAGAAAAGGGATATGATGAAGAAGGTCTTTCCGATGAATAATATGCTTTCACGAGAAAACTAAAAATTGGTAAGGGACAATTCAAAGTTAAACTTCCATTGATATGTTTCAGTTGTAATGAGGTTGGGCTTTTTGCAGCAAAATGTTCAAACAGAAGTAATGGCAACTCAAAAGGAAAGAAAGGCTTTAGGAAATTCAGCAAGCAAGGATCCAAAAGGAACTTTCTCTCTAAAGAAGATAGCTCATCATCTGATGAAGACAATAACAGTGAAGAAGAAGCCAATGAGAGAGTATTTTTTATGGCCGAGCACTATAAACCCAAGCATAATAAACAAGAGGTATCAAACAACGAAGAAGAAGGACGGACCATAGAATAATTTTATGAGGAAGCAATCAAGCTTATAAAAGATCTCAAGGTGGAGAAGATCCGTTCCAATACTCTTGAAGAACAAGTTCAAGGTCTCAAAAATGAAGTTGAAGAACACAAATGCCTTGAAGATTCACTTCAAAAGAAGTTGGAAGAAAGAAACCAAGAAATGGAAGAATTAGAAGCCAAAGTAGTCTCACTGCGTGAGGAAGTGAAGAAAGGAAAAACTATCCAAAACTATGCCAACAGCTCAAGGGCATTAGAAGAACTCATCAACAATCAACGATCTTACAATGACAAAACTGGCATCGGTTACAAAGAAGAAGCAGGACCTTCTACAACAAAATACAATGAACCTATGAGATCTGACATGCATGTAAACTTCATTGGACAAGATTCGCAAGAATAGCCTTGGAAGACAATTCCTCGACAAAAATTTCCATCCAGGTACCAACATATTTTTTATGGCTACTGTTATTCATGTGGAAAATTTTGTCATAAAGATGTAGAATGTCACTCGTACGCTAGGAATGAATACAATTCAAGGAGATCTGTCAAATATGAACCTCCCAGGGCTCAGCAAAACATTAATAGATTTGAACATTTAAGAAATAATATTGAATGTTACAAATGTCGAAACTTTGGACACATAGCCAAAGATTGCAGACTTGAAAATCCTCCAGAAGAATCTTCGAAACCATAGAACGAACGAACATGGAAGAAGAAGAAGAATGATTAGTAGTCTCCTATATGTAACAGCCTCCCGACCATATGTTATGCAAGTAGTTGGACAAGTAGCAAGATTCCAAGCAGCACCAAAAGAAACACATATTAAATATTCGCCAGCATTGGAGTATCTTCGCCAGAAGCTTGGGATTCTCCCAAATTCTCATTAGATTTTCCTTTTTCAAAATATAAAGGGGGAGTGGAAGTAGATTACAGGTCTGCAGGATGGTTGTGTGTCATGGGGAGTGGAAGTGTGTACAGGTCCGCAGGATGGTTCTGTTTCAGGGGGGGCTACCCTTTGCCATTGATGTCAAAGGGGGAGAGAATGTTGTAGGAAGAATTTTCATGATCGCATGGGGAGTACTTGTGTTGCCATCAATGCCAAAGGGGGAGATTTTTTATCAGCAATTGTCATTGATGTCAACCCAAGCAGCACCAAGGGCTAAACCAATATTTCATGGGAATTTTGACCTACCAAATTGATATATTCTGGGTCAATAATGCTTTTGATGGTTTCTACTTGTCGAGATTTTTCCATTGATATATGGCACACCATGTAATTCTTCACGGTTTGAGAGATATTCATGTTTGAAGTTTGTACCCCTAGTTAGTGGGCTAAAACCCCATGGGGTTGGGGCATGGGTCATTGAAAATTCATAATTAATATTTTTTAAGCTCCTAAAATCCCTCCCACGTTCACTTGTGGAAGCCCCTCTCAACCTAATCATTTATATAAATTGTGATCCTCATTTCATCCTTATGCAAGGGATTTCGCCATCTGAAACAGGTCATCGTGGCATTTCCGCTCTAAATTTTTTTCGACGAAGTTTCAGAAGCTGAAATTTTTATGAGGTGAAGCCAATATCTTGAAGAAGCTTCTGTAAAAATTTTCGATCAAGGTGCACAATCGTTTTGGAGATATGATATGTGGAAGTAAGGGTTTTTGTAGACTCCTGAAATTAATCTCAAAGACGTGACCTTGGTAAAATCATCATAACTCTCTCTCTGAGTATCAGATTGGAATTTTTTAAAAAGTAACAGATATTGCACAGATTGCAGTTTTCTCTCTATCAATTTCAATTCTGAATGAAGAAACAGTGACACATGGCATGCCGTACAAGTTCGCTCTACTGAAACAGTCCATAACTAGGGAATTGTGAGAGATTGGGTATAAATCTCTCTTGAAGAATCAAAATTGGGTCAGACCTATGGCATTGGAAAGAAGACTTAGAGGAATAATATAGGACCAAAAATTAGATATTGAGGATCTGAAATAACATAGATACACCAGATTCAATATCGAGCTCCTAGAAGGCAAGAAAAATCTAGTTCATGTGTTGTCAAGGGTTGCAAAGGACTAGACTTTCTACGGCAGAAAAGAAAAGCAAGGTGCAGCAGAGGGTAGCATGACAAGAGTAGCAACCAAGGTGCATAACAGCAGCAAGAAGTTCATCATATGAAGTCTTCAAGTGGGCAGCACTACATATAATCATTGTAAAGGCATCATTGTACTTAGTCATTGTAAATACATTATTTTACAAATTGTACTAGTATCTGCCAAGGGTTGAAGCGGCAGTGTTGGGAGGTCTAGGATCATCATTAGGTGGTTGTGTCAAAGTTTGGGTTATGGTCCAGTATATCTTCTTCTTCTGCATCATTCTATATCATTGTAAAGTGGACTATTTTCCCTAATACGTGAGTCCATTCTTCTTTTATTCCTCTATAGGGTGGTAGGGTGGTGCTAGGGTGAGTTGTAGCTCATTGGATTTTGGGGCATCAATTTAGTTGACTACTAAAGAATCTCGGACATTGGAGCGTCCATCCAGTGATTGCTGGAGAAGAATGCTTTTCTAGATTCTAGGAAGTTGGAGCTTTATTTTCAATTGGAGTTGAATATTAAAGAATTATTAGAAAAGCATTAGGTGGTTTTTGCCTCAGAGTTGGTTTCCACCTTAAAAACTGTGTGCATTTTTGTTCCTCTTGTTTTTTTCTATCATTGTACAAACACTAATAATAATTGAATATTATCTAATGCTCTAATGGAAAGGAATACTGATTCACTCCCCCCCCTCCTCAGTATTTCCAACACCTCAAGCCAACAAATGGTTCCATTTCCAGGACTCGGATTATCATTTTGAGGGATATTTGATGTTGTGGCATCCATAACGCAATGAATTACAAGTCTGGTTGGATAGAAGATCCTTGAATTTTCACTGCAAGAGAATAAAAGCACTAAATTGTTGGACGAACAATGGGTACAGATATATATTTATACCAAAGTGCATGAAATTTTATTCTATTCCTTTGCGCATGAACTATAGGAGTGGCTATCATGCTTGGATGAGTTCCATCTGTTAGGGTCTCTGTAGTTTGCAAGATTGATAAATACAAAGTTGCAGAGCCTACATATGAACCACTTTGGGATTCTAGGATCTAGCCCTCCTGAATCCAGAGAGGGATATCTCTATAAGTGAAAAGATTGATTTATCTTTTAAGGTTTTAATATGATATTATGCTAGCTATGAAGAATAAGGGTTTTGTTTGTTTAGTTGGGTGTGATATTTAATTGAGTGGAAAGTCTTGAAAATGAAAGGATTTTAGAGGGGTGAAGGTGTAAATAATCAAAACAATGTTCAGCTGATAGGATGGGTGTGAAACAACACTTAATCCATTGGGCTATGGAGTCATAAAAGGTTTTAAATGTACAACAATTTTCAAGAGTGGTCCATGGGACAAGTCATCTATAACAAAGGATCTTTTAGATTAAATGATGGAATGGAACATTAAAAGTGTTGTGAAAGTGGAAAAAGCTAATAATTTCAACAAGCATTTATCAACTTTCGAAACAAGAAAAGCCTTTTTAAGTAACTGTTTGAAACCAGCCAAAGGACAGGTCTAACCATAGACTTCTTTGGACAAGCTTGTATTAAAGATAACTTATCAGACTAACAATCCAGTAATCCACATGACTACTTTCAGAAAGGATGAAAACAGATAAGAAAAACAAAGTGTAGCTTAAGATCAAGTAAGATATCATTAAAATCTAGGCCTACTTTCAGCATACTCTTAGGGAAACTTTCAAACAACCTTTGGAGGAAGAACTAGAAGACAGGGAAAACTATAAACTTTCCTAGTCCAACTCTACTTAGCATGTAACGAAAATATCATTCAATAACTTCCTTTCAAGTTTAGCACTTCAAGACATGGACTAACCAACATTCCTTGATAATTTTTACACTTAATTTAAGTCATTCTTAAATACACAAAAGTGGAAAACATAAAGATAAAGCTTATCATTGAGAGTAGGGTACTTTTAAGAGTAAATCCTAGCTCTATATTTGTTGTTCTTTAACAGAGAAAAATGAACAATTTTGTGGAAAACATAAGAAGGAAAACAAGTACAATGAGAGGCACATCACCAATGGTATAGACCAGGATCCCATGAATCAGCTTGTGTATTGATGTCAATCCAGCTACATACTTCAAGTCCAATGTTTCAGTACAATAACAACTCTTCTCAGTCTAACTTCTTTGATTACAAACAGAGCTTCAACAGCCTCGGAGAACTATTTACATGCAGAAAGTTTTGAGCAGCAAGTATTACATCAAAGTCCAACCCTCAACAATGTGTTCCTCAAGGAAATTTTATAAGAAAATGAGGAGGTGGAATAAAAGGAAGTGTCTCTAGGTTCAATAAATAAAATTAATGCTTCTCTGTCTTTGAGGGGTTCAATAGAGAATATTTTTTATATTTTCTTTGTATTAATTGTTTTTCATTAAGTATTTAGCTACTTGGCAGCTTTCGTTGACTTTAAAACTCTTTAGGCAGGCTGGCAATAACTATGGCTGTCTTTAAACAAAATATCACTGACTAAGCAATAACTATGCCTTATTTTGATTTATTGAGGCTGTATGTGGCACTTTTGGTAGCTGAAGAAGATAAATGGTCTCTGATGTGGTAGTGGAGACCTTTTTTACTGATATAACTCTTTGTTTGTCCTTAAAACACTGTTAATTTTCTTTTGGTCTGTGTTTAGGCTTAACTAAGCCTTGATCTTTGATTTCGAGACTTTCTTCTTCAACACTCTCTTTATCTCTTTATTTGGTGGATTAAAACCCTAATCTTCAGGCTCTGGATTTAATCCCTTTATTTTTTATCCTTCATTGCTGATACACTTTACTGCTTTGTTTCACTGGCACAGGTGGCTTTTTGTCATTTGGAGGGTTTTATCTAAGATCAGGGGTCGCGATCCACTAATAACATGAATTTGGAAACCTTGTTGGTTCGTTTTACTCATTGATTAAGGCACAGAATCATCCTCTAAGCCTTATTTGTCACCTGTCTGTGACTGTAGAAATACACATAGCAAACACCATTAAAAACCCTGCAAAGCACAAAAAATTCATTAAGAAACCCTGCGATTCGTGGTAAAACTGCATTTAGAGGTTTAATGGAGGTGATGGAGCACTTGAGGAT
Organism: Pinus albicaulis; assembly: GCA_034641835.2. NCBI lineage: Eukaryota > Viridiplantae > Streptophyta > Pinopsida > Pinales > Pinaceae > Pinus > Pinus albicaulis. The sequence goes on from CM076581.1 coordinate 1,660,901,662, forward strand.
GAGGAAATGTAGCTGAAGAAGGGTCGAAACCTGGAAGAAAAAATAACTAAGAAAAATTTTTAATTATGGCATGAATTTGAGGATAAGTGGTTTCGAAAAACCATTAATGGTTTTCACATTTCATTTGGGGGGGTAGGCGGTATTGGCGTTTGGAATGCGATACCATACATTGTCTTTTTAGGGTCCTGTGATTTGGCTGATTGGCAAGCCAAATGACAGTGTAACTTCAAACCAATCTTTAGAGCCCAAGGACCTAGCCTTCCTGGACTCAGAGAGGGCTCTCTCTATTTGTATAAGGGATATCTGTGTGTTTGCTTATTGTGTTATGATTTTAGGCTAGTTATGAAGTAGGTTTTTGGTTTTTAGGTTGTGAGGGATGAACCGATAAAAGACATAAGATAGGTAAAAATATGTCAAATCAACTGGGCTATGGGGTCGAAAAGGTCAACAGAGCTTTTAGATGGTGATACAAGGTTGTTGAAGGGCCGATTTGATTCGAGGTAAAATGGATCTTTGGGAAAAATGGAGTGAGATGGACACTAAATTTGTGAATAACAAAGGATTTCAAGCATAAATAGTTTAATAGCTGACATAAGCACGGTAGGGCTAACCATTAATCATGAGAAATGTAACTATAAGCTGATCAATGCATAGAAATAAACATTCAAGCCATGCATAGAGATATATGACTCTCTAACTTTAGCAAATGGCTATCATAATTTGGGGAAATACATTTAAGAAAGACAAACAACTCAAATCACTATGTAGGAACGCCTAAACATAGTACTTCAAGCTATTGGGCATTTTGAAAACAAGATTGCATAGTTTTAGGCAAAGGGCGAGATCAGTACAAGACCTCCTTGGTTCAAAAAATGACAATCTAATCAATCAAAGAGAGGTTTGATAGATGGAGCTATGGCTAGCCATGAGTAAACAAGGCATACCGTGAATCATACTTAGCATGCATAAAACCATAAATGAAACAAGAAAACAATATTCTTGAGTTATTAAAGAGCAATCAAGGATTCTTTAATGTGACTAAGAATGAAGAAAACATGGAAGCTATAAAGAAACAGGAAATTTGAGGTGCCTCCAAGGGCATGTCTCAAATCTATTCTCTACTGTCTTATAGCAAGAAAGAACATGGAATTATGAATGAAAACTAAGAAACAAAACAAAGAGAGAGACACTATACCATTTTACCAAGTCATGGAATCCAACAACAATCCTCTTTCATCATCCAAGAACATCCAAGAAACTATCCAAAAGCATGAGACAAGTGTTTCTTCCAAAGCTTATATGACCATATATTGCTTCTATTCATCAAATTCAACCCTGTTTACAATGAAATCCTTTGGGATATATAGGCCAAAGTGAGGAAAACCTCTTAGTTCAACTTGCAATCTCATTGGCCTATCCAAAATATGTGATTTTGTCCTTGAGGCTTTGCAAAGCCCACAACACAAAATATCTAATAAAATATCTCAAAAACGCTAAAAAATGAAAATAAATTGAATTTTCCTAACTAACCATGCACAAAAATAGCTAAACGCACATGAGGAAAAGTCACTTTTGAAAAGTGCATTTTTTACAAAAATACTCAAGAAATACATCAGCAAAAAGTCCCCTAACTTTCCGACAACTTTTGGAGGCCTTCCCAATGTTGAAACAAGGCCCATGATGGCTTGTTGGAAATCTCTAAGTATCTAATTTTTGAAAATTTTTATTTTTTTCCAAACTGACCAGAAAAAGTCCTCCAAAAATAGGTATGTGTGTCAAAACCCAAAAAATAAGCCTAGCTGATAAACGGGGCAAAGAGTAGAAAAAGCTAGTTTTTTTCGCCATTATGGGAGGGAAAATGATCTTCAATTGATCTAAAAATCACTGAGTATATGCCCCTAAAAATATGGCATCCAATGATACCATTTTCATCCTCTGAGGATGCCCCAAACTAAAATGGCGATGCCCATGAGTTTTAGCCAAAAACCCAAACATGACAAAAAGCCAAAATTTGTTGAATTTCGCCCAAATTTGGCGAGCATGGCCCTCAAGGGTTTTCAGAAGCCTGTTGTGAATCTGAGGCCAAAATTTGGAGCTTTGAGGTGTCTTTCCTCAATTTTGGTGTCGGGCGCTTGCCTTTAGCCTCTTTGAGTTTTTCCTGAGCGGCCTTCAATTTCCACCGGGAAAACTGATTGAGATTTTTATAATGCCTGGTCATCCTCCGTTCAAGGTCCAAGTCTCTATTTGCCTTCTCCAATTTTTTCTCCAAGTGATCATTAACTCTGTCAAGCCATGCTTCCCGATTGTTCTCTATCTCTTATTCGAACAATGTAGTGAGAGCGGTAGATTGGAGAAGGGCATCTTCTTCTTCCTTTTGTTTCTCAAGGGCCTTTTTGAGCCCCATGGTTCTTGGCCTCTTTCCCTTGGGCTAATCTTCATCTTCATTCTCATATAACTCACCCATGAGTTCTTCCAATCTCACTTGTGCTTTGGAGGCCTCCTTTTTGTATTTTATGGCTCGTGTCTCATATACCGCCATATGGACACTCATTTGTTTGTTTTGAATTTGAAAAAAGTGATTGAAATTTCTAGCCCTCTCAAGATCATTCCTCAAAGCATCAATTTGGTTTTCTCTATTGATCAAGAGATTTTCTAGGATCCGGGCTTCATTGTCACTATCATCTCTTTGGATTTGGATGATGTCGAATTCCCTTTCCTTTTCATGACTGCTTTCTTCTTTCTCCTTTCCTTTGCTTTGGGTGGCTCTTTTAGTCTTTCTCCTCTTGGGAAATTCAACAATGGGCTTTTTGGGCAATTTTCCCTTGCTTCGGAGGGCCCTAGTCACATTGGAGTTACAACTCTAGGCACCCTTTTCCTTGATGTCCAGGGCTTGGCCACTTTCGGTGAAGAGAGCATGGCCCCTTGCCTATGAGAGGCAGCTATCACATTCTCCATTGGATCTTTACCCTTGCTACTTTGCTCATCATTCTTGCCACTGTCTTGGATTTCTTCATGGATGCCTTGGCTATCCTTTTGCATTTCTTTTTGAGGGTTGTCCTCCTCACTGTGTTGCACCTGTTTATCATGCTACCCTTCTTATTCATGAGGCTACTGTTCCTTTTTATGACGCTGTTGTTCCTTTTTATGAGGCTGTTGTTCATCATCATGTGGTTGCCTCTATTCATCATCATGTGGCTACCTCTGTTCATCATCCTGTGGCTGCTCACCCTGACTGTGCTGCACTTTTTCATCATCATGCTGCTCATCATCATGTTGTTGTTCTGCCTCATTGTATTCTTCTGCCACTTGCTTCCCTATTTCACTATGATGCTGCTCATCATTATCTTCCTCATCATCTCCTTGCTACCCTGTTTCATCATGCTGCTGCTCATCATCACTTTCCTCTTCTTGCTCATGCTCTTCTTCCTCATCATGCTCTTTTGTTTGTTTAATGGGAAATTTGAGCTTCTTGGGAATAGGCTTGCATGAAGAAGGCGAAGGATGGTGAGTAGAAGGTGAAGGAGATGTATGCAATGAAGGGACAGTGGCGAAATCCGGATGTGTGATGAAAGTATCCCAAGAGACTTCCTTCTTCTCAAGCTGATGAAGAATGATAACGTTGATGAGGGAGTGATGGAAGAGGCAAGTTGTCTGCTAAGAAGGAGGCTTTTTCTGAATAGTGGAGGCCATTTTCTTAATGCTTCTATGTAGAAAGAAAGGGAGATTTAAAAATTCGGCCCTCGTGAAATGCATGAGCAATCGGATATGATATGCATAGACTCGGGAGAATCTTCCCTCGCAAGTGAAGTATTTCATGATTATCCTCATGGGAGGGGCGTAAATAGTCAATAGATATGAGAAGGGAAAAATGGATGGGCATGAATCTCTATTCTCAGGCTTCAGAAAAGGCCTGTATTCTTCTGAGTCCAGGTGGCTTTGTTTAAACCACTTCTCCTCGACATAAGGGATTTTGGTGGCCTTGGAAATGGACCTTGGAGAGAATTTGAAATCTAGGGCTGCTAGCTGAAAGTGCTTCTCTTGAAACCTCAAAGCACAAAGATGTGTGAAAGGGGAATATCTCTTCACCTCTTGCACTCTTTGGCAAAAATCTAGACACCCAACCTCATGGAAGTTAAACAAGACTGATGGATGAGCATTCACTTCTTCAGCGGAAACAGGCTCAAATCTCTTGTGAAGGCCACTCCTACTGTCTTTCCTGAGAGGCATTTTGTTTTGAATGTTATTTGAAAAACCAAGCTTTCTAAAATGGCGTTTGGAATGTTTTTCTCAACCGCACCTCTGTCATCCTTGTTGGTCACTATTTGACCAAGGCAAACTGCTTCAAATGCTATGTGAAATAGTCTCCCAATACCAATTTTGTGCTCCTTCTGAATCACTATTTTTTCCTCTTTTATGCCAATCAACAAATAGTTATCAAATAAAAAGCACAGAGTCAAATTTTTACTGTTTTTGGGCAAAGTACTTTGAAAAAAGGTATCTGTGGCTTTTTGTTAGAATAGAGGTTTCCTTGTGTTTTGACAGAAGCAAGACACCCTTGTATTTAGATAAAAACAAAACACCCTTCCCTAAAAAAACACTCTTCTTGTATTCACTGATTCTTATACACAGGTAGACAAAACAACCTCAATTGATTTTTACAAAATCTCTCAACATACTCGGTTTTATGGAACTGTGGGGGCTGCACAAGGTTTCACGGTTTCACCATTCAAATGAAGACACTTTTGAAGTGACAAGGCATTCAGATATGACCACTGTTTTCCTTTTACAAAAACTATGCTCACCATAGGATCACTGTCTCACTTTACAAACATTGTTTTCACCTTAGGATTGTAGACAAAGGCTAAATTCGTTTTATCACTTTTAGGACACCTTCAGAAATTTGAAAACCTTTACCACAGTGTTTTCTATCTTGCCATCAGAATATGGTTCATCATTTTGTTTGAAGGCAGTTTAGGCCTTTTGAAACCAATATAAACACACCCTAGCCTCCTACTGTAACAATCTTTGTCAATATATTAACAAATCACCTTGATTTTCCTACCAAGACCTCCACTTTTTAATCACTGTTTAGTCTTGAAAAACATGGCATCAATCACCCCTTCAAAAATTGAAAATTACCACGAGGTAATGAAAAATACATCAAAAATCCTCCACGAGCCTTGGTTAATTTTTTGGGAGATTTTTAGGGCTTCTTTGAAGGTGAAAAAGAGGCGCGGCACATTCAGATGGGAGAGCGCCGGACTGTGTGAGCTGTCGGGTCGGCCTTCGGGTGGTAGTGACCGGCGCTATAGGCGCGTCGTGCCACAGTGCAACGCCCGTGTAATTTTGCTTCTAAACGTGCCATGCACTTTTCCAGGTGCGTCGCACGGATTTAAAACTTCAAAAACTTTGCAAATTGCTCGAAATTCTTGTTTCGGTCAGAGAGAAGCCAGGGGGATGTTGCTTGGTCACTTTGAAATGCGTATGGGAGCTTTGCCAATGGTCAATAACTCCTTTTGTAGTCAAAAAAGCCATCACCCTTCAAATTTTTCTTTGTGAGGGTTTTGGAGGCCTTTTGAAAAGGATTTTGGTTTTGTCAAAACATGATCCATTTCATTTGTAATTTCATCATTTTAAAACACTATAAAGACTCCTATTCGAACTATTCCTTTGACAAGGTGCTGCGGTCGACTTTTGAAAGGAAACATAGTGATGGTTATTGTTGAAGTAAAAAGGCCTTTTTTAAGAAACTGCAAACCCTTCTACTGCCTTTTCATTGTTTCTCATTGAAGAAGAAATTCTGTCACTTCTGCCTATTGCTGACCCTTTTAAAAGAAAAACCTTGCTCAAAGACAAATCAATGATCTGTGTGGCATTCTTTGCCATTCTTGCAAGGAGGTAAACCAATTTAAAACTTATTTTAATAGTTTATGCCCTTGGTGTTTTGATGATGATCATGCCCACTGTGAAGTTGATTGAATTGTTAGGTGCTCTTTGAGCCTTTCTTTTTACTGTGGGTGAAAACCTCATTTGAAACTGTAAGTGAAAACCTCTGCTACAAATAGTCTCCACCATCAAGGCAAATGACTAACCTTAGATTGACAAATTAATCAAGTCTTCAACTTTTATGGAGATATAGCAGGGGATGATGAGTTGAAGTTGAAATATAAACAGGGGAAGGCTATCCCTTTGTTCCTATGTGAAGGAGATCTATAAGAACAATGAATTTTCATTTATTTCACCATTTTTTAGAGCAGTCCCTTTTGGAATCTTTGCCACATTAAATAAATGCTTTTCATCCTCAAACAATGGTGAGCCTTATACTTGTTTATGAAGGAGGCCTATTTTTGACAAATGCATGGGTTCTTTTCAACCTCTATCTCAACCAAATGAAGAATGTTGATGAACACACTGTTAGTGGTTTTCTTTGTATTGGATAGCAAAAGTCAACTTAAAACCAAGATTGTTTTACTTACTTGGCCATTTTCTTAACAATATTTCTTCATTCATAATCACCCAATTAGCTTCACATTGTATTTCAATTCTGTGTTTTAACAGTGAAACTCATGTAAACACCTTTTTAAAGCACCACTGCTTTGCCTCTGCTTTTAGCACCATTTTCTATTCAGAAGCCTTCAATTGTCTCCCACTACTCTTAAACTTTTCCTTTCATTCAGTGAAAACCCTAAAATCAATCGTTGTCCCTAGCCCTCTACTTATTAGATGAAGGAGGCCATTATCACAATGCCAAACCCTCTGCTTGTAAAATGAATGAGGTTTTCTCAGTCTTTCAACCCTCTGCTTGTAAAATGAAGGAGGTTTTCTCAATATTTCAACCCTCTGCTCATGTATGGAGGAGGTTTTCTCAGTGATTCCATTTCATCTGCTTTTAAATAGTGTTATATTTCCTTTCACTTCCTATTCATGCTTAAGCAAATGAAGATGAAAAATTGACAACAAGTCACGATGGGTATTTTTTTGAGACATGTAATTCTGATTTTCAAATACCTTTGTGCATCTTTAGACAATCAGAGGCAGCCTGGCTAGTATCTACAGAGCATTTCTTATCATTCATAAGTGACTAACCCTTGACTGTGTTTGTAGGGGCTTACTAAAATAACTCTCTGTCCTGTAGCTACATTCCAGGCTCAAAACCACATGAGAAGCAGTTGTCTTATCATGTTGATTTCAATAATGTCTTCTGGAACACTAGTACACTTCTGCTCTTTGAAAGAGACATTGAAACACTATACATTTACCTAGTATTAGCTTGACCTGTGGCATATGTATTGCTGAGACTTCATGGCTTGTTAGTGGCGCGACTTAAGGGTGTAACCAAACTTTATTTGCAGAATAGGAAGGTCTCTTAGGACTGGTTGATAATATATAGAGGTTCTTTTTCTTTAGGATAGTTTTCCAAGGGAGAAATGCCTAAAGCGCCACTACCTAACTTAGGGAGACTTCTTGGATAGATTTGGATTGTTCTCTTTGGAGCTGATGGACAAGCTAGTATGGATGAGGCTAGATAAGGCTTAACAATGAGGTTTTATCTCGTCATGGGCTGATTGAAAAGGTAGGAGGGAAAAAATGTTTATGGGTGTTTTCCAGCTGGAAAATTTGACAAATTTTGAGATCAGCTGCTAGAAAACTTGGCTTTAACAAATAGTCATCATCAACAGGTGAAAAATACTGATGACTAACAGTGGCTCCATTTGGGGAGGGAAGCTCATTTTCAGGAGGTGTCCAGAATTTCAGATCTCGGTTCTTTGAAGACCATTGCCTTTATCCATTGGCGCAAATTTATTTCTTCCTTGATGCTATTTCTGAAAATTGATAGCATGATTATCATCAATGATATTTCTACCTACCCCACTATATTTCCTAACATTTTTTATTCTTTTGGGTGAATTTTAACTAGCAACCCTTTGTCATAGTATTTTTAAAAAATGACACTATCTAATTCTACACTTATATCTGCCAGGAGTTCAGATTAAGTTGATGAACTCCTTCATTTCTCTACCTATGCTAGATCGAATGTCAAGGTTAAGTTGTTTGAAAGGATTTTATTCTCTAATCTAAAACACGAAATTGAAAAATGACCAAATCAGGATTAGACAGTCTGATTTTTCATATACTTGTGGCATGAAAGACAAGCTGCACACAAATATTATTTTGCATAAAATGAAATCTAGAAAAACAAGGCTAGGATACATAATTTGTTTTTCATCCCTGCTTTCCTCTTTGGTTTTGTTTTGAGCATGTGGAACCAGTATCTTTTCCTAATCTACTCTCTTTGATAAGTCAAGCTTACACAATGTTGATCGTCTTTTCCACTCACTAACTTATCAGAAAATAAATTTAAAACATGTTCAATTATGATTAGGCAAGATAAATGAACAAGACATTTGAGCACTAGTAGCGACATTTAGATTTGCGCGCTTTCCGAATGACTATTTTTTTTTGGAATATGGGGCTTTCTTTCTATTTTTCAAACCCCCCTCTTTTTCTATTTTTCTATTTTTTTTTCATTTTCTGTTTTTGATTTATTTTTCAAACAATGGTATATACAATGATTGAAAAAGTTTTGACTCAAAAATCTTGGAAATGGCGAAACTTAGGCATCTTATCCTCATAAGGATCTCCTACCACTCTTGGTCCACTCAGCTCTTGAAAAGAAAAATTTGGAAAATTTTCTCTTTCAAGCATGACATAAGGATTCATGCATGGATCTCTAAACAACCCTGTATCTTCCCGTTGTACCTCCTTATACCTCTGATTTCCACTCCTTTTGCTGTACATATTTTTCAAATAATGCAAATATTCTTTGTAATTTTTGAAGTATATGATGACAGCATCAAGGTACATCAAAATGCAGAAATTCAGGACCGGAAACATGGCTTTTAGGAGCATATTTTTGATATCCGGTGGTTTTGCAAATATTGGTTTGAAAATGGGACTACTTCCAGCATATTTTAAAAATTCTTTGAGTTGTTCGCTTTGTAAAGGAATCATTTGGCTATAACCTGAAACATCATCTTGCAAAGACGTATGATTAAAAGCACTTATCATTGGTATATCAAGGTTTTGGGTAGGAAGGATAAACTTTATGTCGCAAGGGTGTGTATTCGTGTTTCTAAAATCAGAACAGATCCTATGACCAACCATTTTATCTTTGACTATTACTGTTTGGGTCAAATTTTTGTATTTTCTTTTGTCGAAGTTTTTTCTAGGAGTGATGGAAGTGGCATAGTTTTTCTCACTGTTTTCTCTATATGAAGTAGTATTTTGAATAAGATTTCCAATTCTAGCAGTTCTAAGTCTTTGGTGGAGTGACAGAATGTTGGCCAGTTCAAGTAACTCAGGTATATTTGGACTGCAGTCATCATATCCTTTCATAAGAAGTTTATCGGGCATTTTTTCTAGATTTTGAGTTGTTATGGCTACAGTCAAAGCTTCATTTGAAAGGGTAGAGTTAAGTGATTGAAAATCATTAAGGTATGGTAAGAACATTAAACTTCCATACCCCTAAGTTCCAAAGAGGTTTGTGATATGCAAGTCTTCTAATGCCTCTGTTCTAAAAAAGTTTCCTGATGTTACTGCTAATGTTTGCCTAAGGTTTGAGCAATTTGCTTGATAGTACATAATGGTTTGTGCTTCTTGTTCTATCCCTATTTCAAAAGGAACAAACTCTCTTTCCTCAAGACATAGCTCCTCATGATCATGGTAATTTTGAGTGTCTAGTTCATCATAGAGAACTTGGGGTAGCTGATGTGGTGGGTCTAAGTTTGTTTCAAGTCCTTCTGACTGTTCTTCAATGTCCTCATCAATGTGTAAAATGAAAGAGTTCAGATCGAAATGCAAGGAGTAAATTAGGATGTTATCTGGCCTTTCTTAGCTGCTGATTATATATTTCATGTGTGATTCTCGATAGAGTATTCTAGTTTGGTCAAACACAGGAATAGTGGCGTAGGACATATCAAGTTGAATATTTCCTTGAAGCTTGACTCCCCAAGATCTGGATAAAAGAATTCCATACTTGGGAGGGATGTATGCTACCACTATGCCCATGATCAGATGTTTTGTAGGTACTTGGGACAAACTGAAACAAATATCTTTGATCAAGCCTAGACATTTGACTCTACTCGAATCAAATTAATATAATTCTTTATATGGTCTTGTGATTTCTAGGCCTAATCTTTCCATTACAACCTTCAGCATGAGATTATGTGAGGCCCCAGAGTCTAGCATGGCATTGTGAAGGATTTGGTCATGCATATTCAGACTGATGTAAAAATGAAGAGTGGTTCCTTCTTGGAATTTCCCTTCTATTTTTGGACCAAACAACACTTCGAGAGTGTCATCAGCTAGATTAAGGGTGTTCGCATCATTTCCTACATTCAGGACCTTTAACACTTGGGATTTATAAGAGCCTTGGGAAATAAGTTCAGTGAGAGGCATGGTAATCTTTATTTTAGTGATTTCTTCCTCAAAACTAAAAGGCGCTTGTAGTTTAGTTAGGTTTTCTTTAGTTTTTTCAGCCATGACTTTCTCTAAGTTTTGAGTTTGCTGAACTTGTTTTGGGATTTTTTTTAACACAACCATCTTGGGAATGTTTGTGGAGGTACTAGGAGTATCTGAGCCAAGACTTGTTTGAATAAATTTATCTTTGTTTTGGTCAGTTCTCTTGATCGTGATTTTGTTGCTATCCACTGCTTTTTTAAGGATGGTATCAGGGGTTCTAGCAGTGTCTACATTACCTTTCCTGGAGTTGTCCTAGTTTTTTATGCTTCTAAGGTCATACTACATGTGAGCTTCTACTATGGCATTCTGAAAATCTATGGCAGGATCTTCGGGATATTCATAGTTGGTTTCATCCTGATTCGGAGAGAAGAACGCTTGTTCTTCTTCTGTGAGGTAAACCTCACTCTCGTTATTAGAACCTATGAGGTTCAAATGATTTTCATCAATGTGTTCTGTATCCCTATCATCTTCTTCCACATAATTTTCATTAAAGGGTGGCCTAATTTGTTGGTCATTTTCCCTTGGTTTTTTTTTAGGCTGTTCCCTCCTAAAATTTTGGTTCCAGTTTCTATTTGGAGGGTTTGCCTGGTTGTCCCTAAGAGGGGTATTTTCACTAATATTTTCCCACATTTTGGCCATAGACCTAACCAAGTGATCTATTCTAGGATCTAAGGAAGGGGCTGAAGTGGAGACCTCATCCCAGTCTGTGACTTTCCTTTCTGATCTAGTCCTAGCTCTTTTTTCTGCTAAGTTGGCTTCTGCACTTATGGCCACTTTTTTCATTTCCTCTAAGGTAGGGGGGTCCTTGTCTCTTAGTTGATAAGTCATGTATGGGTCAAAACCTTTGGGGAACTTTGCCAAGGCTGAGCCAACTAGAGGTTTGAAGTGAGGCGGGAGGGCATTATACACACTGTTGAACCTAGAGCAGTATCCCTGGACACTTTCCCCATTTTCTCGTTTTAGATTGTTATACTCTGACAAGATTTGAACGGGGTTCTTTTGGATTTCCCACTTTTTTATGAAGGTTTGGTAGAGTTCTGGGAGATCATGGATGATGTTTGGAGTTAAGCTCTTAAACCATTTTTTGGGTTCTCCACGCAGGCTTTGGGTGAACATCCTCATTCTGATGGTCTTGCCTTCTATTTCCATGTATTCAAAGGTATCACTAATCTTATCTACATGTTGTTGAGCTGTGGTAGTCTCAACTCCGGTAAAGTGTGGGATTTTGGATTGATAGTAATTTTTTAAGGGGGCCAAAGTTTGTGGCAACACGAAGGGTGCATACCAGGCTACCATGGCGGGAGCTAATGGATGATGTACAAAATGAGGGTTTGTAGGATGAGCTGAGGCGGTTTGAACAGTAATGGTTTGGATGGGTGTGGCAGATGTACTTGGGCTAGTGATCTGATTTTGAGCAGATCTAGGGTGGTAGGAGCCAAAGTGATGGAGAAGTTGAAATTCTGGAGGTGTAGTAGGCAAGGATTCTCTACTAGGACTCTCTGGTAGATCTAGGGGCTCAAGATTGTTAAATTTTACCTTACTTTGTGACTTGCTTCTAAAAAATGTTTTTGCTAATTTTAAGTCAAAGGGGGAATCCTACAAGGATGTGAGGTGTTCAAGTACTAATCTTGCTTTATGGATGGAATTATCGGTAGCTAAATTGCTAGTTTCGGAAGCTTGCCACAGAATCTTCTCTGGGTCATCTACTATGATAGGGAGATTTGGGTCTGGATGAGATCTGGTGTTGATTCTTCATGAAGCCAGATTTCGAATCTAGAGTTTAGAGAGGATGGTATTTGTGATTTTTTCGGATGGATGGCCTCTCTAGGGGTTTCCTAATGTGAAGGATGGTCAAAACAAGAAGATGGACTAGTGGAGTCGCCAGGTGCATTTCTATGAGAACTATGGTCCACAACCAACACTATCAAAGATGCTTTCGGGAAAAAGTTTTATAGAAAACTTTGAGATGAAAACTTGCAAAGAAGATTGATTCACTTGGTTTCAATAGTTTGCTAGGCTATATGGACAAGCTAATGGTTCTTTTTGGTGAGAAAATTTCTGCTTATCTCCTATGTTTTGGTGAAGTCTTCTGATTCGCTAAGTTATACTTAGTTTGTCACTAATTACAGAGTTTGCACCATGGGTTTTATGTTTTGGAAAGGATGATTCAATAGAAAAGGAATGGTTTATGAATTTTTTTTTGGTCTTTTTATGGAGTTTTTAGGCCTACTAGAGGCTAGTGGTGTCACTAGGTGGAACTTCATTGTTTTTGTAAATATGTAGCTATGGTCCACCACCGGTAACTAGGGAAAAGCCAATTTGGGAATGTTTTGGGGTTTTTTGAGTTTTATGTGCAGCCTATGGTTTATTAGAGTGTTCCAAATCTATTTCATCACTTTTCTAGGGTGGTGAAAACAAAAAGAGTTTACTCTAAATGATTATATGGACTGCTTGCCTATTTAAATGTTTAAAGACTAATGAATCTACGAGAGTTTGCTAGACTGTTATGTACTCAGTTGGTCCCACCGTGATCGCCATTATGTTAGGGTCCTATGATTTGGCTGATTGGAAAGCCAAATGGTAGTGTAACATCAAACCAATCTTTGGAGCCCAGGACCTAGCCTTCCTGGACTCAGAGAGGGCTCTCTCTATTTGTATAAGGGATATCTATGTGTTTTCTTATTGTGTTATGATCTTAGGCTAGTTATGAAGTAGGTTTTTGGTTTTTAGGTTGTGAGGGATGAACCGATCAAAGACATAAGATAAGTAAAAATATGTCAGATCAACTGGGCTATGGGGTTGAAAAGGTCAAGAGAGCTTTCAGATGGTGATACAAGGTTGCTGAAAGGCCAATTTGATTCGAGGTAAAATGGATCTTTGGGAAAAATGGAGTGAGATGGACACTAAATTTGTGAATAACAAAGGATTTCAAGTATAAATAGTTTAATAGCTGACATAAACATAGTAGGGCTAACCATTAATCATGAGAAATGTAACTATAAGCTGATCAATGCATGGAAATAAACATTCAAGCCATGCATAGATATATATGACTCTCTAACTTTAGGAAATGGCTATCAGACTTTGGGGAAATACATTTAAGAGAGACAAACAACTCAAATCACTATGTAGGAATGCCTAAACATAGTACTTCAAGGTATTGGGCATTTTGAAAACAAGATTGCATAGTTTTAGGCAAAGGGCAAGATTAGTACAAGACCTCCTTGGTTCAAAAAATGACAATCTAATCAATCAAAGAGAGGTTTCATAGGTGGAGCTATGGCTAGCCATGAGTAAGAAGGGCATACTGTGAATCGTACCTAGCATGAATAAAACCATAAATGAAACACACAAACAATATTCTTGAGTTATTAAAGAGAAATCAAGGATTCTTTAATGTGACTAAGAATGAATAAAACATGGAAGCTATAAAGAAACACAAAATTTGAGGTGCCTCCAAGGGCATGTCTCAAATCTGTTCTCTACTATCTTATAGCAAGCAAGAACATGGAATTATGAGTGAAAACTAAGAAACAAAATAGAGAGAGAGACACTATACCATTTTACCAAGTCATGGAATCCAACAACAATCCTCTTTCATCATCCAAGAACATCCAAGAAACTATCCAAAAGCATGAGACAAGTGTTTCTTCCAAAGATTATATGACGATATATTGCTTCTATTCATCAAATTTAGCCCTGTTTACAATGAAAGCCTTTGCGATATATAGGCCAAAGTGAGGAAAACCTCTTAGTTCAACTTGCAATCTCATTGGCCTATCCAAAATATCTGATTTTTTCCTTGAGGCTTTGCAAAACCCAAGGCAAAAAATATCTAATAAAATATCTCAAAAATTCTAAAAAATGAAAATAAATTGACTTTTCCTAACTAACCATGCACAAAAATAGCTAAGCGCACATGAGGAAAATTCACTTTTGAAAAGTGCATTTTTTACAAAAATACTCAAGAAATACATCAGCAGAAAGTCCCCTGACTTGCTGGCAACGTTTGGAGGCCTTCCCGATGTCAAAATGAGGCCCATGATGGCTCGTTGGAAATATTTGAGTGTCTAATTTCTAAAAAGTCTTAGTTTTCTCCAAAATTACCATTGGAAGTCCTCCAAAAGTAGGCATGTGTGTAAAAACCCAAAAACTAATCCTTGCTGATAAATGGGGCAGAGTGTAGAAAAAGCGAGTGTTTTTCGCCATTATGGGGAAGAAAATGATCTTAAATTGATCTAAAAATCACTGTGTATATGACCCTAAAAATATGGCATCCAATGATATCATTTTCATCCTTTGAGGATGCCCCAAACTGAAATGGTGATGCCCATGAGTTTTAGCCAAAAAACCAAAAATGACAAAAAACCAAAATTTGTCGAATTTCGTCCAAATTTGGCGAGCATGACCCTCAAGGGTTTTTAGAAACATGTTGTGAATATGAGGCCAAAATTTGGAGCTTTGAGGTGTCTTTCCTCAATTTTCGTGCCGGGCGCTTCCCTTTAGCCTCCTTGAGTTTTTCCTTAGCGGCCTTCAATTTCCGCCAGGAAAACTAATTGAGATTTTTATAATGCCCGGTCATCCTTCGTTGAAGGTCCAAGTCTCTATTTGCCTTCTCCAAGTTTTTCTCCAAGTGATCATTAACTCTCTCAAGTCATGCTTCCCGATTGTTCTCTATCTCTTGTTCGAACATTGTAGTGAGAGGGATAGATTGGAGAAGGGCATCTTCTTCTTCCTTTTGTTTCTCAAGGGCCTTTTGGAGCCCCATGGTTCTTGGCCTCTTTCGCCTAGGCTGATCTTCATATTCGCTCTCATCGAAATCACCCATGAGTTCTTCCAATCTCACTTGTGCTTTGGAGGCCTCCTTTTTGTATTTGATGGCCCGTGTCTCATATACCGCCATATGGACACTCATTTGTTTGTTTTGAATTTGCAAAAAGTGATTGAAATTTCTAGCCCTCTCAAGATCAGCCCTCAAAGCATCAATTTGGTTTTCTCTATTGATCAAGAGATTTTCTAGGATCTGGGCTTCATTGTCACTATCATCACTTTGGATTAAGATGATGTCAAATTCCCTTTCTTTTTCATGACTACTTTCTTCTTTCTCCTTTCCTTTGCTTTGGGTGGCTCTTTTAGTCTTCCTCCTCTTGGGAAATTCGACAATGGGCTTCTTGGGAAATTTTCCCTTGCTTCGAAGGGCCTTATTCACATTTGGAGTTACAACTCCAGGCACCCTTTTTCTTGATGTCCAGGGCTTGGCCACTTTCGGAGACGAGAGCATGGCCCCTTGACTAGGAGATGCAACTATCACATGCTCCATTAGCTCTTTACCCTTGCTACTTTTCTCATCATTCTTGCCACTGTCTTGGATTCTTCATGGATGCCTTGGCTGTCATTTTTCATTTCCTTTTGAGGGTTGTCCTCCTCACTGTATTGCACCTGTTTATCATGTTACCCTTCTTCTTCATGAGGCTGCAGTTATTTTTTATGAGACTGTTGTTCCTTTTTATGAGGCTTCTGTTCATCATCATGTGGCTTCCTCTGTTCATCATCCTATGTCTGCTCACCCTCACTATGTTGCACTTGTTCATCATCATGTTGCTCATCATCATCTTCCTCATCATCCCCTTGCTACCCTGTTTCATCATGCTGCTACTCATCATCACTTTCCTCTTCTTTCCCATGCTCTTCTTCCTCATCATCCTCTTTTGTTTGTTCAATGGGAAATTTGAGCTTCTTGGGAATAGGCTTGCTTAAAGAAGGCGAAGGATGGTGAGTGGAAGGTGAAGGAGATGTATGAAATGAAGGGACAGTGGCGAAATCT
This sequence comes from Pinus albicaulis, assembly GCA_034641835.2. Classification (NCBI taxonomy): domain Eukaryota; kingdom Viridiplantae; phylum Streptophyta; class Pinopsida; order Pinales; family Pinaceae; genus Pinus; species Pinus albicaulis. Next base: position 1,660,918,007 of record CM076581.1, read on the forward strand.
GGATGTGTGATGAAAGTATCCCAAGAGACTTCCTTCTTCTCAAGCTGATGAAGAATGATAACCTTAATGAGGGAGAGATGGAAGAGGCAGGCTGTCTGCTGAGAAGGAGGCTTTTTCTGAACAGTGGAGGCCATTTTCTCAATGCTTCTATGTATAAAGAAAGGGAGATTTAACAATTTGGCCCTCATGAAATGCATGAGAAATCGAATATGATATGCATAGACTCACGAGAATCTTCCCTTGCAAGTGAAGTATTTAATGATTATCTTCATGAGGGGGGCGTAACTAGTCAATAGATATGAGAAGGGAAAAATGGATGGGCATGAATCTCTATGCTTAGGCTTCAGAAAATGCTTGTATTCTTATAAGTCCAGGTGGCTTTGTTTAAACCACTTCTCCCCGACATAAGGGATTTTGGTGGCCTTGGAAATGGACCTTGGAGAGAATTTTAAATCTAGGCCTGCCAACTGAAAGTGCTTCTCTTGAAACCTCAAAGCATAAAGATGTGTCAAAGGGGAATAGCCCTTCACCTCTTGCACTCTTTGGAAAAAATTTAGACACCCAACCTCATGGAAGTTAAACAAGACTAATGGATGAGAATTCACTTCTTCAGTGGAAACAGGCTCAAATCTCTTGTGAAGGCCACTCCTACTGTCTTGCCTGGGAGGCATTTTGTTTTGAATGTTCTTTGCAAAACCAAGATGTCTCAAATTGCCTTTGGAATTTTTTTTTCAACCACACCTCTGTCCTCCTTGTTAGTCACTGTTTGACCAAGGAAAACTGCTTCAAATTCTGTGTGAAATAGTCTCCCAATACCAATTTTGTGGTCCTTCTGAATCACTGTTTTGTCCTCTTTTATGCTAATCAACAAATAGTTATCAAATAAAAAGCACACAGTCAAATTGTTACTGTGTTTGGGCATGGTATTTTGAAAAAAAGTATCTATGGATTTTTGTTAGAATATAGGTCTCCTTGTGTTTTGATAGAAGCAAGACACCCTTGTATTTAGATAAAAACAAAACACCCTTCCCTAAACAAACACTCTTCTTGTATTCACTGATTCTTATACACAGATAGAAAAAACAACCTAAACTGATTTTTACAAAATCTCTGAACATACTCTGTTTTATGGAACAGTGGGGGCTGCACAAGGTTTCATGGTTTCACCATTCAAAAGAAGACACTTTTGAACTGACAAGGCATTCAAATATGACCATTGTTTTCCTTTTACAAAAACTATGCTCACCATAGGATCACTGTCTCACTTTACAAGCACTGTTTTCACCTTAGGATTGCAGACAGAGGCTAAATTCATTTTATCACTTTTAGGACACCTTCAGCAATTTGAAAACCTTTACCATAGTGTTTTTTGTCTTGTCATCAGCATATGGTTCATCATTTTGTTTGAAGGCAGTTTAGGCCTTTTGAAACCAATATAAACACACCCTAGCCTCCTACTGTAACAATCTTTGTCACTATATTAACAAATAACCTTGATTTTCCTACCAAGACCTCAACTTTTTAATCACTATTTATTCTTGAAAAACATGGCATCAATCACCCCTTCAAAAATCGAAAATTACCACGAGGTAATGAAAAATACCTCAAAAAGTCCTCCACGAGCCTTGGTTGATTGTTTGGGAGGTTTTCAGGGCTTCTTTGAAGGTGAAAAAGAGGTGCGGCACATTCAGATGGGAGAGCGCCGCGCTGTGTGAGCTATCGGGTCAGCCTTCAGGCAGTGGTGACCGGCGCTACAGGGGTGCCGTGCCACAGTGCAACGCCCATGTAATTTTTCTTCTAAACGCGGCATGCACTTTTCCAAGCATGTTGTGTGGCTTTAAACCTTCAAAAAAATTTCAAATTTCTCTAACTTCTTGTTTCGGTCAAAGAGCAACCAAGGGGATGTTGCTTGGTCACTTTGAAATGCGTATGGGAGCTTTTCCAATGGTCAATAACCCCTTTTGTAGTAAAAAAATTCAACACCCTTTGAATTTTACTTTGTGAGGGTTTTGGAGGCCTTTTGAAAAGGCTTTTGGTTTTGTCAAAAAATTATCCATTGCATTTGTAATTTCATCATTGTAAAACACTATAAAGACTCCTATTTGAACTATTCCTTTGACAAGGTGTTGCAGTTGAATTTTGAAAGGCAACATAGTGATGGTTCTTGTTGAAGTAAAAAGGCCTTTTTTAAGAAACCGTAAACCCTTCTACTGCCTTTTCATTGTTTCTGATTGAAGAAGAAATTCTGTCACTTCTGCCTATTGCTGACCCTTTTAAAAGAAAAAACTTGCTCAAAGAAAAATCTATGATCTGTGAGGCATTCTTTACCATTCTTGCAAGGAGGTAAGCCACTTTAAAACTTATTTTGACAGTTTCTGCCCTTGGTGTTTTGAGGATGATCATGCCCACTGTGAAGTTGATTGAACTGTTAGGTGCTCTTTGAGCCTTTCTTTTTACTGTGGGTGTGTTTCGGGGAAAATCACCCTAGAGGTTTGTTGGGTTTAAACCTCCACAGAGTAGGGGCATGCTACTTAAGAAGGACTCACACAACCATACATGTTCATGAAAAACTAAATAGAGTAGATCGAGGAATTTATCCGTAGGTCCTACGGTTGAAGCAGATCCTGCGGGGTCCAAACCCCCAGCAACCCTTCTTCATTCTTAACCTGAAAGACAAGAAGAAACAAGCACGAAGAACTGGTTGTACAACATTTATCTACTCTAAATGTTAGTGAAATCCATATGAAACATTAGATAAACCATAATGAATGCTTAAATAACAATATTCTCATATATGTAAGCAGACACGAACACGTATATTTCGGGAACAAGATGGTACTTCTGTATTATAAATAGCATGTACAGAAATAACGAGTGGAGAGATCACCTGAATCCTTCCACGATCTTCGAGCAGACCGTCGTCCGGATCCGTCCCACCCTTTCCTCGCTAAGATTCCTTCCGAACTGGTGCAAACGAGATGACATATAAAGAGATGAACATCTCCAGGAAACAAAGGTTTCCTATAATGAACTGGGAAGTGCAGGAGGCACAGGAATTCAGACTTGGATAGGGAATAAAAACATAGTATAATATCAATAAATTCTCTCTCCCCTTTAGGCCATACACATGAGGTGCTTTTATACTCCCTCAAAGTAGTTTCAACAGTTGGAAACAGTTGGCCAGGTGCTGGGGTGGTTGAACTACCAGAGTAACCATCAACCCAGCCTAAAAATAGGGAATTTTTATATATTTTTTAATGATTTTAATGGCATACGCGTAAAAGTGCATGTGGACTCACGTATACACGTGGAAAAGTCTGGGCATAATCGCGTATGGGGATTTTTACACTGTTTTTCTGTGAATTTGTCCAAGTCTGTAGGAATGGGTGCCCAAAGCCATAAAAGCAATCATGAATCATATGAAGGTGAGAAATGATGCTATAACAAATGCCCCCTAATATATGAGGTCAGAAGGGGTACATGATGGCCGAAATGTATTATGCACATAGAAAGAACTTCGCAAGGACAAGAGAGGACTTCACCAGAGTTCAGCCTGCCAAAAACCAATGAAAGAAAACAGAGAGTCAACCCATGCTGAGGCGGGCATACCCATGCTCAGTCAAAAATACATCATATAGAAAGTACTGAATAGATCCAACATGTATACAAGTATAACTGAACTGAAAGTACATAATGAATCATCTGAGCATGGCCCGGAAGTATAATGTCCAAGTATCACATATAGAAAGCTGATCAAAGATGCTGCAACTAGATTTCTGATCAAATAAGTAACTGAATCTCCAAGTACCAAATCATAAGGGGTGGAACGAACGGTACTATCACGCAACTCAGGAGCCAACATATAGGATGCTGCTGTACTGAACTGCAACATATAAGAGTGGACGGCATCACTGGCAGAAACTGAATGGACTGTCAAAAGTGAACCGAGAAATGCTGATGCAACCCGAGGTCTTCATCGATCACTATGGCACAATTCTACACAATGGGAATAAATGAGCTGAAGTCGACCATGTGAGAAATCGTTGGATTACCGGTCAATGATGTATACCATTAACCAATGCGAGAAAACCCACCAATAATGAAAATGAGTGTCAATGTTCCCTAGTACAATCTAACAAGTGCGAATGAATGAGTTGAAGTCAAACACTTGAAAGAATCTACCAATCAGGAGGCAATGATGAATCCCCACTGTCAATAGCGAAGAGGCTCCCACTGATGACTGCAAACCCTAAGGTACTGACAAAAAGACTCTAGACCTTATTCCCAAAGCAATGAGTCAGAGTCGATGGGAAAAGATCTGCTGGAAGGAAGGCATTAAGGCATCCCACATCAGTCTAGCGCGAGTGTAACCCGCAGGCCAAGATTTGGAAAGAATCGGATGAAGTAGAGTGATGGAACCAAAACCGAAATACGTTTCCGACATGCACAAGATGAAGCTAGCGCATGAAAGAAACCCTCTAAACCAACCAATAATGAAAGCTGATACAGAGGCGAGAAATCCACCGATAGAGTCAAATGGAAATCAAGGTACTGCACGAATCCCAAGTGTGATAATGTATGCTGACGTCGAACACAGGGGAAACCACTCAGTCAAAGACCCATAATGATGATCAAATGCTGAGCACAAGGTCACCTATCAATGATGGAAATAGGGCCAGGGTGCGGCTCTAGGTTTGTTCTCAGAGCAATGTGTCGTAGTCGATAAGAGACAAACCCGCCAGCAAGAAGTCAATGGGGACCTTCTCAAACCAGCACGAGCAGAAGACCAAAACATCTGATGTGATAGAACAAGATACTGACAAGACCAGAAAGGTCGACTGAATAATGAGTCAAGAGACACAGCAGAATGGCCGACTCTGGTTAGACTTCCCTTGAACAAAAAGCACGACTCATGATGACCATGGCAGTAAAAGTGACACTGTATAAGTCCGTTATTTAGGAGGCAGAACAAACTCTCCATATGATTGGGAGAGATAACCAACCGGGGGAGGACTGACAAGTAAAACAAAGTAAAGGCTGAACCTAGGTCAAAACTAAAACCATCCCAAATGTAGGAGATATATATAAGTAAATGTGCTTTGTTCAAGGGCGACAAACTGACTCTGTACTGCCATCAAAACAACGAAGATACATCCCGTTCCCCCTCTTTTGTTATATTTGATTTTTTTTTCTTTTTCATATAATAAGCCTGAAAAAGAATAAAAGAATGCTATGGTACAATGGATAGAATGAGTATCAAAGAATCAGATGCACTAGTTCCTAGGACTGGAACAATCCTCTGCTCAATGCAAGGTGGCAGAAACTGGTAAGCGATACTCAAAGGAACGTTCCATCCATGGGTAAAAAGGGTGTCAAGTCGCGATAGCTAAGTGCATGCAATGGTTAACTTGTACATATAGTCAAGGTCAAAAGTTGGCTTAAACACTGAGTCCAAATGAAGTCGGCTAAAGGCCAGGATAAACAAGTAGCCAAAATGCAATGCAGTAATACAACTTAACGACACCAGGGAGCCTCTAGGGTAAAAAGCCAGAAAAATGATAGTGAGGAAGAAGAAGAATGAAGCTTCGACACATAAGTCATGGCGAGACTAAAGAGGACTCCGGAGCCTACATAAAATGCAGCATGGGCAACAAGTGATAGCGAGGAACTAACTAGGAAGCCCATGTAAAGGAAGGCTCTACCACCAAGTCATGATTAAATAATCGGCGAGTGAAATGGGTGTAATACTCATGACCTGATGGGATCGACCCTAAGGCAAGTGATCTGTATGGAGGCTAGTATGCAAGATGCAGCGGAAAGTGATTTCCCTAACCTATATGCCAGTGAAGATCATATACCTTTCGTGACGAGTCGGTAATCATGGATCAAAAACCGGGAAAAATATCAAATTCGTCAAAATGTACCTGAAAACATACCAAACTGGGCACTTCCAAGCATCCGGGTTATGCAGCTTAAGATAGATCGAAAAAATGAGCATAACAAATTTTTGCGAAAATTTTCAACTTTTTAGGCATAAATAGACAAATTACCTCATTTTTGGTTCATTATTGTATTGCTGATTTGGAAAAAAGTGCTCTGGAGCAAAAAAATTCTTTCGTCAATTCAGGAACAACCGACCGTCGAATCGCACCGAATTTGTCAGGTAGGCTCCTCAATCATCTTTGCAAATCATTTTGTCCATTTGGAAATTAAAATTTAGTGATTTTCACCATTAAAACCCTTGCTAAAAAACTCGGACTTGCGCATACGCGGGTTGGTAATAGGAAAGTCGCGTATACACGCGACTGTGCAAATAAAAAGTCGCGTATGTGCAGGTCCGAATCAAAAAATGCGTGGCTAATGGATCATTTGTTGAAATTTGACAGGATGACAATCTCATGGAGGGAGCGTGAACATAGCACAATTGATCAAGAGGTCATGCAAGATCGAGCATCGCAAAATATTCTTCGAAATTACGGATTGTTCAAATTTTTCAAAATGCCAAATATGAAAAGCAATGCTCGGTTGCTAGAAATGATCGTCAATTATTGGGAACCAGACCAAGATTGCTTCGTTATAGATCAGATGCCAATACGCATTGAAGTGGAAGACATATATTTCATCACTGGACTCTCCCGGAGGGGAGAACCAGTAGACTTGCATGGGAAGGCCCTGGGAGGGCTAACCGTGGAAGATTATGTCCACGTGTATTGCATAGAGGGTTCCAAGAAAGTTGGAACTCAGATTGCTATTAAAGATTTATGGGATTTGCACATGAAAATCCTCCTGTTCACCATTGGCAGAGTGGCAGGATCTGCCTCCCTACATCAGGCGTCCAGGACGCAAATGAGCATAGCAGTAGAATGCTTGACTCATGTGTATGATTGGTGCACAGCCCTATTACTGAACATGAAGCAACAGTTGACCTCAATCCGCCAAGCAAAGACCAAAAACTTTGGGTACGGTACCATTTTGATGACATTATTCTTTGAGAAGATACCAGCATTGAGACCTAGAGTTATCTCTACCATCAGTAGCCCGAGGGACCCAAGAATTGCCCGTTGGGCGGACATGATGAAGAGATTAGGGGGAAGTGAAGTTCCCCGGACCACTTGGGACGATGAGTTCTTCCTTTGGTGGGGAGAAAAAATCGTCGCAGTGGATGACTATCCCTATGCCAGGATGGACTTTCGTGGAGATCCAGATCTAGTTCTTCCACCAGGCATAGCATGGGGCACAGTCGGTAAGTTTGCAAAAAAAATTTGACTTATATAATTTTTTTGGATTTTTTCAAATATGTATGAAAAAAATGAAAATAAACATGTTTTTTATTGGATTCATAATGACTGAAAATGTAAACATGATCATGATACAGATATTGGACCAGTGCGACCTGAGGGTTTCCCGCGCCACAAGCGTCGCAGGGGCGAAGCAGATACAGTGGATTCCGACAGGACTCTCTAGGTTGTGCAGAGGAACTTGGAGGGGTTAACCCGCCAAATACCTATGGCTACCATGGAAGACCTGCCGGAAGCCATCCAGAGACGGGTGGTAGGAGTGCCCCGAGACTGGGTACGATTATTCCGCCGAGTTGCCACCACGGTCACGTTCTATAGGAACACGACTTCTGGGCAGGGACCTCAGGAGTAGACAGATATTATGTATTAGATGACTGTATATTCTTTTTTGTGACTGAACATGATCGGGGCATAAGCCCAAGTTTTGTATGACCTTATGGATCCAAATTTTTGTAAAGTTTTTGAACACTCTGATGATATATATACAGCGATATTTGATGTGATGTGATAAATGTATCAAATGTATGATGTTTTTGATGATTAAATTTTATTGAATGGAATGATTAATATGCCAATCAATTGCTTGATTAGCTAATGAGTCTGCTAACCAATTGTCAGCTCGAGGAATATGAATGAAAGTTAAAAATTGAAATGATCTTTGTAACAAACGTACCCTCAAGAACAACCGTAATAAAAATGGGTCACAAACCCGATAAGTATTGTTCAACTGCGGCACCACTAGCTGAGAGTCCAAGAAAACTACCAACGAATCAACACCCAAAGATATTTCCTCCGAGAGTAGATAAACAACTGCAGTGTATTCTGCTATATTATTGGAAGCAGGACCAATGCAAACCCCTCTTGATACTAACAGCTGACCGGAAGGATAATGAAGCACCCAAGCCACAAAAGCTAAGTTTCGGGTGTGTCTACTAGCACCATCGGCGAAACCAAAATGACTCATGACATCCAACACAACCTGCCAAAGTAGATCAAAAACATCACCATCTCATCAAAGATCGAAAATCAACCAGATATGTACAAAACAAAACTACTATATACAAAAGCAACATGCCAGGCCAAAGCCTAGGCATAATACTTCTTCAAATAGAGCCCATTTCGGGGCTCCGACAACTCGTTTCCTTGGAAATCATCCAAGGTATACGCTCATTTCTTAAGGAATTTTTTAACGATAAAGGGGCCATACCACATAGACTTAAACTTTCCTGCCCCCAGGGCATCTTTTTCTTGGGCATAGACCAAAACAAGGTCACCTTCCGAAAAAACCCTGGGTTTGACCGCCTTATCGTACTGAACTTTAACTCGGTTTTTATGCGCTTCATTCATCGTGGCGGCATCCCGACGCTGCTCATCGAGATGTTCCAGATGAAGGAGCCGTTCTTCAAGACTAGGAGTGTCAGGAAGAAGTTCAAAAGCTAACTTAAGAGAAGGAATCTCGCATTCAATAGGAAATACGGATTCTACCCCGTGCACTAGCTGAAACGGAGTAAAGCCAGTTGCAGTTTTCACTGACGTCCTGTATGCCCAAAGTGCAGGATATAGCATAATATGCCAGTTGGATCTAGCTTTATCAATTTTCCTTTGAAGAATTGTATTCAAGGATTTATTCACGGCTTCCACTTGCCCATTGGCTTGAGGATAATACGGAGATGAATGCTCCTACCGGAAACCCAATTTGAGAGCCAACTCAGCCATCATACTATTCTGAAAATGACTGCCATGGTCAGTGAAAATCTATCAAGGAATACCAAAATGAGCGATAACCTGGTTGAAAAAGAAAAGAGTTGCAGTCTCACCATCATTCCCAAAATTAGGCATAGCCTCGACCCACTTTGTAAAGTAGTCTACTGCTACAATAATGTACTTGTGACCTTTAGCCGAAGGCGGGTTACAAGTAGTATAATCAATACCCCACTTTGTAAAGGGACCAACAGTAATGACTGGAAAAAGCGGAGCTGGATGAGCGCGCATTTTTCGAGTATAGACTTGACACGGATGACACTTTTTGACCGATTCGATACAATCCTTGAAAATCGAGGGCCAAAAGTACCCAGCACGCAAGATTTTTTGGGCTGTAGCAAGCCCAGATAAATGACCCCCACAAGCTCCGCTGTGGGAATCATTCAGCACAGCCTCAGCTTCTTCGAGAGTTAAGCAGCGTCTTAGGATTGAATCAACCCCTCGATGGTATAAAGCATCACCAATAATCAAATAATTCTTGGCCAAGTGACGCAACTTACGACGCTCATCTTTCGAAAAAGTAGAGGGAAACTTGGCAGTCTTGAGATACACAATGATATCTCCGTACCAAGGATCCTGTGAAGAGATAAGAAACAAATGTTCATCCGGAAAGGATTCATCATAGATCATCTCTTCCCCACAGGGCAACTCGGAGATCAATTCCGCAAAAACCAATGATTTCTTGGACTTGGCAGACATGAACTCAAGATCAAATTCCTGTAAAATCACAATCCATCTATTATATTTGCCCCCAATCACTCGCATCCTGAGGACAAACTGAAATGGATTGGCAGCTGCCAAAACATAAGTTTTGCGAAGAATAATGTAATGCCGGAGTCGCTGCACAGCATGAACTGCTGCTAAAGCTAAATTTTCTATCGGAGTGTCCCGGAGTTCAGATCCTACCAAGCCTCGACTAAGGTAGTAAATAACATGCTCGGCAAGAGCATCATCCTCCTGAACCAGAACCATACCAATGGTAGATTCTGCTGCTGCCAGATACAAAAGGAAATCCCTGCTATAATCAGGTGGACTCAATAAAGGAGTAGAGGTCAATGCTTTCTTCAAAGCATCGAATGAGCGTTGAGCGTAGTCGTCCCAAAGAAAAGGAACTCCTTTCTTCAACAATCTCATAAATCCCTTTGTAACTTCAACATAATTGACGATAAACCTCCGAAGAAAATTAGACTTTCCTTGAAGACTTTGAAGCTGACGGATAGAGGACGGGGGAGGCAATCGAAGTATTGCCTCAACCTTGAAGGGATATACCCTTATCCCTTCCCTAGACACAATGAATCCCAATAGCCGACCGGATGTAACCGTGAAAACACACTTGTTCGGATTCAATCTAATCTTATAGAAATGACATCTTTCAAATATTTGCCGGAGGTGACCAGGATGATCCATCCTCTTTCGAGAATGAGCAGCTAAATCATCTAAGTATGCCTCGATAATCTTTTTGATGTCGTGAAAGGCATATGACATGGCCCACTGAAAGGTAGCCCCAGCATTTTTAAGACCAAAAGGCATCTTCTTGTATGCAAATGTACCCCAAGGACAAATAAAGGCAGTCTTATGTTGATCTTCGTGATGGATAGTAATCTCGATTATATCCAAGAGAAACCATCCATGAAGGAGAAAATCCTATTACCCGAGAACAATTCTAAATGATCTGATCGATAAATGGTGTGGGGTAATTATCTTTAGGACATGCTTTATTTAGGTCTCTAAAATCAATGCACACTCGAATCGTTCCTTTCTTTTTATCTACGGGGACGGGATTTGAAACCCATTCATTCAAAGGAACATGGAAAATGAATCCCGCCTTAAGCAGCTTCTCAACTTCAGCTTTGATAGCTGCTGCCTTTCTAGGATTGACCGGACAAAGTTTTTGCCTCATCGGCCTAGCGTTTTCATACGTCTTGATCTCATGCTAGACAATAGATGGGTCTATTCCAGGAATTTCCTCATAATACCAAGCGAATACATCCCTATACTCTTTAAAGAGCTCGGTGTAAATTTGAACCTCCTCACGGGAACATTCAGCTCCGATGAAGACATTCTCGATAATATTGGGATCCCTGGAAATGTTCCAGCAAGGATAGTTGGAGAAATCACAGCCATGTTCCCTTCAACATATACCTGTGCTAGTGCTAAAGGGTTCAGGACTGGGCGAACAGGACCAGGAGACACAAGACTTGGAAAAATTGCTTCAACTTCGCTCAAATCAGTTAAAAGTAAGACCGATGATGCAAATCATCCCACGGTCTATCTATACCAGTCATAGCTTCCAGGATGGCCTCTTCAGATGGAAGAGTGGTATCAAGGTAATCCTGGGTAGAAGAAGAATTAAGTGTTCAAGCTGGAGCCACATCTCCATCCAACTCATACAGAAAAGAGGAGCTGGAATGGATTCTGCAGAGTCAACAATAGACTGATAAGAAATTTCAGCTACATACATGGGAAACACCATTCCACCCACTTGACCTTCCGCTAATGTGGCGGTAGGGGAAGGCAAGGTCCAAGGGTCCGAAAAATAATGAGTTCTAAAGAACTCTCTTTGAAGAGGAGCCTTGGAGGATGAAATAACAGTAATATGAATGCGTAGGAGGAGGAATATAGTACCATCAGGAAAAATACAATTTCAACTCTAAATTCTCTCTTAGGCGAATTAGAATTATCCAACACCAACCAGGAATAAGATGAGTCGGTAAACGCAGTACCCGGGTCTATGGGGAGGGCCGATCCGGTTGATCAGCTGTCTTTTTAATCACTCCTTCGTGGGGGAAACATATAATGCGAAATAATGAGGATGCAATGGCATCCATCTCATAAATCCAGTTTCTCCCCAACAGAAGGTTGTAGTCCAAGCTTGCGTCCACTACCTCAACCTCTGTATTGACAGTTTTGCCCCCAACACAGATGGGCAAAGTTGGGACAATACCATGGGGTCTGTGAGAATGGCCATCGAACGCAGTCAGAATAGTGCTAGATGGAATAGCTTTGGGAGATCCAAGTGTCTTCCAACATGCGAGAGACATCACACACGTGGAAGCACCCTCATCAACAACCGTTTGAAAGATGTTACACTTCTGGTACGATGATTTAATATGAAAAGCCATGTGATGAGGAAGTCTCTTCTTAAAATTAGTCATATCAAAAGTAATCAGAAGAGAATTTTTCGGATCAATAGCCCCAATGGCAGTGAGCAAAGCACTGCACTGAGCCGGGCAAGACTGGAGTACCTCTAAAGCTGACATAGCACAAGGACTCTGCACTAGATCTTCCACAATCGAGTAGTTTTGGGCAGCCCTAGCATTCAGATTAATCGTTGATCACTTAGAAGATGCTTTGGGCATCCGAGGCATAGACTCAACAGTAGGATTCATGATGTGAAGCGGCTCAGTAGCATCAGGAACATCCTTAGCTTTCGAAGACTCTTCTCCGCCATAATCACAGGATCTCGTAGCGATATCTGCGTGAGCACTCATCATGAAAATGTTCGATGGAATTTCTCCTTCCTGGGTGCCCCCAGAGGAAGCCCCAGGATTTTGATTCGTGCCAACAACTAATTGTTGCCCTTGGGGAAAAGGGTTTGTCAACACAGCCTCGGAACTAGAAGAACCCTGCTGGGCTAACAAGCGCTGCGCATCTTGAATTTTAGGGCAAAGGTGTGTAAGATGGTCTCTAGCACATAGCTTGCATGGAAACTTCACTTTCCTTTTCTCCTTTGGACCCTCACCAACATGCTCGTTGGTTTTATTTGCATTACCCCTCCCATTCTTGCCCTTCTTCTTGTTATTTCATCCCTTCTTCTTCCCATCGGATTGTTGATTTCCTTTGGGATCAGAAGCTTGGACAGCATTTATGGACAAAGACTGGGAAGGTGATGACTCAGCAGGCACAGCCTGACCAGAAGGAGAAAATTGCAAAGAAAACTGCTGCAGTTGAGTAAGCAGGCTGGCTGCGCCACTATTGATTGATCCAATCAGTCCGTCGCCATGAGGACTGGGCTTAGTTTTCGACAAATCTAATTTGGAGCGAGGAGCATTGGGCAAATACTTGTGAAGGACCCCAGACTGAGAATATATCAACTCTAGCTGCTGGGCCCTAAAAATGGCCTGCTCCTCAGAAAATACCCTGGAGAGGGATACATCTTTTGAAATATCTGACTGCAGGGATTTGAGAAACCATTCCAAAAGGAATTCACCTGGAATATGAGCTTTAATCAGCCTCTTCCTTCTCCTCCATTCCTGGATGTGATCAGAAATGTGGGTTGCATCGTCCTGTTTAAAATTGGCTAGGAGTTCAGTCCCAGCATCATATCGGACAGGCAACTGGAAATGGTTCAGAAATGTAACAACCAGTTCTCCAAATGTAGCAAAACTGCCCCTAGTTAGCTCAATATACCATTTGGCAGTGTTTCCGGTTAGGGTGCATTGAAATAATCTCAACCTAATCGAATCATCGATCAGGGAGTTCGAAGAACACCATAAATGGAAAGTGGTAATGTGGTCAGCCGGATCTTCTCCATTCTTACCTTCAAACTTTGGAATGTCTGAAGGAAGTTTGGTGGGAACCGGAGGCCACCCCGGACCATAACGAATCAGATCATTAGTCAACTTCGACAGATCTGGCAAGTTTAACGTTGCCAGAAAAGGTAAGCGAGGTGGAGCCTGAGGATTCCATCCTTGATGGGATGGATTCCCAACATTCTGAAAAGAATAGCCTGGGTTTTATGAGGCACCAGGTTGCCAGAAAGGACTCGTAGAAAAAGGAGAAGAACCTCCCCCCAACGCAGAGTTACCAAAGCCCAGACCAGTTCCCCTTGCTAGAGTATGAAATGAAGAGGAGAGCCCCTGATAGGGGTTCCGGGCATTAGAAAGAGGAGAAAAGGTCTGATAAGCACCCGACGAAGGGAAATAAGTATTCCCTTGATGACCTGCGTAAAACTGATTCCCTGCCCCCGCTGTAGTGAACACATGGTTCCATCCTGTAAAAGTAGTCGAACTTTGCCCCCCAGACCAAGGGTTGAAACTCTGGGTCTGAGAAGTAAACAGAAAGGACCCTAAAGAAGGATTGGAACTAGGAATGTGCCCAGTTCCAAAGGGGAAACCCTGAAAAGAAGCTGATCCACTAGCCATGGAAGACATGGGTGTAGATCCAGCTGCAGCAGCGGAAAAGGAAAAAGAGGGATTCCCATTAGTGGGCATCCCTGAACAAAGGGACCAGAATGAGAATCATGTGCTTGGGTGAAACCAGAGACAAACACAGCAGCACTAGAAGCAATCGAAGATAAAGCAATAGTGCCCCCTCCTTCAACAGAAGCAGGGGTCTGAATGCCTGCAGCACTCACGGCAGAAGCCACGTTCCCAGTCGTGGCCATCGAAAGGTATGAATGATACGGAAGATCTTCCGGTCTCTCTGACTCAGGTCCGATGTATTGAACAACGAACGGATAATCAGGAGGAAGAGGAGATGGACCTGACACAGGAGGTTCAGGTAATTCCTCAATTTGAAAATCTTCTTCCTGAGGAAATAAAACTCGCGAGGTGAGCGGAACGCTCCTCTCGGAACCAACACCGAAATCAGCTATGAAACCTTCAGACCCTTGTGGAGGATCTCTCTCCACTGCGTCAGATGTCACAGGGTGGTAACCACCTACTAAATCACTCCTACGCCTTCTCGAAGAAGGCTCTGGACTCTCGGGAGATAACCCCCGGATTCTCCTCGATCGACGAGGCGCTTGATCAGCCACTTTTATAGATTTTAAATTAGACTCAAAAAAGTGAAAAGATAGGCAAGCTAGGAGCAAAGAGCACTCACTATAAGAAAAATCCCTGAGATACAATCAAGCAATCAGCCTTCAAGTATTTCCGCTCCGGGTGATGAGGACCGGATACCAAAATACAGGAAAGCGAAATATAGGACCTCCCGAAAGCAGTCTGGGATAATTACGGCCCATAAAAACTAGCGAAGGTATCAGAAACAGTTACGCCGACCTCCAAATGACAGCCTTTGCCGGCTCAAGCACCCAAGCTTCGCAAGGGCACCCCCTAGAAGTACTGCTGAAAGTGATGCGACGTCTGCCTCAGGTACCACGGGTATTCCCCCCGTAGTCACCCGTGTGGAACCTAGGAGTGGCAACTATGGGCACCAATCCATGTCAGAAGCTGGGCAGAACGGTCTTGAGGTCAGATTCAGCTAATCAGAGAGGGGGTAACCCTCTTCTCAGCCTTCACTTCCCCTCGCGCTTGACTCTCTGGAGGATAGCTTTCCCGGTCCACCTAACGGAATTGGATTTCACTCAATTAATCAACTTCTATGTTTTTTTTGAGCGGCCTTGGAGAGTTAACTCTCCACTCACCTAATCCAAGGCCCTACAACCTAGCTAGTTGGTGTATGACACTTAGAAAAGTTGCTAGTTGATTTTAAATTATATCGCTTATTTTAATGGGCTGTTATGTTAAGTCACAAGGATGCGGAAATGAAACTTATGATGTTTTGATGCAGAAAGAAATTAATAAAAACCAAACTACATGAAAATGCAGTTATTGTCTTTCGATGAAAAGCAACTTCTACACGGGTTCTACGAGATTAAAAATTGTATTTTTTCTTTTCAGATAGCAAACTCACACTCACAAAAACTATGAAAATGACTAAATGTTTAAATGCACCTCATGCAAATCACTAAAAGCATGCAAATCCTAAGATGCAAGATCTCCTAAAGCAGAGTGAAATTTCCCAAAAGTCCTTCAGTTTTAACTCTTCTTGGTTGTCCAGAAAGCGAGTTCCCAAAATCAAGAACTCTTAATATGAAGACACCAAAAACGCTTAAAAACAACAGGAAGAAATGAATGACAACTCCCTTCTAATTATGAAGCCAAAATCCAAAGGCAAGAAACTTCAACCAAGCTTCAAAAGACAAAAAAAAAATGAAAACAAAAATGCAAAAACAAAAGCAAACAACAAAGAGAAATGTTTTTTGAGCTTTTTTGTTTTATAAAAGAGTTCGAAAAGACCAAGTAAAACTATAAAATTTCAAGCCAAACAATACTGAATTTCAAGAAAAAAACTTCCAAAATGCTCCAAATCTTATCGGGCTAACTAGTAGCAAGATCAAAACGAGCAAAAGAAGACAAGAAAACTCAGCCACTCAACCTAAAATAATAGTGCAACCTTGCCGCAAACAAAAACTCCAAAGAACCAAGAAAGACTCTTCAAAAGTTGCAACAAGACCTAGCCAACTGAACTCAAGAAAACCAACCAAGAAATGGGCAAAAATCGTAGTGCAAAGCAAAACACAAAGATAGGAAAGAGTAAATGAGCAGGAGCTCTCTGTTCTGATGAAGCAGAACAGCCAAGAATGCCCAGAAAGCGCTCTTGGTACTCAAACCAGAAGTGCCAGCACAAGAAACAACACTTTGCCAAAAAGACTAGTTTTCAATCAAACGAAAGAGAGAAAAGACCAAAGACCACTTTCTTCACAATCCAGAGGGTACAAAGACACTGCAGGAACAGGTCTCCACAGACAGAAAGGACTAAAAAGCCAAAGAATCCAAAATTTCAAAATCTGCCTAGGTATACGCTACTTCACAGTTTAGCAACAAGCGTGCATACGCGACTGTGCTAAAGGAAACACGCGTATACACGAGTCCCTTTAGACAAAATTGCGTGTATACGCGAATGTGTGCAGAAAAAAAGTGCATATACAAAGGTAAATAATGAAAAAACAAAAAGGATCAAGCCTGGATAAGAGACCAGGACTTCAATCTGACTGAGAAAGAGTGAACTAGACTGCAAATGAAAGTTAAAACTATTGGAAACCTATCAAACAGCTGAAACCACCCAACAGGGGAATCACAAGAATGCGATCCCCAGCAGAGCCGCCAGTTCTGTTTCGGGAAAAATCACCCTAGAGGTTTGTTGGGTTTAAACCTCCACAGAGCAGGGGCATGCTACTTAAGAAGGACTCACACAACCATACATGTTCATGAAAAACTAAATAGAGTAGATCGAGGAAGTTACCCATAGGTCCTACGGTTAAAGAAGATCTCGCGGGGTCCAAACCCCCACCAACCCTTCTTCCTTTTTAACCTGAAAGACAAGAAGAAATAAGCACGAAGAACTGGTTGTACAACATATATCTACTCTAAATGTTAGTGAAATCCATATAAAACATCAGATAAACCATAATGAATGCTTAAATAACAATATTCTCATATATGTAAGCAGACACTAACACGTATATTTCGGGAACAAGATGGTACTTTTGTATTATAAATAGCATGTACAGAAATAACGAGTGGAGAGATCACCTGAATCCTTCCATGATCTTCGAGCAGACCGTCGTCCGGATCCGTCCCACCCTTGCCTCGCTAAGATTCCTTCCGAACTGGTGCATACGAGATGACATATAAAGAGATGAGCATCTCCAGGAAACAAAGGGTTTCCTGTAATGAACTGGGAAGTGCAGGAGGCACGGGAATTCAGACTTGGATAGGGAATACCAACAGAGTATAATATCAATAAATTCTCTCTCCCCTTTAGGCCATACACATGAGGTGCTTTTATACTCCCTCAAAGTAGTTTCAACAGTTGGAAACAGTTGGCCAGGTGCTGGGGTGGTTGAACTACCAGAGTAACCATCAACCCAGCCTAAAAATAGGGAATTTTTATATATATTTTTAATGATTTTAATGGCATACGCGGAAAAGTGAATGTGGACTCGTGTATACACGCAGAAAAGTCTGGGCATAATCGCGTATGGGGATTTTTACACTATTTTTTAGTGAATTTGTCCAATTCTGTAGGAATGGGTGCCCAAAGCCATAAAAACAATCATGAATAATATGAAGGTGAGAAATGATGCTATAACAGGGTGAAAAACCTCATTTGAAAATGTAAGTGAAAAAATTTGCTACAAATAGTCTCCACCATCAAGGAAAATGACTAACCTTATATTGACAAAGTAATCAAGTCTTCAACTTTTACGGAGATATAGCAGGGGATGATGAGCTGAAGTTGAAATGTAAACATAGGAAGGCTGTCCCTTTGTTCCTCTATGAAGAACAATGGATTTTCATTTATTTCACCATTTTTGAGAGCTGTCCCTTTTGAAATCTTTGCCACATGAAATAAATGCTTTTCATCCTCAAACAATGGTGAGCCTTCTACTTGTTTATGAAAGAGGCCTATTTTTGACAAATTCTTGGGTTCTTTTCAACCTCTGTCTCAACCAAATGACGAATTTTGATGAACACACTGTTAGTGGTTTTCTTTGTATTGGATAGTAGAAGTCAGCTTAAAACCAAGATTGTTTTACTTACTTCGCCATTTCCTTAACAATATTTCTTCATTCATAATCACCCAATTAGCTTCACACTGTATTTCAATTCTTTGTTTTAAAAATGAAACTCATGTAAACACCTTTTTAAAGCACCACTTATTTGCCTCTGCTTTTAACACCATTTTCTATTCAGAAGCCTTCAATTGTCTCCCATTGTTCTTAAAATTTTCCTTTCAGTCAGTGAAAACCTTAAAATCAATCTTTGTCCCTGGCCCTCTGCTTATTAGATGAAGGAGGCCTTTATCACAGTGCCAAACCCTCTTCTTGTAAAATGAAGGAGGTTTTATCAGTCTTTCAACCCTCTTCTCATGTATGGAGGAGGGCTTCTCAGTGATGCCATTTCATCAGCTTTTAAACAGTGTTATCTTTCCTTTCACTGCCTATTCATGCTTAAGAAAATTAAGATGACAAATTGACAACAAGTCATGATGGGAATTTTTATGAGACATGTAATTCTGCTTTTCAAATACCCTTGTGCATCTTTAGACAATTAGAGGCATCATGTCCAGTATCTGCAGAGCATTTCTTGTCATTCATAAGTGACTAACCCTTGATTATGTTTGTAGGGGGTTACTGAAATAACTCTCTATCATGTAGTTGCATTCCAGGCTCAAAACCACATGAGAAGCAGTTGTCTTCTCATGTTGAGTTCAATAATGTCTTCTGGAACACTAGTACACTTCTGCTCTTTGAAAGAGACATTGAAACACTGTACATTTACCTAGTATTAGCTTGACGTGTGGCATATGTATTGCTGAGACTTCAAGGCTTGTTAGTGGCGTGACTTAAGTGTGTAACCAAACTTTATTTGCGGAATAGGAAGGTCTCTTAGGACTGGTTGATAATAGATAGAGGTTCTTTGGCTTTAGGATAGTTTTCCAAGGGAGAAATGCCTAAAGCGCCACTACCTAACTTAGGGGAGACTTCTTGGACATATTTGGATTGTTCTCTTTGGAGCTGATGGACAAGCTAATATGGATGAGGTTAGATAGGGCTTTACAATGAGGTTTTATCTCGTCATCGGCTGATTGAAAAGGTAGGAGGGAAAAAATGTTTATGGGTGTTTTCCAGCTAGAAAATTTGACAAATTTTGAGATTAGCTGCTAGAAAAATTGGCTTTAACAAATATTCATCATCAATAGGTGAAAAATACTGATGACTAACACGTCTGACACGTGTCCCTCCAAATAAGGCCCATTTCGTAGAATTTCTTGGCTTTAACGTTTAGGCGCAAAAAGTTTGTGAAATTCAACATAAGCCATCAGATTGGAGGTGCTAGATCTGACGATGTTGAATGAGTGTGATGGGCTGAAAGGTGCAAGGGCAGAGATGGAGTGGGGTCTATGGTGATGTAGACTTTTTCGTGCTGTGGACGGGTTTATTGGTGGGAAGCGGAGTTCATCGGGTCAAGTTTCGACCATTGGATCTGACGATCGAGCGGTTGAGATTTAATAAAGAGGTGGAGGTTTTGAATGGGGGAAAAGGTAAGGCCTCCATAAGGGTGGAAGGATGAATGGCCGGCGGACGTTGATCTGCAGAGATCAACGGTCCATATTCGCTCAGATCACTACGTCGGAAAACATAAAATTGAAGGGGAAAAGGGTTTTTTGTGTAGGGGTTTGAAACTTTAAGTGCTTGATTGCGGGGCTTCGGCCACATGGGGGAAAGGGCTAAAGGAAATAAGCCCTCAGGGGATTAAATGTCTTATAGTGCTTAGAAGACCATTTTTAGGCTAAAAACATAGTTTTTTGAGGCCGAGGAAGGGTTCTGATAGGTGAGAGGAAGGGATTTAAACCAAATCAAAGGGAGATATAAGGTTTAAAGAGGATTTTGGGATGGTTTAGAGGCTAAATGAAGGTATTTTGAGTTTTAAAATGAAAGGGAAAAATGGGTGAAAATGGATAATTGAGATGATGGAAAATGGAGTTTTAAGCAGTCTTTCTCTTGACAAACAGTAGGTAATTTAGGACTAATAGTGAAACAACAATGAAGATTAATTACAAGGATAATTATCATCATAAGACTTCAAGAACTCACAATTTGGACATAAGCTGTTTCTTGAAGGCTAAAAAAGATTTAGCCACCATTTGGTATGACAAATTTTTATAGGTGGCTAACAATGGCTCCAAATGGGGATGGCATCTTCTTGAAGGTGTCAAGAACTTCAGACAATTTTCTCTGGAAGCTGATTAGTTCCTTGCACTTTGATAATATTTTTATCAACTGCTAACAGAAACTATTAGAACTTGATATATCAACAGGAAAGTATTTCCCAAACATCTACCTACACAACCTACTTCCTAACATTTTTTCTTCAGAAGGTGCATTTGGACTTGCAAACCTTTTCATCAATCATTTTATTCTTTTATTGAAAAAATAAAATTAATTTAAGTCTACCCTTATTTCTCCATGAACTCAATTTAAACAGTTGAGTTCATAAATTTTATACCTAACTACTATCTGTCAGGATTAGACTGTCTGACAGACCTTTATTCTTTATATTCTAAAACAGGAAATTTAAAAGCAGCCAAGCTAGGATTAAGCAGTCTGACTTGCTGCAGGTCTATGGCATAAAAAAAAGCTGCACATAGACTAAAATTTGCAGAAAATTTAAAACAAAACAGTGAAGGCTTAAGATTTTAAAATCAAAAACATCCTTCATTATTTTTTAGCTCTGTTTTTTATCTTGTTTGAGCTATTTTCTCTTTCTTTCCTGGTTCAAGTTTTGAGCTTCTTAGAACTAGTCTACTTTCTATATTTGGCTCAAGATTTAATCTGATTAGAGCCGTTGTTATTTGAAATTCATGGGTTCAGATTTTGAATTTGTTTGAACCTCTGTTTTTCTATCCTAATCTACCTTACTGATAAGCCAAGATTGTGCTATTTGGATAATCTAATTCACTAAAATATCAACAATAAATTTAAAAGCTAATTAGTCATGATTAGGTTGTATGACTATCTAGAAATGTGTTTTTAGGAGTGGCATTTGAGCTTGCACACTTTCAGATTTTGTTTCTCTTTTTGGTATGGGGTTGTACCTTTCTTGTTTTTCAATCTGCCCTCTTTTCTTTTCTATTGTTTTTGTATTTTTATTTTTTCTAACTTTGAAAGTAGTGATAGATATGAAATTTAAAATGATGGAAAAATAAGAAAACTTCAAATTGGTACAGTTAAGAAAAATAATGTTTGAGCATCCTGCCTGTTAGCCTCCTATAAAATTTGTCATATCAAATGGTGGCTAAATCATGTTTTAAGCCTTCAAGAAACAAGTTTTATTGTCAAAATGTTAATTCTTGAATTCTTGTGAAGATGAATTATTCTTGAGTTAATCTTCGCTGCTGTTTCCCTCTCAATTCTGAAGATCCGCTATTTTCTTGAAGAAAATACTGCTGCATAAAACCCATTTTTCCCTTCATTTTTATCCCTTCTTCCACTCAAAATTAACCTCCTTTTTATCCCCTTTTACCTCATAAAATTCCTCTATTTTTCCCCTTTTCCCTTCTTCCCTTCATTAAAACCCCTTTGGTAAGGTTTAAAATTCCTTTTTTTCCTTATCGGAAGCTTTCAAAATCCTTAAAATCCTTGAAAAATCATAAAAATGAGCCTTTTTTTGCTAAGGCCTTAGCCCCTTGGCTTGGCCCTAAAAACCACTTCCCCACCATGACACTTGGTGCTGGAACCAAGCGTTAAGGTCCTGAGCACTTATCGCAATCGGGCGTTCCTTGTGTTATGATGCTCTCGCTTTTAGAATTTTCCGATTGCGATTGGATCCTCTTATTTATATCCCCCGATCCCTTGCTTCCTTTGTAAAGCCAAGAGCCCCACAATCGGGTGCTAAAACACAAAAAGACTTAGAAAAAACCAAATTTCTCTTTGTATTTTGTTAAAAACCAACTTTCCTATGTTTTTATTAAAACCCGCCGTTTCATTGTTTTAAAGGAAAAGGACCGTTGATCTAAAACTGATCGACGATCAATAAAATCTCGCATCGGAGTTTATTCATTGGGCGCATTTGAAAGGCCCCCTCCTTTGTTCTGATTCTGATGAGCCATTTTTGTGTTAAACCCCTCAACCACTTCCCCACCATATAACTCGTGCCCAAGACCAAGCGATTAAGTCCTGGGCGCTAATCGCATCAGAGATTTTTCATTTGGGAATATGTTAATAGTTTTTCCCCCTCCCGATTGGCCACCTTCCGATGGCTTCTCAGCCATTGGTCTCCCCCGCCAGGCCCAGATCCGATGGCCCACATCAATCTGTTCATAAGCCCATCCCTCCACCTATGACTTCCGTAGATTCATTCTCCACCGTCGATCTGGCCCTCATATCGACAGTCCTTGTTCAATCGCATCGCGAACGCCATTGCACCTTTCCTCTCTCATCCTCTGATCGTAAAACTTCCGATTGCATCTGGGCCCTCCATACATTAAGATCTGACGGTCCAGATCAATCCTTGCAACCTTTGTTAAATTCATACAAATCCCACTTTATAAAGTTTTTTGGCGAATCTCCACCGTTGATCTCTGCAGATCAACGACCCGCATTTACCCATTCTCTGCTCGACCCTTCACCTCATATTTTATTTCATTAACCCAATATTAGATCTAGGCCATCCATATTGAAGATCCAACAATCCAGATTCTACATGATAGGCCCAACTCCTTTGGGTCCTACCCTTCCCAGATCAAATTTCCGCCGTTCATTCCTTGATCTGACGGTCTAGATCAAAACTGCTCAGACTCTGCCCCACATCTTATAACCCAAGCATCTATTCTCCATCATGCTCTCTCCACGACCGTCTAATCTAAGTCCCCAAATCTAACGGCCGATGGACAGTTTTGCGTGATTTTTAGCTCGAAGGTTAATGATCCAAAATTACGCGATGAGGATGGTTTTGAAAAGACACGTGTCGGCCAGTAACACATATCACGTTAAAAAATTTAAAACCACCTATCTCCCTTTTTTTTGTGCGAAACTGGTAGTTTCTTCAGCCAAAACCAACCTTCCCATTTACACTTCATTTTACCAAAATTAATCTCCGCCATTGATCTCTGCAGATCAATGGTCCCGGTTTAATCTTGCCTTTAGTTCATCGCCTTTCGCCATCCTCCAAGGGGGCTTCATAAGTCATTCTCAGCCATTGATATCTGTGACCGATCTCATCCGACGACCCATGTTATTTCTGAAACCCCAACTTTCGTTTTAATGCATCTTTCCTTCCACCAAGGGTTTTCTACCATTTCTCTTTGTATTTTCTTCCGTTCCATTATAAAATGGTCCCTTCGCTTTATATAGTCACGATTGATCTCAACCATTGATCTCTATGGATCAACGGATCTGACTTAATCTCCCCACCATTTTATTTTTTCAAACCACCTCCCATCTGACCTCATCGAGCAATCCTTGCAGTTGGATGCTTTCATCCAATGGCTGCGATCTAACCTCAGCCTCTGAAAGCAGTTGAACCCATCCCCGCTGGATTTTTCTAATTTTTCTTGGTTTTTGCAGGTTTTAATGGTTATTTTCATTATGTTAAAAGAAAATGAAAGGCTGGGGATGATGATCCCCCACACCTTTATTCATCATAGAGATCATTCTGCAAGGTTTTACCATCAAAATTCGTCGGTGCCTCATGAACACTGGCAACATTATAAAAGCCCTCTGCGCACCTGCACATCAACAAGACACACCAAAGTGAAATCAATCAAAGAGTATCAGTGTTAAAAGATCCAGCCACAGCAAAGATGAGGAATCAAAGATTTTTTACACAGTTTTGAGGGATTACAGTTAAAATCAACAATCAAAAGCCTAATCCACTAAATTAAACGCATTTTGAAGAACAGAAGACAAAATTTAGGCCTAATTAAGCCTAACACATAGAATCAAATCAAATTAATAGTGTTTAAAGAAAAACAATAATATCTATCAATCCGAGAAAGCCTCCACTGCCACATCAAAGGCTAATTGAATCCTCTCAGCTGCCAAAAGACACCTGCAGCCTGAAAGAATTCAACAGAGGCTGAGTTATTACTTCAGTCAGTGATATTTGCCTCAATACAGCTGAACAGTTAATTCAGCCAAAGGAACTTATTGTAAACTGTCAGCAGAGTTATTACAAAGATGAGAAAGAGTTCTAAAGTCAACAAACTCTGCTAAGAAGATCAAACACTTAATACAAACCCATTTAATACAGATGAATATCTAAAATCTTCTCCGTTGAGCCCCTCAAAGGCTGAGAAGCATTAAACTATATTAATTGAACCTATAGATCTTTTCTCTCATCCACCTCCTCATTTTCCTATAAAATCTTCTCGAGGAGCACATTGTAAAGGGTTTTTTGCTGAATTTTTATATAGTACTTGTGCTCAAAACTTATGACATGTAAATAGTGTTCAGAGGATCTTGACACTCTGTTTATAATCAAATAATTTAGGCTGAGAAGAGAAGATGATTGATGAACTGAAACATCGGACTTGAAGAATGTAACTAGATTGACATCAATATACAAGATGATTCTTGTGATCCTGGTCTATATCGCTGGTGAAGTGCTTCTTTCTGTGTTATTGTTTTCCTTTCATGTATGCCATTTTTTCCACTTATTCTCTGATAAAGAATAGCAAGCATAGATTTAGTATTTACTATTTACAGTACCCTTCTCTGACTAATAAGCTTTATCTCAATGTTTTTCTCCAATTGTGTGTTTAAGAATGACTTAAGTTAAGTATAAACATTTTCAAGAAATGTTGGTTTGCCCCTGTCTTGATGTGCAAAGCTTGAAAGGAAGTTCTTGAATGTTATTTTCATTATATACTCAGCAGATTTAGACTAGGAAAGTTTATGGTTTTCCCTCTCTTCTAGTTCTTTCTTCAAAGGTAATTCTGAAATTTTCCGTAAGAGTATGCTGAAAGCAATTTAGATTTAAAATTATCTTATCTTATCTTAGGCTGCACTTTGTTTTTCTTATCTGTTTTCATCCCTTCTGCAAGTAATTATGTGGATTACTGGATTTTTTGTGTGATGAGTCAACTTTAATACAAGCTTGTCCAAAGAAGTCTATGGTTAGCCCTGTCCTTTGGTTGGTTTTAAACAGTTACTTAAAAGGATTTTCTTGTTTGGAAAGACTGATAAATCCTAGTTGAAATTATTGTCTTTTTCCACCCCTTCAACACTTTTATTGTTCCATTCCATCATTTTATCTAAAATATCTTGTGATATAGATGACTTGCCCCTTGGACCACTCTTGAAATTTTTGCACAATTAAAACCTTTTATGACTCCATAGCCCAATGAACTAAAAACCAGCGTCATGTCTATCCTATCAGCCAAATTTTGTTCTGATTGCTTATACCTTCACCCCTTTGAATCTATTTCATTTTAGGACTTTCCACTCAATTAAAAATCATGCTTAACCATCCAAAACCAAACAAAAACCCTTGCTCTTAATAACTAGCCTAATATCACACAGAAAAGCCTTAAAGATAAATCAATCTTTGCACTTATAGAGAGATCCCTCTCTGGATTCAGGAGGGCTAGATCCTAGAATCACAAAGTGGTTCAAGTGTTGTCTCTGTAGTTTTAGTCTCACCAATCTACTAAAATTACAGATTCCTAACACTGCCATTGACAGGACCTCCAAAAAGTTCAGTTCCATTCACTTCCTGCAAAAAATAAGCATTGTTACGAGCAGTAGAATGAATGAGATAAGGGCCCAGCCATAAGTTATCAAATTTTCCATGTTTTCCCTTTCTCTCCTGGAATCCCACTTTAAAACTTTGTCACCAATGCTGAAATCACTTGCTTTGGTTCTTTTATCAAACAACTTCTTGATGTTTTCTTGCTTGTGTAGTGCTCTGTTGTAGACTTCCTCTCTGGTTTGTTGAAGATGTATAGTCTGATTGATTCTTCTTGTCATATCATTATCCTCGAACTGTATTTCTTGGATCAGCTTCATGACTAGCACTCCTAGACTGCTTGGAAAAATTGCATCTGCACCATAAACTAGCTGGTAGGGAGACGTTCTAATTGATTTCTTAAGTGTTAATCTGTCAGCCCATAGTGCATGTAATATCTTTGTGTGCCATGATTTCTTATTATCTTCCAGCAACGTTTTTATTATATTCACCAAACTTTTGTTTGGGGATTCTGCTAACCCATTACCTTGAGGGTAATAAGTAGTAGAATGGCCCAATGTAATATGATATTTATGATAGAGTTCAACCATATTTTTGGATCCAAATGCAGTAGCATTATTAGTGATAATATTCCTAGGATAGCCAAATCTAGATAGGATATGATTTTCAAGGAATTTTATGATGACAGAGTCATTGGCTTGCCTAGAAGGGATGGCTTCTATCCATTTGGTAAAGTAGTCTGTTGCAGTGAGGATCCATCTATGTTGGGCAGATGAGGTTGGATGGATTTCCCCAATGAGGTCTAGACCCCATTGTTGAAAAGGAGCTTCAACAGTGATTGGATGCATGGGTAAGGGAAGCAGTTCTCTTTTTCCTTCAAAGAGTTGGCATTTGTGACAGGAAATAATAATTTTATGGACAACTTGAAAGAGGGTGGGCCAATAGTAACCAGCTCTAAGGATTTTATTGGCATTTGTCTTCCAATAGAGGTGGCCTTCACATTCTCCTTCATGTAATTCATGCTTGATCTTATCTGCAGCATTCTCAGGCAAACATTTAAGCAATAATCCACTAGCATTTTTCCAATATAGAAATTTATCCAAAATGCAGTAATTAACAACTTTCAACTTTAAAAATATTTCCTTAGTTTTAGACAAACTAGGAGGGGTATTTAAATTGAGAAAAACATATAAAATATCAGCATACAAAGATGAAAACAAAAAATGATCTTCAATAATGGGAGTTGATAACTCCTCATGTTCATCTAATGCATTTAACATGTTTATATCAAGAGCTTCAAAGTTAGACTCAGCCATTAATCTTGCTAGTACTTGGCCTTTTATGAGCTTAGTGGGCCTAATTTCTAAATCATATTCAAGTATCACAACAATCCACTTTCCTCTTTTGCCATCTGGGTCCTAGGTTAAGATGTCTTTTATAACTGAATTTGGCACAACTGCAATTATGTGGGAATGTAAAATGTAAACTTTGAAGTCTTTTAAGGCTTTGACTAAAGAAAAGTCTTGTTTTCCATGATATTTTACTTCAGAGGTGCATCTCTTAATTCCTTACTAAAGAATGCAATTGGCTGCTCTTGTCCTTTCAAGTTTTTCTATAATAGGACAGTAGCCACTGTGTGTTCTGATGCAAATGAAAAAATGAAGAAATCCTTTGTATAATCAGGACTAATGAGAACTGGTGTTTTGTTTAATGCTTGTTTTACCATTTCAAATGATTTCTTTGCTTCTAAGGTCCATTTAACTCCTTCTACCCTTTCCAACATTTTTTTTATGTTTCTAAGGAGTTCAGCTATCTTGGGTATGAACCTTCTCAAGAAATTAATCTTCCCAATGAAAGATTGAAGTTCCTTGATGTTTCTAGGATTTTTGATTTCTAATATACCCTCAATCCTCTTTGGGTCTATCTTTATCCCCTCTTCTGATATGATGTGTCGAAGTAGTTTGCCTTCTTGGAGACCAAACATTGTTTTCTTTGGATTTAAAGATAACCCAAATTTTTTGCATTTCTCAAAGAATTTTCTCAAGTTCTCTAGGTGTTCTTCATTTGTTTTGGAAAAAATAGTGATGTCATCAAGGTAAATAATGATTAAGAGGCCTAATTCTTCTGAGAATGAAATATCCATGGCTCTCTGAAATGTAGCACCAGCATTCATGTTGGATGGATAAACCAGAGATTCTGGGTTCGATCCCTAGCAGAGTCGCCAATTTGTTGGCCGGATAAATCATTCTTGCGAACAAGACCGATCTCCCTAGTGTCAGAAGACAATCTAGCAACAAACGAACAACTAATTTTTTATTTCTCTAGATATATTCGTTTTACAAATAAATGCTATGAAGGTGTCGATCCTACCTTAGATCCAAATGCTTATTTACGGTCATAGTGTTTCCATCGCATCAATAATCCTTCATTGCAACAAGAGCTCTTTTGTCGCAAGAAAGTATCATCTTTTGTTGATCTACAATCACAAACAAGAAAATATCAATAGCACCTATATAAAAAATAATTATAAAACATACCTATCATAGTGATCAAGGAATCTATGAAATAAATGATCAAACAATAGCTTATAGAAATAAACAATCAAACGACAATTTATTGAGAAAAACAAAACTTGATTGTATTAATCTTAAAATATACAGAAGAACCTTACAACCTTAGCCTTGATGTTCGAAAGGCCTTCCCGGGGTCCGAAGCAGGAGTCTCCTCTACTTTGATAAGTCTTTCACTCTTCCTTCAGGAGCACAAAGAGGTATGTGATCTTTCCTCTCAAAATCTCAGCAGAAAGAAGTCTAAATCTTAACAGCACTTCAACTCAAATCTTCTTAAGCTTGAACTCTTCAATCCTCCATTATTTTTCTTAACCCTTAGAGGCTACCCAATGCCTCCTTTTATAGAGCAGATGAGGAGGTTAGGATTCCACCTTTAAAGGGATAGAATCCTCCTTCAAAGGGATAGGCTCCTCACATCAAGGGATTAGTTCCTTAAGGTGTGGGATACATGCACCTTACTAAAGCGTACTCATCCCCAAAAAATCTCATCTAGAACCTTCCAGAATTGACCAAAAATCAACTTTTTCTCTTTGATTTCGCGCTTTTTTGACTTTACAGGAAGTCCGCAGGCATAACACTGGAAAATCGCATTCTAGAATGCAGTTCCTCTTCACATTACCTGCGTACCCTAGCTAAGAATGCAGGTAAGTCTCATATTAACTGCGTACCCAAGGCTTTTTTGAGTTTTAAGGGTTTTCCCTCTATTTTTAGGGCTTGGAATGAGGAACAAAGGTTGTAAGACTTGGAGGCATGT
This sequence comes from Pinus albicaulis, assembly GCA_034641835.2. Taxonomy (NCBI): domain Eukaryota; kingdom Viridiplantae; phylum Streptophyta; class Pinopsida; order Pinales; family Pinaceae; genus Pinus; species Pinus albicaulis. The sequence goes on from CM076581.1 coordinate 1,660,947,369, forward strand.
ATGAGTGTTAATGAGCTCATATAGTCAACAGAATGTCAGGGTGACATTTTTTAGTGTAACAGATTTCCCCCTAAAGTGCGAAGTCTGAAATAGATGAAGATGAAGTCTGTCATATATGAAGAGTGAAGTACTTTATCATTTCAAGGATCATCCTGTGGACACCCCAGTCGGAACCTGTAAAAACATTCAATGAAAAATATATATATGTAAAAATATCATCGCTGAGGTAGGCATTCCCATACTCAGATCAAAAACTAACTAAAATTGTTCTGATACAGAAATGATTTTAATATTACATCAATAGTGTACACACAGCATGGGCGCAGCCATCTGTAATGAATATTCTACTGTATAATAATAAAACTCCTCGCAGCCTGGATGGTAGAAACTAGATCCAGGGTCTTGATTTCCACTTCTCGAACCAGTACGATTATATCCATGTGATTAAATGTGTTGAAGTTGAACATGGTAGAAACCACTTGATTACCAGTCAATGATGTAAACTGTTAACAAGTGTGAGAGTAAGCACCAGTAATGTCAATGGCTCTCAAAGTACCCAGTACAATCCATGAAATGTGAATGAATGAGCTGAAGTTGAACATATCACAGAATCATTCAATCGAAGGTCAATCATGCAACCTGTCGTCGAAGGCTAGAAACCTTCCATTGAGGCATGCAGATTTCAAGGTACTGACGATTTCTGGATCAACTTCCTAGATAATGAGCTGTCGTCGATAGAAAGTGATCCGTCATAGGCAAGCCCACAACACGAAATCATAGATCAAGTTTTGAAGAAATATATTGGCAAGGACTGACTTAGGGATGGTCAAAATGGATGACAAATATTTTGTAGATGAATGGTTTATCTGAAGTGTCCTCTTGAACACATAACGACACTGCAGATGGTTTGGTCATAAATGACCCAAAGCTAATACCCAGAAACCGGCTGAAGAATTTCAATATGGTTTGATTAACTGTTAGGCAAAGGATTTCCCAACCCAGGTGGACAAAAAGCGTTGTGTTCAAGAGTGGTTAACGGTTTTCAAGATGTAACAAACAGGTTCGTTTTTCTCTCTTTTCCCCCACCATTTCTGGCAAGTACCTCTTTATTTTTGACAAGCTTGAGGAGGATAACATTTTCTTGTTTATAAGCTCATCCTTCGGATGAGTCCAACTTAGTTAAAGATTCGAACCCTAAGAAGGAGTGGTTCGTTCCTGTTTGAAATTTGAACAGGTCCTTTACTGTTAAATTTTAACGAGTCCAGTATAGGAGAAACTCGGTGTTTTTCAATTTTGGGGAGTCAGAAGAAAAAACTTAAGAAAACTCCATGGGTCTACTTTTTCGTAAATTTAGTCTCTCGAGCCCGAAAAAGGATAAAATAATGCGGGAGAGAACTCTATTGACCGTAATTAGTCAACGTATACCTTTATCGTAAATAGTCCATTTCAGTCCGTAAAAGGGGTAAACTTATACTGAAAGGACGATCATTCATTTAATTTAACGAGTTTGAATAATCAAGTGCTCGACAATATTTTCATGTTTAGAGAGTCTGAAAAGGGCTTAAAAGAGGACTCCAAGGTTTCTCTTTTTCGTAATTTTCAAGAGTCCGAAAAAGTGATAAAAGTATACTCAGTAGTTTCACTTTTTCTGTAAATTTTAACGAGTTCGAAAAAGGGATAAAAATGTACTCATGGTTTTCACTTTTTCGTAAGTTTTAATGAGTTCGAAAAAGGGATAAAAATATACTCCTATGGCCGACTTTCAATTTAATTTACGAGTAGGAAAAGACAGAAAGAACTCGGCATTTTCATGTGTTTTACGAGAATGAAAGATAGCAAAATAATCTCGATATTTTCAGGAGTTTAATGAGTCTTGAAAATAACCGAAATTGACTCAAGATAGGTTTCATTTTTACAAAAGCTTGAAACAGAGAAAAAACTATGCTTCATGCCCCCTAAGTGTAACTGCTAGAGCGCATGCCCCCCCAGCTTCATTTCATTCAACTAAGTACACAGATGGTAATTAATAGCTGGATGGAATGAAGGTTCATTTACCCGACCTAAAAACTAACATAAATATATGACTTAACATTTACGAGGTCTATTCAAAGACTCAACTCAATTAGGGGAGGATTTGTTTCATTTTTTAACGAGCTCGACACAGGAAAAGAACTATGCTCATGGCAACGTGTTTCATTTTTTAACGAGGTTGACACAGTAAAAGGAACTTTCCTCACCTAAATGTTTCATTTTTTAACGAGGTTGACACAGGAAAAGAACTATCCTCGTATCTACTTTCTACAATCTACCTATATAACCTACTGATTCATTTTTTAATGAGGTTGACACAGGAAAATAACTGTCCTCGTACTTGATTCATTTTTTAATGAGGTTGACTCAGTAATAGGTACTATCCTTTGACCAACTGATTCATTTTTTAACGAGGTTGACACAGTAGAAGGAACTATCCTCTGACCAACTGATTCATTTTTTAATGAGGTTGACACAGGAAAAGAACCGTCCTCAGAAACTATTTATTCTAATCTACCAATCTACTCTCTACAATCTACCTACTGATTCATTTTTTAATGAGGTTGACACAGTAAAAGGAACTATCCTCGGACTCACTGATTCATTTTTTAACGAGGTTGACACAGTACAAGGAACTATCCTCACCCTCACTGATTCATTTTTTAATGAGGTTGACACAGGAAAAGAACTCTCCTCATACTCACTGATTCATTGTTTTAACAAGGTTGACACAGTAAAAGGAACTCTCCTCGGACTCACTGATTAATTTTTTAACGAGTTTGACACAGTAAAAGGAACTCTCCTCAGCCTCACTGATTCATTTTTTAACGAGGTTGAAACAGTAAAAGGAACTCTCCTCAAACTCACTGATTCATTTTTTAACGAGGTTGACACAGTAAAAGGAACTCTCCTCGGACTAACTGATCATGGCTTCCAACTTGAAGAAACACATGTCAATGGACACACCTCGATCATGGCTTCCAAGAGGTCTTCGTCAGATGGAAGAATAGTTCTCTGGAAGGAACACATGTCAAAGGAATCAAAAGGGAGAAGAACATCATGTTCAAATAATCCCATAGAGTTTTCCATGTCAATTACCAGATCTAAGTCATAGGAAGTTGAACAAACAGTGAGAGGCTCGCTTCCATCGGTAACTGAAAACATGGGACTAGTTGCCACATAATTAACCCGTGGCGGGGTAGATACCACTTTAGAATCAGGAACATTTAGGGATGTCATATTATTGGTAGTCGAAACAAGACTAGGGAATGAAAGTTGGTCTACAATCATAATATTGCCATTGTGAGGGAAAGACATCATGCGAAAGAGTTTCGATACGACAGCTTTCATTGCATAAACATAGTCTCGCCCAAGGATTAAATTGAAATCCAAGGGGCCTCGAACTACCATAAGATCAATACAGACAGTTTTACCTTCCAAAGTAATAGAAAAATTAGGAAGGATCCCTAAAGGTTCACTAATGGTTATGTTAAAAGCTTTCAGATTCTGCGTAATAGGCACAAGCTGAGGGGAACCCAAAGCTTTCCAAGCAGTTGAGGATAAAATACTAACAGAAGCACCTTCATCTACCTGTGTGTGGTGTATGTCCCTACCACCAAACTTCACAATGATTTGGAAAGGGATGGAGGAAGGAAGATGAGGTTCTGTCAGTCTATTCCAATCAAAGGAAAAGACCTCAGTACTTGGAGGGGGTTCTGTAGAAACAGGTGAAATGCCCCCCGGCGTAGAAGAATCTGATGTAACAAGAAGAACCTGAGCAGTATGAAGTTCACTCTCTACAGGGAGAATGGGATCGACCGAATGTGAAATTGAATCGACCACTTGATCAACTAATGGATCATCAACCTGAGTGATATGAGTTTCACTCTCCAATGGAAGAGTGGGATTGACCATACTTGAAGTTAGATCAATCACTCCGTCAGTTGACGGTAGGTTGGGAGAAATTTTACGGTAACCATTTGGAAATTCTTGCTCTGGAACAGTAAGATTTTCCAACAATTTTGAGGCTTCATCCATGTAAGGGCAAATGTGAGTTTGATGACTCCCTTTGCATAACTTCCAAGGAAACCTAACTTTACCCTTTTTCCCAGGAACCTGACTACACTAGTTGATGGATCAACGGAAAGTTGATGAGATTTTTCTGAACATACTTCCAAGACCTTTGGAATACCAGGACAATTGATAAGGAAGTGGTCACCCTTACAAAGCCTGCAAGGGTATTTGGGTTTACGATGCATGTTGGAAGTTTCCTCAACACAACTAACACTTACAACCATGGTTGGTTGGTTGACTTCTTTCTTATCTTGCTTCTTGTTCTTCTTCTTCTTCCCTTTCTTCTTCTTCTTAGTCACCTGGTTACTAGCGTCAAGGCTTTTACCAAGCGAAGAGGAAGAAATGGAGGAAGAAATATTAGGCGAAGAAGGTAAAGGTTCAAAAAAAGGTTGGTGATGTTGAGATGGTGAACTCTGTTGAAATGAAGCATCCGGTTGAGGTGGAACAAATGGAGTATTCGGGGCCAACGAAGTTGAAAATAACCATATCGGTAAACCTATTGTAAATCCAGGTAATGACAAAGTAGCCATATAAGGAGGACCAACATTTCCAAAGCAAGGAAAAGTACTAGGAATCTCGTTAAGAGGGGTTCCTTGGTTGGTAAATTCTGGAACAGTTGCCATTATATTCAACTTCAGTGATTTTTATTAACAATTTAAAACTAAAATTAACACTTCACAATTCACACCTACGGTCTCTAAAATTAAAAACAAACAAATTAACACGTGCTATCAAATCTAGGAGTCAAAAACCACATAAAAATAGTAACTTCCCGTACTAAAAACACTAGTTGGTGATGAAATCCAACATCGTAGAATTTAATACAGAAAGGGGGGTTGGAACAGTTACCCCGACAACCTACTTAATGAAACAGACTGGCACAAGTTTCTTCACAAAACCATCTCGAGTGAAGAGAACCCCCCAGAGAGTCCAAGTGAGTCTAGTCGATGTCTGTTCCAGGTACAGTGAGATCTTTCCTTCACCTTCACCTTAGGAAATAACCTTAAGTTTATGGACACTAAGGTTACCAATAGAAACAAATATACATGGGGGAACAATCTACGATCCGATACACATGTAAGGGCAGAGTAACAAAGCTCAATCCCCTTGAAGGCTCCTTGACATAATCCAAGGTTTACCGACAAGTGACCCCAGGCTCCTCGACAATGGTCTATACGAGGTTTACCATTGTTAATACGTGTATATCTTCTATCGTTCCCAATAAGGAAGGATTGATTACCTCGCTAGTTCAGATATGATCTCGTGCTTGACTCCTTTAGGAGGAGCTTCCCAGAGCATACATACAACAATTGGAATTTTTCCTACCGCAAGATCGACTACTTGTTTGTTTTATTGTCTTGGAGAGTTAACTAAAACCTATTCCAAGACACTAGCCTAAGCTAGATTGGTGGAAAGAGCCCTAAAAATGTAAAAATTACTAGATGAATTTTAATTAAGTGCTGTGTTATTTAGGCTGTTATTACTCAAAAGGTAAATGGATATGAAACCAATGGTGTTATGACCCAAACCAAAACTGAATGCAATCAAATATGATAATGTAATCTTTTCAATTCGATGAATCCTAGCTAAAGTAAGGAGAGATTTTCCATTCACTTCCAACAATGCAAAAATTGATCACTAAGAGAAAATATAACAAATTCTCTAATGCACTAATTTCATCAAGAAAAACTAATGCAAATCAATCCCAAAACAATTTTTATATTTTTGTGTTTTTAAAACAAGCATAAAAACATCTAAATTCAAATCAAAGAAAATTGATCTAAATCTACAATTGATTTTTTCAGAATGTAAACTATGCAATTGTAATTTATGCACAATTCACATGAAAAGTATGCAAATGTAATCTATGCACATTTTTCATTCATATTCTGAAAATGATAATTCTAATTATGCAAATGTGATCTATGCAAGAGAATTCTCAAACACAAGATGATTCTAATGTAATCTAAGAACCAATCAAGTGGAAGTCAAGAAAATCGGGTGAGAGTTCCAAAGATCAAAAAACACTCAAAGGCGATTAACACTCATACACAATTTAGCCCCCCCTAATTTAAAATTGTGAAAAGACTGAGACAAACCTCCAAGTAATGACCAAAGGAAATCAAATTAATAATTTCTCAAAAAAGAGACTCGAAACACCCAATTAACTTAATGGAGATTGATGAGATGAAGAATTGCTGAAATAAATTCAGAAACAAGAATTTTTGAGAGAAAAATACAGATCTGGGTAGATTCTAAGAATCCTAAATTAAATCTAAACTAAACTGAAAAAAGAAATCTAGAGTTTTTCCAAAATTTTAACAGGGTCCGCAGGCTCCGAGAAGTAAAAGGTGCAGTACCGCACTGTTTACTTAAAGAAGATGTGAAATTGCCTGCACTGTCAAAAGAACAAAGTGCGGTAACCAGAAAAATTCAAGAAAAACTTAAAATATTTCCAAATTTTCAAAAACAGAGAAAACCTAAGCTACCCAGGCAGATATCCATCAATCAAAATCCAGGAAAAACTTTTCCTCAAATCGAAATAAAAGAGAATAAAAAACAACAAGTTCTTTCCCCAGTGGAGTCGCCAATTTGTTGGATGGATAAATCGTTCTTGCGGACAAGACCAATCTCCCTAGTGTCAGAAGAAAATCTAGCAACAAACGAACAACTAAGTTTGTCTTTCTCTAGATATATTTTTTTTACAAATAAATGCTATGAAGGTGTCGATCCTACCTTAGATCCAAATGCTTATTTGCGGTCGTAGTGTTTCCATCGCATCAATAATCCTTCGTCGCAACAAGAGCTCTTTTGTCGCAAGAAAGTATCATCTTTCGTTGATCTACAATCACAAACAAGAAAATATCAATAGCACCTGTATAACAAATAATTATAAAACATACATATCATAGTGATCAAGGAATCTATGAAATAAATGATCAAACAATAGCTTATCGAAATAAACAATCGAACGACAATTTATTGAGAAAAACAGAACTTGATTGTATTAATCTTAAAATATACAGAAGAACCTTACAACCTTAGCCTTCATGTTCGAAAGGCCTTCCCGGGGTCTGAAGCAGGAGTCTCCTCTACTTTGATAAGTCTTTCACTCTTTCAACCAAGACAAATAGAGGTATGTAATCTCTCCTCACAAAAAGTCTTAGTCAACTGAGTCTAAATCTCAACAGCACTTAACCTCAAATCTTCTTAAGCTTGAACTCTTCAATCCTCCATTATTTTTCTTCACTTCTTAACTTAACTTAACCCTTTGAGGCTACCCAATGCCTCCTTTTATAGAGCAGATGAGGAGGTTAGGATTACACCTTTAAAGGGATAGAATCCTCCTTCAAAGGGATAGGCTCCTCACATCAAGGGATTAGTTCCTTAAGGTGTGGGATACACGCACCTTACTAAAGCGTACTCATCCCCAAAAAATCTCATCTAGAACCTTCCATAATTGACCAAAAATCAACTTTTTCTCTTTGATTTCGCGCTTTTTTGACTTTACAGGAAGTCCGCAGGCATAACACTGGAAAATTGCATTCTAGAACGTAGTTCCTCTTCACATTACCTGCGTACCCTAGCTAAGAACGCAGGTAAGTCTAATATTAACTGCATACCCAAGGATTTTTTGAGTTTTAAGGGTTTTTCCTCTATTTTTAGGGCTTGGAATGAGGAACAAAGGTTGTAAGACTTGCAGAGGAGGCATGTATGAGTGTTAATGAGCTCATACAGTCAACAGAATGTCAGGGTGACATTTTTTAGTGTAACAATTCATTAAACCAAAGGGAATTTTCACATACATGAAAGTACCCCAAGGTGTAGTAAATGCTATTTTGAGTTGATCATCAGGATGTACTAATATCTGATTGTAACCTGAGAAGCCATCTAATAAAGAAATCCTTTTAGAGCCAACTACCTTTTGTAAAATGTGATCCATCTTGGGTAAAGGGTAGTTGTCCTTTAATGAGGCTTTGTTTAAGTTCCTAAAATAAATACAAAGCCTAATCTCTCCTATTTTCTTCCTAACTGACACAATATTAGACACCCACTCTGAGTATCTAATAGGGACAGTAATTCCAACTTCATATATTTTCTTAATTTCCTTTTCTACCAGAGGTAATTGAATAGGGTTAATTCTGCGCAATTTTTGTTTAAAAGGTTTTTGTTTTTCCTTAAGGGGTATCTTATGCTGAATTATATTTGTATCATAGGATTTTAGATCCTCATAACTCCATGCAAATATATTATAAAATTCCTTAAAGAACTCAATGTATTTTAGTTTACTGTGATCTGGTAAGGTTTTAGACAATTTAATCATTTTTTGTTTTAGTTTACTGCCTATGTTACATTCTTCTACTTCAGTTTCAATAGGTTCCAGTTTTGGTTTTTTGGCAACATCATTGAAATCAAACAACTCTTCTAATGGGACCAGTCCTTTGGGCAAGATTGGAGTGTTAGACTGCAGCATTTCTAAGTCTTCTTTTTCTAAATCTACACTAGTTTTTGTTGTATGTTGAAATTTATTAGATAAAAGATTTATATCAACAATCTCTGGAGATTTTACTTCTTCATCAGGTGGGTTTTCTTCAATAAGACAGTATTTTTCATAATCTGAATCTGAACTTGGTGGCTCAAATTCATTTATGGACTGTAGGAAGTCTTCTATTTGTTTATCTCCATCAAAAACTTGCCAATATTTTTCATTGTCTGGGACAGCTGGTCTAAATTTGACTTGGGTGGTGCATTTCCTGGTTTCATAAGGTGTTAGACAAGTTCTAGCAGCAAAGGCTAAATCATTGGCAAGGACATTTTGGTTTCTTGGGACAAAGATAAGTTGGAATTCATCAAAAATTTTCAATAAGTCCATGACATCATTTCTATAGGCTCTAAGTCTGGGGTGTTTGACACTATATTCTCCATTCACTTGCCTAATAATCAACTCTGTATCCCCATGAACTTTTATCCTTTTGGCCCTTAATTTCTTCAATAAGTGTAGGCCTAAAAGGAGGGCTTCATATTCAGCTATGTTGTTTGTACATTGAAAACTTAACCTGTAGGAATTCCCTTCATCATGATTTTTTTCAGTGTTGTGTATCCATATGCTTGCTCCTGCATCATTTCTAGTGCAAGACCCATCAAAGTTCATACTCCAAAGAGGACTAGTTTCATATTTACTAGTTTGACTACTACCCTCTTCATCTATTATGCTTTTAGATTGTTCTTGTAAGCGAGCACTATGTTGAAATTTATTTAGTTCCTCATGTTCTTCAAGATGTTGAGGACTCTTCTTTTGAATCTCAAGTTTGACAACCAATGGATGACTGTTTTGTAGCTTTGGACCTGTGATTAGTTTGTTGTAATTTTCTGATTTGCAAAACTATATTGATGCTTTTGTCTTGTCTTCATCCTTTTCTGTGTCTGTTACCATGTTATTTAAGGTTTCTTGCTCATTAAAGGTTTCATGATTGAAGAGAATAAATGAGTCAAGGCTTGTATGTACATAATAAAGAGGAGAGTTTTCAGGTCTCTCTTGGCTACTGACCATGTATTGCATGTGAGATTCCCTATAAATTCTTCTAGTTTGATTAAAAACAGGGATAGTAGCATATGTCATATCCATTTGCATTGTTACTTGTAACTTAGCTCCCCATGATCTTGATAAAAGCATACCATACCTGGGGTTACATCAGCCACAACAATATCCGTCACTAAACACTTGGTTGGAATTTGAGCTAAGTTTACATAGAGGTCTTTCATCAAACCTAAACATTTCACTCTACTGGATTCAAAGGAATATAGATCTTTTTATGGTCTGGTGATTTCAAGGCCTAGACTCTCCATTATTGCTTTGGGAATTAAGTTATGAGAGGCCCCTGAGTCATGCATAGCATTGTGTAAAATTTTGTCATGAATTTTCAAACTAACATAAAAAGGAGGAACTGGCCCTTCTTGGTATCTTCCCTCAATCTTTGGACCAAATAAGAGCTCTGGTTGGTCATCATTGAGGTTGACAGTGTCATTGTTTTCTCCTATGTTGAAAGCTTTCAAAATTTTTGATCTATATACATCTTGGGTGACTAATTCAGTGAGGGGAATAGAGATTTTAATCTTGGCAATTTCTTGTTCCAAAATAAAAGGCATCTGATTTTTTATAATGTTTGTTTCAGCCTTGTTAATCACCATTCTATCAGCAAAATCAGTTTGTTGATTTCCTCTATTTACATTGGTAAAAATTGTTTTAATAGGAGCACTAGCTGAAGTACTAATGTTGCTAAGATCTGCACCCTATTTTTCATTAATTTGAGTGTGTTTCTCTTTGTTTTGATCAGAATTTACAGCCACTGTTTTGTCCTTTTGTCTAATGTTTTTGGGTTTGCTCACAGGGTTGTCTTTTGTAGAATTGTCAGAGGTTTTGTTCTTGGGAGTTTCTTGATTCTTTTTACTCCTAAGATCATATTCTTTTGGAGTTTCTATGATGACATTTTCCAGTTCTTGATAATAATTTTCATCTTCCATTCTTCCATCATCATAGGGTGTATATAAACCTTGTTTCCTATTATGAGGAACATCAAAAGTATCAGTGTCTACTCCTAGCATGCTTATGTCATCTTCCTCTATTTGTTCAATTGTTTCTTCAACCTCACTTACATAGCTTTGATGAAAAGGAGGTATAATCTCCTGATCAGGGTCTCTTGGCCTGTTTTGAGGTTAGTTTCTCCTGAAATTCTGATTTTGATTTTGAGATTGATTTCTGTTTTGGGGAGCTGATTGGTTATCTCTAAATTGTGCTCTCTCAAGTATGCTCATATTTTTCATCATTTCTTCCATCATCCTTTCCATTTTCGAGCTAGATGTAGAGGGTGAAGATTCTTACCTAAATGATACTTTCTTTTCATTCCTCATCCTAGCTCTTTTCTCAATTAGATTTACTTCCATAGCTAAGGCTCCTTTCTGCATATCTTATAAATTCAAAGGATCTCTCTCTCTCAGCTGATAGGCCATTTCAGGATCAAATCCTTCAGAAAATTTGCTTCAAGATGAGCCTTGTGGAGGTTTCAAGTATGGGGGCAGTGCATTATAAACACTATTGAACCTAGTGCAATCATTTTGGACGCTTTCCCCAGTGTTTTTTTTGAGATTATTGTAATCTGAAAGTATTTGGAGAGGTTTTTTTTTAACTTCCCATTTGTTTAAGAATAACTGATGAAATGCTTGGAGTTCATTAATACTATTAGTGGTTAAGCTTTTGAACCATTTTCTTGCTTCTCCGCCTAAGCTTTGAGCAAATAACCTAAGTTTGATAGTTTCATCATCAATCTCATTCCTATCGAAATAGTCATTCATCTTGTCTACATGTTGTGAAGTAGTAGTAGCACCACTGGCATCATATAATGGTATCTTGGACTGATAGTCTTGTGGGAGATTAACTAGAGGTAAAGGAAGGACTAGAGGGACATACCATGTTGCCATGATAGGAGGTTGTGGGAAAAATGGGGGGTTTATAGGTGGAGGGGGTTGATGGAAAGAGGTGGTTTGAACAATGGGTGTATGGATAGAAGAAGTGGATGGACCAATAGGAGGCTGTTGGAAAGATCTAGGATGAGAGAAACCAAAATTATGCAGGAAATGAAAATTAGGTGGGGTAGTTTCTCTACTAACAATGTTTTCACCACTATCTTGGGATGAAGGTGAAGGCTCAAATTTTGTCTGATCTATATCATCAAGTGACCTAGTTCTAAATGGGTTTCTTAAGTCGACTTGTGAATCTTGTAGAGCTGCAAGGTTTTCAGGAACAGAATTAGCTCTATGGAGTGACCTAACAATAGTTGAAGTTTGAGCCTTAGGAGACTTCCTAAGTATTCTTTTAGGATTATCAAATATCTTAGGAGGGTTTGGGTCAGGATATGCTATGATCTTTAGTAGGCTAACGGATCTTTAGCAAGGAAACTTTAATATTTAAAGTTTTATTAACTAAGTTTATATGATGTTATGATAGTAATGGGTTTCCTAGTGGAGTCTTTAGGTCTATTTAGGATTGTGGAGTCACCAGGTGGAACGTTTTAGCTTTAGAAGGTAAAATGTTTTATGTTCCACCACCATTAATAGGTTTGAGTACCAATCTGAAATATTTTTGGGTTTTTTGAGTTTTTTTTTTTAGTCCTATGAGTTATGAGAGTGTCCTAAATTTGTTTCAACACTTAGCTATGGTGATGAGACAAACAGAGTTTACTCTTATGGCTTAGCTAGCTGATTCCTTCAAGGTTTTATAAGGCTCTATGAGAATCCTAAGGGCTACTTAGTTTGTCACTGATTCAAATAATTCCTATCATGATCACCATTATGCTTGGTAGTGCTTGAAGAAAGCTACTTATACTGCACTGAATACTGAGTGTTTTGTTTTAAGGATTTTACTCAGAACTCCACAATGGAGTCGCCAGAATGTTAGGGTCTCTGTAGTTTTCAAGATTGGCAAATACAAAGCAACAGAGCCTACATATGAACCACTTTGGGATTCTGGGATCTAGCCCTCCTGAATCCAGAGAGGGATCTCTCTATAAGTGCAAAGATTGATTTATCTTTTAAGGTTTTAATATGATATTAGGTTATTTATGAAGAACAATGGTTTTGTTTGTTTGTTGGGGTGTGATCTTTGATTGAGTGGAAAGTCCTGAAAATGAAAGTGTTTTAGAGGGGTGAAGGTGTAAATAATCAAAACAAGGTTCAGCTAATAGGATGGGTGTGAAACAACACTTAATCCATTGGGCTATGGAGTCATAAAAGGTTTTAATTGTACAACAATTTTCAAGAGTGGTCCATGGGGCAAGTCATCTATAAAAAAGGATCTTTTAAATTAAATGATGGAATGGAACATTAAAAGTGTTGGGAAAGTGGAAAAAGATAATAATTTCAACAAGGATTTATCAACTTTCCAAACAAGAAAAGAATTATTAAGTAATTGTTTGAAACCATCCAAAGGACATGGCTAACCATAGAATTCTTTGGAAAAGCATGTATTAAAGCTAACTTATTAGACTAACAATCCAGTAATCCACATGCCTACTTTTATAAAGGATGAAAACAGATAAGAAAATCAAAGTGTAGCTTAAGATCAAGTAATATATCATTAAAATCTAGGCCTACTTTCAGCATACTCTTAGGTAAACTTTCAAACAACCTTTGGAGAAAGAACTAGAAGATAGGGCAAACCATAAACTTTCCTAGTCCAACTCTACTTAGCATGTAACGAAAATATCATTCAAGAACTTCCTTTCAAGTTTAGCACTTCAAGACATGGACTAACCAACATTCCTTGATAATGTTTACATTTAATTTAAGTCATTCTTAAATACACAAAGGAGGAAAACATAAAGATAAAGCTTATCAGTGAGAGTAGGGTACTTTTAAGAGTAAATCCTAGCTCTATATTTGTTTTTCTTTATCAGAGACAAATGAACAGTTTTGTGGAAAACATAAGAAGGAAAAAAAGTACAATGAGAAGAACATCACCAATGGTATAGACCAGGATCCCATGAATTATCTTGTGTATTGATGTCAATCCAGTTACATACTTCAAGTCCAATGTTTGAGTACAACAACAACTTTTCTTCTCAGCCTAACTTCTTTTATTACAAACAGAGCTTCAACAACCTCTAAGAACTATTTACATGCAGAAAGTTTCGAGCAGCAAGTATTACATCAAATTCCAACCCTCAACGATGTGATACTCAAGGATATTTTATCAGAAAATGAGGAGGTGGAATAAAAGGAAGGGTATCTAGGTTAAATTAATACAAGTTAATGCTTGTATGTCTTTTAGGGGTTCAATAGAGAAGATTTCTGATATTTTCTCTGTATTAATTGGTTTTCATTAAGTATTTAGCTACTTGGAAGATTTTGTTGACTTTAAAACTCTTTAGGCGGGCTGGAAATAACTCTGGTTGTCTTTAAACAAAATATCACTGACTAAGTAATAACTATGCCTTCTTTTGATTTATTGAGGCTGTAGGAGGCACTTTTGGTAGCTGAAGAAGATAAATGGTCTCTGATGAGGTAGTGGAGACCTCTTCTACTGATATAACTCTTTGTTTTTCCTTAAAACACTGTTAATTTGCTTTTGGTCTGTGTTTAGGCTTAACTAAGCCTCGATCTTCGATTTCAAGACTTTGTTCTTTAACACTGTCTTTATCTCTTTATTTGGTGGATTAAAACCCTCATCTTTAGGCTCTGGCTTTAATCCCTTTATCGTTGATCCTTCATTGCTGATACACTTTACTGCTTTGTTTCACTGGCACAGGTGGCTTTCTGTCATTTGGAGGGTTTTATCTAAGATTAGGGGTCGCGATCCACTGATGACATGAATTTGGAAACCCTGCTGGTTCCTTTTACTCGTTGATTAAGGCACAGAATCGTCACTCCGAGCCTTATTTGTCACCTGCATGTGACTGTGGAAATACACAGAGCAAACACCATTAAAAACCCTACAAAACACAAAAAATTCATTAAGAAACCCTATGATTCGTTGTAAAACTGTGTTCAGAGGTTTAATGGAGGCGATGGAGTGCTTGAGGATGAGGAAATGTAGTGAAAGAAGGGTTGAAACCCGGCAGAACAGCTAACCAAGCAAAATTTTGAATTATGGCACGAATTTGAGGATAAGTGGTTTCAGAAAACCATTAACGGTTTTCGCATTTCATTTGGGGGGGGTAGGCAGTATTGGCTTTTGGAACGCGATACCATACATCATCTAAAACGTGTCCCTTCGAATACCGCCCATTTTGCAAAAAAATTTGGCATTAACGTTTAGGCGCAAAATTTTTGTGAAATGCAACGTAAGCTGTCGGATCGGAGGTGCTAGATCTGACGATGTGGAATGAGCGTGACGGGCTTAAAGGTGCAACGGAAAATATGGAGTGGGGTCTATGGTGACGTAGAATTTGTTGTGTTGTGGACGGGTTTATTGGTGGTAAGTGGAGTTCATCGGGTCAAGTCCCGACCGTTGGATCTGACGATCAGGTGGTTGAGATTTAATAAAGAGATGGAGGTTTTGAACGAGGGAAAAGGTAAGGCCTACGTAAGGGTGGAAGGATGTATTAGCCTCCTATATCAATAGGTTTCATCTTTCATGATTGTCTTGATGGAAGTATGGAATATGTTCAAACCTTCTTACTTGAGCAAAGGTGTTCCATATTCTTGAAAACCAAAAAAATCAAAAAATTTTAAAAATGTAAAGAGGGTATACCCTAAAAGAAAGATCAAAGGGTAAAAAGAATAAAAATGGTCAAAAAGAGAAAGAAATGAACCCCAAGCAAAAAATAGACCAAGGAAAGTGTGCAAATCCAAATGCCACTACTTTTTACTCTGTTGTAATAAATCAATTGTGTGCGGCTTGTGAAATTTTTGCCACAATTCATGAATAAGTCAAACTGTTTAAACTTGACTTAGTCATATTTCAATTTCATGTTATAGATTAGAGAATAAATATCTAGCCAAACAGTTTAATCTTGGCAGATAAGTAGCTAGGTAGAGTGAATAAAGGTGCTCAACAGTTTAATCTGAGCCCTTGGATGTAATAAGGGTAGAAATAGATAGATTTATCATGTAAAAAAGAAAAGATTGAAAAGGGTTTGCAAGTCTAAATGAACCCTAATAAAGAAGAGAAAATGGTAGTGTTAAGTAGATAGGGTAGGTAGATGGTGCTGCAAAGTGTTATCTGATGAATGGTGCTGCTACATGTTGGTTAATCATTTACTTTCATCACAAGTACTAAAGTAGGAAATACACTGGAAAATCACAGCAAGCAAAGTCAAATTCATTAACCTCCCTCATCATTTTTCCCCTCAAGAGTTTTACTAATTTCCCCCAAAAAGTACTAAGGTATTTGGAGATCAAAAGGGCTCAAGGCATTTCCTTGACTTCTGGAGGGACCGGACCCTCGGCCTAATGATCAAAAAGACCTAAGCACGTGAAATAATTCATCATTTTTATCTTCCATCTTTAACTTTTCCTAAGTAAAATCCTATTTTACTTAGGAAACTGATGCAAAATTCCATAAAAATTCCTCAAAATAACTTGTTATTCTAAGTTTAAGTGTTGAAGATAAAATGTTGCAATTTACTTCATAAGTTATCACTTTCTTAGATGTAGAAAGATGTTTTGATCTTCCTTGTCCTTTATCATATTAACATTTAACTCTATTATATTAAATCCCTAGTGAAATACCCTTTCCTAAGTATATAACTCCCTTTTTTTATATATACCCCAAAAACCCCTTTATTATAATGTTTTAACCAAAGTATTTATCTCCCTAAAATTCATTAAAACCCGCCTATAAAAGCCCTTTGGTTAAAAATATAGCATAATACATAAATCCCGCCCCTATGGTGAAATAATTGTATTAATTAATTCATCATATAATAAAATATATATGAAAACGTTAAACATTCAATATGTGTGGTTAATACCAAAAACATCAATAAACTTTGCGAAAGTTTTGCGCCACCGTGGTCTGTCCACGTGGCATTCCGCTTAAGCAAACCCCGCCGCAACCCTGTTCATTATACACATGGGATTAATTAGTCATCTGGACTAATTAACAACCTTCTCCGCCTATTAAAAAGCCCCCGGAGCGATTAAAAAATATTTAAAAGTGTTTAAATGTACGACGGGGCCCACACGAAACCTCCGCCCATCTTCCCATCGCGCTAGCCGTTGGATCAACCTCCCGCAGATCAACGGCCAGCATTGATCCCGCTGCCCATCCCTTGTCAGCATGTTAACCAGCGGGGGATGGGTGGTTTTGAACAGTCAACTCATCCACGTGCCCGCACATTGAAAATAAACACCCCGCTTTATAAGCCCTTTGGATAAAACTATAGCATTATACATAAATCCCGCCCCTATGATGAATTAATTGTATTAATTCATTCATCATATAATAAAAATATATACAAAAACTTTAGACATACTATAAGTATGTTTAATACCAAAACATATCAATAAACTTTGCGAAAAGTCTTGTGCCACCGTGGTCCGTCCACGTGGCATTCCACCTAGCCAACTCCGTCGCAACCCATTTCATTATATACCTGGGATTAATTAGTCATTCGGACTAATTAACAACCTTCTCCGCCTATTAACATTTCCCCGGGGTGATTAGATTACGCATTGAAACCTTTTAAAACCCGACGGGCCCACCTATCAACCCTCCGCATGTTCCCCATCCCTTCAGCCGTTGGATCGCTCATTCGTTGATCAACGGTTATTGTTAATCCTGCTGCCCATCCCTTGCCAGCATGTTAACCAGCGGGGGATGGGCGGTTTTTGAAAAGTCAGACTTCCACGTGGCAACTGCTCTGTGGAATCGCTCCCTCCGCGATTAATACCGCCCTCGACCAAAAGCGGTGCGGGCACTTCCCGCCTACCACTTACCGCCTGACGCTGCACACGTCATCCCGTACTACCATGACGTCACACCTCGAAAAAAACAAAAAACCTTTTAACTTGTGAATAAGCCATTTTTCGTGTTTTTTAGTTATTTTCATTATTCTGAGAAGAACGTTGCTCCCGCTGCGGTTTTCGAAATTTCTGCTGTGATTAACCATTTCGCCCCAAAATTCTGCTACACCCGTGTTGAAGAACGTCCCCGCCATTGCTCATTACCCGGTAAAGAACGAGTTCCCGCCTAAAAACAGGTATTTATCATTTTACGCCCCGACTGCAAGTCAAACTCAGTTTCCTTTGTTTTTTCTTTGAAAAAGTGGTTAAAAATCATCGCTGAAGTCCTCCCTGAAGATTTTAAACCTGTGAATTTGCTTCCAAAACCTGCAAATTGTTTCATTTTCCTCCATTTCAGAAATCCCGTCCGGTCTGTAAGTAAAACGAAAACCTCCATTTTGAATCCACAAGAACCAAAATGGAGGTCCCCACAGCTCTAAATATCACTCCCTTGAATGCTCCTCATCGGGAATTGGACTATCTACCTCTGATAGATGAATATTTCCAAATAAAAGACTTGGGTTTCGATGAAAGTCCCCGATTGAGCTTCTGTCGCTGCAGAGACGAATTCTCAAAAGGGCAAGACCTTATAGGGTTATGGGAATCCAATCTCCCAAGGTATCTTATTCCTTCAGTCCACATTTTCCCTGAAATCATTCATTACTGTCATGCAAACTATGATCTTGCACAGAGAGCTGTCTTAACTCCTGATCAAAGTGTTCTATTTCCTATCACACCTCAGGCTATCAATGCTATGTTACACTTTGAGCCAGAGCAAGAATTAGCACCATTATCCATGGAGGGATTGATTGAGAAAACCAGATAGTTAACCCCAGAGAAATTAAAATCCATGTGTCAGTATTTCATGCTACCTGAGCATCAGCCAAAAGGGGCTCCCCCCTATGGTTTTTACTATTTCAATACATTGGGAAGGCTAGTTGTAAACATAATATCCTTTGTCTTAGGATTCAATACCAGTGAGTATGTAGACGAGATAACTTTGGCTTTGCTATCCATCTTTACCCCTGGGCAGCCTCCTGAGATTAAGTATGATTATGCTTCCTTCATTGCCAACAAAATCCATGATCAATTCTTAAAGCTAGATATTGAAAAAGTTTTCAAGTACTCCTCAGTTATCTATCATCTCATGATCTATTATCAGTCAGACAGGTTCCCCTTCCCTGTTCAGAAACTTGATGCTAAGGGTAATCCCAGGTCTGTCATTTTTTGGTCCCCCATCATTCATTTTTCCTCTGATTCTCCCTACTCCTATTCAGAATTCATTGATCAGTTTGTTCATCCTGCTACAACTCTATTAATAGGAATTTCTCCCCCCAGACTCAGTATTGAAATTAGAAAGACCTTGCAATTGTCAAAGAGTTATAAAGTTGGGGATTGGTACTTGTACCAAAACCATACAGTCATCAGGATTTATGGATGTGAATTACGTCCATTCAAGTTACCCAGATATGTACCAATGAGAATTTTTGCCCTGGAATACTTTAGGCAGATGAAAAATTCAGATGTGATCCATTTCTGCAATGTAAAGAAGAAAGCTCAGTTAAGGATCAAAAGCCAATTAGGTCCTTTCATCTGCAATTCTAGGGAAGCTGAGAGAGAAGCAGAACTTCTATTAGAGAGAAAGTTCCATACATCTTTCCGTTGGGTCCCTTATGATCCCTTTGGTTTCATTTGTGAAAAGAGATTAAAAAACAAATCATCTCCCTATGTACATCACAGGATTCCTGGTCTAGAACAATATGCAAATCAAGATGAATGGGTTGAAGGAACTCTTGTTGAAGAGGAAAGTGGAGCTGACAAATTGAATAAACTTATGAAAGATGTTGAGAAGAATTTTGACCTAGAAACATATGATCAAATGCAGGTACCCTACATTGGCACATCTTCAGCAGCCACTCTACAGCAAGCATTACAGGAAGATAGTTCATCAGTAGCAGCAGAACCCAAGGGTAAAGGGAAAGAACCTGTAGTTCAGGTCATTGAAACCCTGGTCATCAGAAAAACCACAGAGTTCCAAAGCACCAGAACCATCTCAGGCTTCTCCCATGCCAGCAAAGCAAATCCAAGTTCCAGAGATGCAAACTCCACTGAATGTGGAAATAGGGAAAAAGAGGCTAGCTCCAGATACCACACCTTCAAAAGGAGCCCCACAAGTTTATGAAGCTAAAAAACACAAGTCTGATCCACCTCCAGATGTAGAAATTATAGATGAAGTATTTGATGATGGTAGGGAAGATAGTCAGCAAACAGGCACAGCAAGTGAAACAAACATAAGCCAGAAAGGGATACAAAAGCAATTAAGCATTGAAGTATCTTCTTTCAGACCGCCAAAGACAGATACTGGAGACATTAAAAGAACCTTCATTAATATCAAAACAAAGAATGATCCATTGAAAATGAAGGTATACGATCAATATATGAAGATGGCTCCTCATAATCAGCAAAGGCTGATGTCTGCATTTGATCTTTCACAAGGTAAAATGCTAATGAGCCACTTCAAAGCAAAGGTGCCAAAGCCAACTTCAGCAGCAGATTACACCAGATCAAATTTTGAAGTTTTAGCAAAAGATATCCATCCCCTGGATCAGATAGAGCTTCATAGACAAACAGGGGAAATGGTTTATTCTACTCTCACCAACAAAGCCATGGCAGCTTTAACGCTGCAAGATTCCTTGAATAATACTACTGCACAATTGAAGATTGAGAGGGCCTCCTCACAGGCCAAGGATAATAGAATAAAGTCTCTAGAAGAGATCATCATTGGTTTGGGTCACAATCCCAAAGACATTAAAGGTATTGAGGCATTGGTAAAAAAGAAAGAGGATGATATAGCTGCACTCAGAAAACAGCTGAAACTACCAGCCTCGAGGCACCCTCAGACACAGGAAGTTATAAAAGGAAATTCACGGGAAGAAATGATGGAGTTGCTCTTGAATATGACAGAGCGACTAAATGAAACAGAGAAAGAGTTGGAAAAAGCATTGCAGGAACAGGAAATTATCAAGCAGACTTCAACAACAGGTACTACAACTACAGGACAGCAGGAACAACCATCTCAGGTGAACATTTCTAATTTGAATTCTAAGGATTTAATTAAACAGATGGAGAGTTTGCAGCTAAGGGTCACAGAGCTCCAAGAAACAAAATTGCAATTAACAAAATTGGAGGAAAAATATGACACATCCAAAAAGACAGCTGCTGACAACCTCAGGGAAATAAAAAGATTGGAAAAATTGGTTGAGGCTTTACAAAAAGATCTTTCACTGGAAAAGCCTCTAAAGGAAATAAATGACATTCTTTGGGGTAACATCATTGAATTAATAAGGGGTATTTGGCCCTCCATTCAAGCTATTTTTGAGCAAAATGAGTTAGTCAAGATAGCACAAGAAGAAATAAATAAAACCAGACATGAATTAAGAGGCAGGCCTGAGCAGGCCCAACAGCTCATTCAATTTTTGAATTCCAGAACAAAACAACAGCTTGCATTGTTAGGAATTGATGACAGGACAGGTGCAGTTTTGGAAGCAAAGAGAGTTTTCACCAAGAGGACTTTCATGCAAAATCTAGAAAGAAATTGTACAGACATTTTAGTTGATATCAACGTTTTCAGAGAGAAGTTTCAAGCTTTGCTGGACAGTGGATTGCCAAGTCCCATGCTCACAGAAGATCAAATAGTAGACTTGGAAACCTATGAGAAGAGAATAAAGGCTCATGCAAAAACCACAGCTGATTGTTCTACTAGCTCGTCGGAATCAACGTTACCAACCGGGAAGAGTATCTATGATAAAGTGAGGAATTTATTTCATCTGGAGCATGAAATAAAGTATCTATTTCCGAATGAGCCCACTTTTTATAAACTTACTGAAGCAGATGAAACTTTAAGGAAACTCAGAAGAACTATGATACCAGATGATCAATGGTGGAAGGAAATGCTGGAAGTTCTGTAAACGTTGTTTTCAGGATGAGATTTTATCTTTACTATCAAGTAAATGGTAAAAACAGAAAGACAGATAAAAGAGTATCAGATGAAAGGTTAAAGAGTATCCGTGAGAAGAAAGAGTGTTCAACAAGTCAAAGAAATACGCAAGGGACAGCACAGAGCCCTATTTTAAGCACTTATCTCTAGCACGTCCATGAAGAAAGGAACAGCACATCAGCCGTTACCCATTATTCTATTCACGAGACCATTTGTCTCTTGTTTGTTTGTAAATATGCTTTAAGTCAGCCTAGATTATTGGCTAAGTTAGTGTAAGATTGTTTTAGATTATTTTGTGTATAAATAAACCCTCAAAAAGAGTGTTGAGGGTGGATTCTATTACTCTGCTGTAACATTGAGATTTTCGGAATAAAAGCTTTTGGAGAAATTTACTTGTGGCTTACTGGATGACGATTTGAAACACTGGACTTGTTGCAGGATTCATGTGTTGGACTACAGTTCAATAAGTGTTTCTACCTTTTGTCTGAAATTTTATATTAGTTTTTAATACCATCATATCCATTCTTGAATAATTTGCATAAAGGATTGAAACAGAATTTGCTTAATTGTACTCTGTTTTCAAATGTGATTGTTCTTAAATGTTTTCTTCTAAATTAGCTATAAGCATGAATTCTTAAATGCTCCTGCTTTGCTAATTTAAACATTGTTTGATTACTATAACACGGACTTCTTCATTGCTCTTTGTTTGTAGTCATTTCACTTCTTTCTTTTGAACATGGTGAAAGATTCTTAATTGCCTTTCATCCCTTCAAGATCATCCCATCCACTTTAAATTTTAAGGATTTTTCTCTGTCTAGCTATCTTGCCCTGTAATACCATCTTGTGCTTAGAATAGAAATCCAGTAAAGCCATCCTTTGATTCCATAGCCCAATGGACTGAAAGCTCTCAACCTTGCCCTTAGTTTGTGGATTCCACCATTTTCCCAAAACAAACTTTGAATCTATAGCTAGCCTAAAACCTTCTAAGAACAAAGATAAATTATAAAGAGAGAGCCCTCTCTGGATGCAGATTGGCTAGATTCTGCATCTAAAAGGTTGGTTTGTGGTTACCTCGGGTATACTTTCCTCTTACACAACTTCTAGGAAAACCTGAGTGATAACATAGTGGCGACCATACTAGGGATCTGAATCATTTTTATTGATACTATCGTTTGATTTGTAAGCTACAGACAGAGTCTGAAAATCAGCCAGGAAGCCTTTGAAATTGCTTTTTCTCTGCAATTGCAAAATTAAATAAATGTTGTTTCAGTCTATCTCTGATTTAGCTTATATATTGAATCTCAGTTTCAAATTTTTCAATCAGATTCTCTAGTTTAAACAGATATTTGAGGAAATCTTAATCACATATCATTATTTCTTAAATAATTTGTAGAAGTTGTATTTATTTTTCAATTAAAATCCAAAATCCAAAAACACATAGTCTAAGAAAACTGGCTTCAGAAAGGATTCGACATACTAGGTCAAACCCGGACCCCAATCCACCACCAATATTTGAAAATCCAAATCTGATCCCTAGGATTCTTAGAAGACAAGGAAGTCAAGAAAGTTCTGAAAAAGGAAGTCAGGAGAGTACAGGTAGTTCTAGACCACTTTCTAGATCTGCATCTTGTCCTGTGAAAATTATTTATATTGATGACATTCCTTTTGATGCACGATTTGAAACATCTTTGTTTGTGAATTTTTCTGAGACTGAATTATCTAGATTAATTCCAGATCCTTTGTTCTTTGAAGATTTGCAATACCGATTTGTTTCACATCATCTTGACAGAGAATTGCATAACTCCCTTCAGTCTGAGCAAACCTTTGAAGAAAGCTCAAACATTTCTGTGATAACTGAAGCATCTCCGAGCTCAGTCATTTTTCATCAAACTTTTCAAACACCTGTTAGACCTCCATCTCCTCCTGTTAGACCTCCATCTCCTCCTGTCAGACCTCCATCCCCTACTGTTAGACCATCAACTCCTGTCACTCCACTTTATCTTCCAATGGCCAATCGATATGCCCCTTTACAGTTACCAGCCAATCCTCCAGCTTTACCTCAGGACTACCAAAGTAAGATCACACCTTTTGACGGATCAGGTACCTACACAGCTCAACAACACACCAAAAGGATGACAGATTACTTTGATTTTTATGAGATTGATACTGATAATATCCGTATGAGAATTTTCGTACAAAGTCTTACCGGATAAGTTAGAACTTGGTTTAGGGCTCTCACCCCGAACAGTATTGCTGATCTAGAAGCTTTTTATAGGGCATTTTTGAACAGATGGGAGAAAAAGAAGGATCCTCTCCAGATCCTATCAGAATTTGAAAAATTAAGAAGAAGACCAAATGAAACCGTACAAGATTATATCATAAGATTTAATGAATCATATAATGCAGTTCCTCTAAACCTAAGGCCCCCACCTAATAACGTGTTGGTCAAATTTCCAGATGGTTTTGACTCCGATATAGCTTATTCCCTTAGGGAAAGAGCTCCACAAACACTAGAGGAAATGCAAAGCATAGTGGTGAGTGTAGAAGCAAATTTGATAGAGAAACGGGCCAGAGCTAGGGCAGAGAGAAGAATGCCTATGAATGAAGAACCTTCAGCTTTTGAAAAGAAGCTGGATGTAATCATTAAAGGTATGGAAAGATTAGGAGACAGAGTGGAAACCATTGAAAGAAAGTCTTCTGCTGACAATCAAAACGTAGCAAGGAACCCAAACTTTAGGAGGAATCTGAACCAAAATATTGGAAAGAATGTCCCTGATCAAAACATTAGACCACCTTTCCAAGAAAACTTTGTTGAAGGTTCAACCTCAGAAGAACCTACAGAAGATGTAGAAATAAACAATGTCAATGAGGACAAAGATGAACCAGAAGTCTTCCTATCCCAGGATGATCAAGAGAATCATATCCTTGAAACATTCCAAACTCATCCAGGTGAGACTTTTGATTTCAAAGAAGGCTATGACACAGCAATCTACGAGGTTCATAAACAGTACAACTTGAGAAGTAGACGGATAGATGTACCAGAGAAAAATAAACAGAAAACCACAAAACAAAATGTCAAAGGTAAACAAAACATTCCCCCTGTACAAAACATTCCCCTTGTACAAAACATTCCCCAAGTACAAATTTTGCCTAGGATAACTCCCAGTTTTTCAAATCCAATAATTGAAGATGTCTCTGACAACCAACCAATCAACAAACAACAATCCAATACATCTCCTCATGTAGGAACTGTAGAAGAAACAGTAGAAGTTAGTCCTGAAACATCTTCAAAACAAAACTTCATTCATGAAAAAGAGAAAAACATTGAAGACCCAATAAACAGAGAAAACCTAATTGTGCAAAACACTAAAGCTCAAACAGAAAAACCTTTTAATCTAGAGGCTGAAATAGGCAAACTGAAGATAGTTGTTCCTTTATCAGAATTGGCTAAACATGATGTCTATAGGAGTCAGATTTCCAAGTCTTTAAACATTAACATTACTGGATTGGATGATTCAGTAAACATTCTTGATGATCAACCCAAACTTCTTTTTGGCCCTGAGGTTAATGGCAAACCAAAAAGTGGAGGCACTCCTCCATTTTATGTAAGCCTGAATGTTCACGACAAGATACTCCATAATGCAATGCTTGATTCTGGAGCATCTCATAATTTGATGCCAAAAGCAGTAATGGAAAGATTGAATCTAGATATTACCAGACCATACAAAGACTTGTTTTCATTTGATTCCAGTCAGGTAAAATGTTTAGGTTTAATTAAAGATCTGTGTGTCACTTTGGTCCAATACCCTGCTAAGTCTGTTTTAATGGACATAGTAGTTGCTGATATTCCACCTAAATATGGTATGTTATTGTCTACGTCTTGGGATGCTAAACTTGGAGGATCTATTCAACTAGACATGTCTTATGCAACTATTTCAGTATTTGGTCAGCCTAAAAGATTATATAGAGAAACTTTGATGAAGTACTTAGTGAGTAGCCATGAGAAGCCTGAAAACTTCCCTGTTTATTCTGTACATTCTGATATGGATTCTTTTATTTTATACAATGCTGAGTTAGATCTTCCTACTGAAATAGAAGCTCCAGAATTGGAAACCATAAACAAAACCATTGTTAAAATTGAAGAAATCTCTGAAAACAAAGAAACAACAGATGATCAAGAAATACCTGAAGAAACTAAACAACTAGCTCCTGTCAAGAAACACTTTAAAACAATTGATGAAGATTATGAACATGAAATTCTATGGCATTTAGAGTTTGATGGCTCAGTAAACAGACTAGGGGCAGGAGCTGGGATTTGGTTACACAATGTGGAGAACAATCATGCAGAGGGTCATGCTTATAGGTTAAATTTCAAATGCACTAACAACATGGCAGAGTATGAAGCTCTTTTATTAGGGCTTAAACATGTCAAGAAGTTAGGGGGTATCAGAGTATCAATTATAGGCGACTCCGAATTAATTATCCAACAGATTAAAGGAGAATGTGCAACAAAAGACATGAGACTGAAACAATACCGAGAGACAGTTGTAGAGATTCTCAACACATTTCTACAAGCCCAACTTGCCAAGATCCCCAGGAAACAAAACTTGCATGCTCACAGTTTAGCAATGTTTGCTAGTACATGCAAGTTGCCTTTTGATCCTAATCATCAGTTTTCAGCTGAGATTAGGCACAGGCCAGCAATACCATACAATCTTTTGAATTGGCAAGTATTTGTGAATAACAATCAAATCAATAATTTTTTGACACTTCAGAATGAGTTTTCTAACTGTAATATAGATGAAGACATAACTGTTGATGAATTTGATCAAGAAAAAGAACAAAAAATAGAAATTTCAAGAGAAAATGCAATTCATATGCTGCATCCAACCACATTCACTGAAAAAGACATGCAAAATTTGAAACACATAGAATTTGATGAGATCATAGATGAAACAGAAATCATCAATTTAAAAGATAATCAATTACCCAAAGGATTAACACCTTTGGAAGATCTATTCGACTCAAATGATATTCCATTCAGACCTAAAATGGAACATGTTAAGGCTGATATGGAAGAATGCAACTTAGGAACACCAGAACATCCCAAAATAGTTAAGTTGTCCAAATCCCTCCCAAAAGAACAAAAGGTGAAATATGTTGAACTATTAAAAGAATTTCAGGATATTTTTGCCTGGAGTTATGAAGACCTCAAATCTTATGATACATCCATCATTCAACATACTATACCTTTGAAACCAGACCAGAAACCTTTTAAACAAAAGCTTAGGAGAATTAATCTTGTTTTATTACCCTCAATTGAAAAGGAAATCAAAAGAATGTTTGAAGCAGGGATTATAGCTCCTATCAGATTTTCAGAATGGGTTTCTAACCTGGTACCAACAAGAAAAAAGACAGGAGAAATTAGATTGTGTGTCGACTTAAGAAATTTGAATAAAGTTTCTTTAAAAGACAACTATCCTCTGCCGAAAATGGACCACATTTTGCAAAGGGTAGTAGGATCTTCGAGAATATCACTACTGGATGGATTTTCAGGGTACAACCAGATTCTGGTTCATCCTGATGATCAGGACAAAACAGCATTTACCACACCATGGGGTACGTTTAAATATGTCAAAATGCCATTTGGGCTCAAGAATGCAGGAGCTACTTTTCAAAGAGCAATGGATATTGCTTTTGCTAAAGAGATACATGATTTTCTGGTTATTTACTTAGATGATTTAATTGTTTTTTCTAAAACAGACCAAGAACATTTAGATCACCTAAGGCAAGTATTTATAAAGTGCAGAAAATATGGAATTTCTTTAAACCCTAAGAAGTCATTGTTTGGTTTGGAAGAAGGAAAGCTTTTAGGGCATATCATTTCTAAATATGGCATTAGGATTGATCCAGAAAGAATTCAAGCAATTTTGCAAATACCCCACCCCAGAAACATAAAAGAATTGCAAGCATTTATAGGAAAAATCAATTTCTTGAGAAGATTTGTTTCTAGTCTAGCAGAATTACTTAGATTACTGACTAACATGTTGAGGAAAGATTCAAGCATTGACTGGACTGTAGAAGCCAAACAATCATTCGAGGAAATTAAAATGGCTTTAACAAGGACACCAGTTCTGACCAGTCCTAAATTTGATAGAGACTTTATTATTTTTTCATTTGCTTCTGAACATACTGTTGCAGCTGTTTTACTTCAAAAAGATGCCCAAGGGTGTGAAAAGCCAATAGCATTTTTTAGTAAAGCACTGAGGGATGCATCTCTAAAATACAATATTATGGAAAAACAGGCTTTTGCATTGGTAAAAGCAATCAAATATTTCAGAGTTTACATATTATATTCTCATGTGATAGCATATGTGCCTAATGCAGTAGTTAAAGATATTTTGACTCAAGATAGCATTGAAGGTAAACGAGGTAAGTGGATAGCTACCATTTTGGAATATGATATTGAGATTAAGCCAACCAAACTGATAAAAGGCCAAGGTTTAGCACAACTTATGACAGAAACCAATTGCCAAGCCTTAGACATCAATGAACTGGATAACGAGCAGGAGATGGCGACTCCTCAGATCAGTCAAGCTTTCTTAGATTCACCCTGGTACACTGATATTATTCATGTTTTATTAAACCTGCAGGCTCCTCCAGGGTTGTCCAGAACCAAGCAAAGATTTTTAAAAATGACATCTTTGAAATATTGTATTTTAGATAGCACTTTATTTTGGAAAAATCATGAAGGAATCTTGTTGAATTGTCTCTTAAAAGATGAAGTTGATAAAGTGCTTAATGAATTTCATGCAGGGGATTGTGGAGGACATCTCTACTGGAAATCTACTGCAGACAAGATCTTAAGGGCTGGCTTTTACTGGCCAACATTATTTTCTGATGTAAAGAAATTTGTAACAAGTTGTCACAAATGTCATATATTTGAGGGTAAAAGAAAGTTGTTACCTCTGCCTTTAAAACCAGTTTCCACAGAAAGACCCTTTCAACAATGGGGATTAGATTTTATTGGAGAAATTCACCCCCTTCTTCAGGGCAACATAGATGGATTTTAACTGCTACAGACTATTTCACCAAATGGATTGAAGCCATCCCATGTAGACAGTCCAATGATTCTGTAATCATAGGGTTTCTAGAAACCAACATACTTTCAAGATTTGGATGTCCAGAAAAGATTATAGCAGACAATGCTGCTGCATTTAAATCAAAGAAAATGATTAGTTTCTGCCATAAATATCATATTATTTTAGGCCATTCAACAGCCTATTACCCCCAGGGTAATGGACTAGCAGAATCCTCCAATAAGAGTTTGATCAATATCATTAAGAAATTGTTGGAGGAAAATAAAAAGAACTGGCACAAGAAACTGACCAATGCATTATGGGCAGACAGACTTACAACTAAGAAATCCATTGGGACTAGTCCATATGAGTTAGTTTATGGTCTGGAAGCAAGATTCCCATCATCTTTAGGAATCCCTGTCATGAAATTACTTCAGGAGGCTCAAGTGGAGCCAAATGACATTCAAAGAAGAATTAATCAAACAATCCACCTGCAACAAACCAGAGAAGAAGTATACCAAAGATCACAAGTCTTACAGGAAAAGCTAAAGAAAATGTTTGATAAAAGGACTAAAGCAGAGGATTTTCAGTTAGGATACAAGGTCCTAAGATGGGATTCTAGAAGAGAAGAAAAGGGGAAACATGGAAAGTTTGATTTCTTGTGGAAAGGGTCTTATATAATTCATGCCTTGCAGGGAAACAACACTTACTTTTTGAAGGACTTGGACAATTCAGAAGTTGAAGAAGGACCAGTCAATGGTCGAATGCTTAAGCATTATTTTGATCCAATTTACTAGAATGTTTTAATGTTTCTAACTTGTACATAATATATTGTTTTCTTGTTTTATTTTTTTTAATGCAGTTTGGATTGGATGGTGACTTCTTGGAATTGAAGCCCGAAGTGAAGGCCCTAAGTTCCAAAAGTTTCACTATCATATGTAAAATAAAGCTACCAGAAGAAGGAAGATTTCATACTTTCAGTTTGAAGACATTCTGAGGCATCTGACCTGCTGTTCTTGACTTTCCACAAGGAAAAGCCATTCCCAAGTGGAGCCAGTGTTAGCCTCCTATATCAATAGGTTTCATCTTTCATGATTGTCTTGATGGAAGTATGGAATATGTTCAAACCTTCTTACTTGAGCAAAGGTGTTCCATATTCTTGAAAACCAAAAAAATCAAAAAATTTAAAAAATGTAAAAAGGGTATACCCTAAAAGAAAGATCAAAGGGTAAAAAGAATAAAAATGGTCAAAAAGAGAAAGAAATGAACCCCAAGCAAAAAAATAGACCAAGGAA